>JACCIB010000070.1:0-352500 GCA_018906965.1 Philotrypesis tridentata
AGGGGGTTGCAAAAACTTTATGTAAAGGGCGAGCAGAAACAGCAATGGATAAAAAAAATATTTACCTCATGTGTAAGTAGATAATTTTTCTGATACTTTTCTGATACTTTTCTGATACTTTTATCATACTTTTCTGATACTTTTTCATACTTTTCTCATACTTTTCTGATACTTTAATAAAGTATCAGAAAAGTATGAGAAAAGTATCAGAAGAGTATCAAAAAGTATAAAAAGTTTCCTGTTGAATTTATAATACTTACGTAATATTTGATTATATATTTTCAGATCCATTTCCAATATAGAAAATTATGGCTGCAGTTCTCTTCAGGAAATCCACAGTCAACAACATGGATGTTTTAATCATTACTTATGTAAAAGAAAACGACCTGTATGTGCAATTTCTAAAGCACTTTCAATTAAAAACTGGTTAATAAACTATTTAAATAATGTATTTAATCGCGATGAAGTGGACTATAAAAAATAAAATTTTGCTTATTAATGATAATATAATGATGTACTTATTTGTAGTATTTAAAAAAAAAACCTGTAACAACTCGAAACGTTCGTTGTCTTAACTTTTTTTTATTTATCAAATATTTGATAATTATTCAAATATTAATTATTCAAATATTTATCAATTATTTATCAAATAATTTAACAAAATATTCACTAGTTGGGGGGGGGGAGTGGTTTATTACAAAATAAAATTTTTTAATTATTTTATTTATTATTATTACTAATTTTTTATTTATTACTTATTATTTATTATTATTTTAATTATACTTAACACAAAATAAACTTAAATGATTAAAAATTACCATTTATATCTAATATATTTTGTACAAAATATTTTTTTATTTTTTTTTGTACCGTTGATGTACATCAATCGGATCTATCATAAACTCTACATCTATTATTGAAGGCATACTTCGCTGATGCTGTTGTTGTTGCTGTTGATGCTGTTGTTGATGCTGTTGATGATGCTGTTGATGATGCTGTTGTTGATGTTGTTGATGCTGTTGATGATGTTGCTGTTGAAGATGCTGTTGTTGATGTTGATGATGATGATGTGCTGGCTGATGTGCTGGTGGTGGCGGTTGATGTGCTGGTGGTGGTGGCTGTTGATGTGCTGGCGGTGGAGGTGGCGGTTTTTTCAGCGATAAGCTTCGTCGCTTATCGCTGCTCTCTTTCAGCTTTTCTTCAGCCTTAGCCTCTTTTGCCTTTTCTTCCGTTTTTAGTGGGCTGCGTCGTTTCTCATCTGTAACAATATAAAAAATTTTTATTCTATTTAAATATTGAAAAATACTTTAATGTATATTAAAAAAATAATAAAACCTTACCGATTGTTTTGTCACTTCTAGAGTGACTACTCTTTTTGCTACTATTTGTTGCAGCTATTGTAGTAGATGCTGCCTTCGGTGCGACACTGGTGGTCTCTTCAATTATAATTTTTTTTGTCTCCTGCACGTCTGCATCTGAAAAAAATATTTTAATTAAAAAATTAGATATAAAAAAATTGAATCTGTCCTAGTAGAAACTTGACGTTAAATTAACTAATTTATCATTAAGTTTCTACCAGAGTAAATCTATTTTTAAAAATCAGTGGCAAGGTTCTTACCTTCATGTTTTCTTTTTCTGCTACTGCTGCTACTGCTGCTACTGCTGCTACTGCTGCTACTGCTGCTACTGCTGCTACTGCTGCTGCTGCTGCTGCTGCTGCTGCTGCGGCTATGAAATAGGGTGCGCTTAAGGTTGCGGCGGCTCTCATTACCTTTTTCTATAGCCTTCACGGATAGTGGAGGCACTGAAAAAATGAATAATATAAAAATATAAATTAATATAGATTAATATAAAAAATTAATATACAAATAAAGATACTCACAACTTTCAATCGCATCGAGTGACCAGCTGGCATACTCGAGCATTGAAATTAGACGTGGTGCGTTTGACACCACCCACTCGATCCTCTCGATCATCTTTTTAAAAGATGTCTTCTTCGTCGATTCCATTTCTTCACTTCTCTCTCTTGACCTGCACTGAACTTGGAGGTAAACTGATGTAGAACACAGTCGAACCAGGCTATTTATTTCCGAAGCCCTTCTTGCCCTTTCCACTCGGACTCGTGAGAAAATTTTGGAAAACTTACGATTGGTGGAAAATTTTCTCCTTCCAAAATCATAGAAATCTCGCCAAAAAATAAGAAACTCCTCCCTCGCCTTCGTGTCTCTTCACAAGATTTTCTATGCGAGCGCAGCATGTAATCATCTTGCATGTATATCCCAATAGATATTTTTCACACAACACAGGGAGACTTTCCACAGAGAGAGAGAGAGAGAGAGAGAAAGAAAATGCTCGCGATCTATGTATACATATTTTTCCTGCGAGAATAGTCCAGCAGGTAACCTTGCGCGTATTCAAAATTAGATATATTCTCACGCAGTGTGGAGATGCTTTCCGCAGAGAGAGAAAGAAAATGCGCGCGACCTGTGTATACATATTTTTCCTGCGAGAATAGCCCTGCAGGTACCTTGCGCGTATTCAAAAATTAGATATATTCTCGCGCAGTGTAGAGACATTTTCCACAGAGAGAGAAAGAAAGTGCGCGCGACTTATGTATACATATTTTTCCTGCAAGAATAGCCCTGCAGGTAACCTTGCGCGTAGTCAAAATACATATATTCTCGCGCAGTGTAGAGACATTTTCCACAGAGAGAGAAAGAAAGTGCGCGCGACTTATGTATACATATTTTTCCTGCGAGAATAGCCCTGCAGGTACCTTGCGCGTATTCAAAATTAGATATATTCTCACGCAGTGTAGAGATGCTTTCCGCAGAGAGAGAAAGAAAATGCGCGCGACCTGTGTATACATATTTTTCCTGCAAGAATAGCCCTGCAGGTAACCTTGCGCGTAGTCAAAATACATATATTCTCGCGCAGTGTAGAGACATTTTCCACAGAGAGAGAAAGAAAGTGCGCGCGACTTATGTATACATATTTTTCCTGCGAGAATAGCCCTGCAGGTACCTTGCGCGTATTCAAAATTAGATATATTCTCACGCAGTGTAGAGACATTTTCCACAGAGACAGAAAGAAAGTGCGCGCGACTTATGTATACATATTTTTCCTGCGAGAATAGCCCTGCAGGTAACCTTGCGCGTAGTCAAAATACATATATTCTCGCGCAGTGTAGAGACATTTTCCACAGAGAGAGAAAGAAAATGCGCGCGACCTGTGTATACATATTTTTCCTGCGAGAATAGCCCTGCAGGTAACCTTGCGCGTATTCAAAATACATATATTCTCGCGCAGTGTAGAGACATTTTCCACAGAGAGAGAAAGAAAGTGCGCGCGACTTATGTATACATATTTTTCCTGCGAGAATAGCCCTGCAGGTAACCTTGCGCGTATTCAAAATTAGATATATTCTCACGCAGTGTAGAGATGCTTTCCGCAGAGAGAGAAAGAAAGTGCGCGCGACCTGTGTATACATATTTTTCCTGCGAGAATAGCCCTGCAGGTACCTTGCGCGTATTCAAAATTAGATATATTCTCACGCAGTGTAGAGATGCTTTCCGCAGAGAGAGAAAGAAAGTGCGCGCGACCTGTGTATACATATTTTTCCTGCGAGAATAGCCCTGCAGGTAACCTTGCGCGTAGTCAAAATACATATATTCTCGCGCAGTGTAGAGACATTTTCCACAGAGAGAGAAAGAAAGTGCGCGCGACTTATGTATACATATTTTTCCTGCAAGAATAGCCCTGCAGGTAACCTTGCGCGTAGTCAAAATACATATATTCTCGCGCAGTGTAGAGACATTTTCCACAGAGAGAGAAAGAAAGTGTGCGTGGTTTTCATATACATATTTTTTCTGCCAGGGTAACTCAGCAGGTAACCTTGCGCGTATTCAAAATAGATATATCGTTTCACAGCGTAAGAGAGATTTTCCGCAGAAAGTGCACGCGCTCTTTGTATTCTTACTTTTTCCTGAGATGTTAGCGCAGTACATTGTGCATAGACGCAATAGAGTATTTTCTCGCGCCTCCCATTGCTTCTATACTGCTCCACAGAGAGAGAGGGATCAGCCTATCAAATGCTATAGGTATACTGGAACAAAAGAGAGGGGCGAGCAAGTCCCCTCTCTTCTTACGGGTTTTGACTTTGAGAGAGAGAGGGGACCCAGAGAGTGGGGCAGTACGTGCCAGAACCCGTACGTATACTCGAACAGCAAGGGAGGGGATCCACTGTTTCAGTATACTGTAGGCGTACTGGAACAGAAAAGAGAGGGGATCCATTGTTCCAGAACGCCTATGTTCCATTATGCCTATAGCCTATCTACTTAGGCGTTTATCTCTGGCCATTAATATATCAGTGTGTATCGGCATTCGGAGATGAAATACGTCGGTTGCTCGATGTATATCCGTAGGTAGGGAAGAAAAAGATACGCGTAATGGTTTGACGGTAAGGCGAGTACTATATATATATATATATGTGCGTGTATATATGGACGCATATACGCGCGTGTAGTAACTAAGAGATGAGGATTGCGTGTAGATTGGCAAACGGGCGGGTAAAACTCGAGGACAGCATGCAATAATCCGCCCTCGAGGGCGAGAAATATATACACACTAGGAGGCAGTGAATAAGCTACTAGGAGGAACGCACGCAATAATCCACCTACAAGGGCGAGAAATATATACGTGTGTATGAGGTATAGGAAGCGCAATAATCCACCTACAAGGGCGAGAAATATATACGTGTGTATGAGGTATAGGAAGCGCAATAATCCACCTACGAGGGCGAGAAATATATACGCACTAGGAGGCAGTGAATAAGCTACTAGGAGGAACGCACGCAGTAATCCACCTACGAGGGCGAGAAATATATACGTGTGTATGAGATATAGGAAGCGCAATAATCCACCTTCGAGGGCGAGAAATACATACGCACTAGGAGGCAGTGAATAAGCTACTAGGAGGAACGCACGCAGTAATCCACCTATGAGGGCGAGAAATATATACGTGTGTATGAGATATAGGAAGCGCAATAATCCACCTTCGAGGGCGAGAAATATATACGCACTAGGAGGTAGTGAAAGAAGTAGACTTACTTTTGGGGTTTAAAATCAGAGAAACCAAAGGGCAAGGAAAAATGACTCGTGTTGCAGCGAAGAGCTTGTCAACGAGAGTGAGCCTCGAGCCCTGTTTTCCGCGGCTTTTTATATCCGTGGCGGCCCTTATCTCCCCAGATACCGTGAAGGGGAGAGGTGTTCGTGTCCTTTTTCCTCTCCCTTGAGTTTCTCGAATTTTGTTTATTCAGATTCTTTTTACGGTTTTACAGTGTATAATTTTAACTTATTTTGGTATAAAAATTATTCTCGAAGATTATTTAGTAGGATATAATTGTTTCGTAAAGTATATAAAAGTAAAACTTAAGTTTATTGCTAGATTAGTGTAAAGTTAGTTAAGTTAACATAAGCGATGTTCAGCGACATGGTGTATGTGTGTATGTTTTGTCGTGGGTATCTTTATTCCTTTAGAGAATTGTAGTTAACTATTTTATTGCGTTGATTTGTGCGATCATTTGGTGTAGCGTCGGTTTCCGCCCCCCTTTTGGCTTATCTCCACGTGGTTGTATGAATTTTCTATTGGTTGGATGTCTAGACATATGCTAATTTGTACCGCGTGTAACTAGGAAATATTATTGTTTGATATACACCATTTCATAATTATAATTAATTAGAATAAGGATTACATTGTAGAGAATATTGTAGTATATAAATACTGTAGGGATGTATGCGTCGCTTCTTCACGTGCAAAGTCTATTGCTTACTTGGTCGATTTTTAGGTAAAGGGTGTGGATTTTATTGGGTTTTAATGCGTATGTATGTGTATACATATACATATATATACATTTTTACATATATATATCTGACGGGAATTATAGGAGAAAAGGGGGGAGGGGAATGGTGTTATTTGTGCATTGGTACTTTAGGTTAGTCTGGCTGTAGGGTGGTGAGGTATACAATAGGCGCTTCGGTAAGTGTATCGGGTAGGTATTTTCAGGGGCAAGACTTTGAATGTGCGCGAGACGTGACAACGGCATCAGGAAATGGAATATTTCTGAAATGTTTTTAAAATATTACTTAAAACCTTTCATGAAAGGTTCCAGAAACATTTCAGGAATATTTTACGCCCTGATCCGACCATTTCTTCAAGACAAGAAATAATTCTGAAATATTTCTGGAACTTTTCATGAAAGATTTCTAGTAATATTTTAGAAACATTTCAAAAATATTTCATGTCTTAATCCAGTCATTCCTTCAAGTCAAGGAATATTTCTAAAATATGTTTTGAACCTTTTATGAAAGATTTGAAGTAATATTTTTGAAATATTTCAAAAAAATTTCTTGTCTTGAAGGAATGACGGTGTCACGTCGGGGTGAATTCTTACTTTTTTGTGCCTAGGTTTTTAGTCCAATAGCACGGGACCAAGCGCGCCGGGAAGTTTCGCGTACACCTTGTGTTACCGAGCAAGTTTGCTGAGGAGATAGATCGTTGAGAGACGACTATTCGCGGTGGAGTACACTGACTGAATGAGTCTGTTAAAGATTAAGGTGATCAGGATAAGAAATATTTCTGGAATACTCCGAAAATATTACTTGAAATCTTTCATGAAAGGTTCTAAAAATATTTCAGAAATATTTCTTGTCATGTTTCGGCCATTCCTTCAAGACAAGAAATATTTCTGAAATGTTTCTAAAACATTACTTGTGCATTATTGATTTGTAATATTTCGATAATATTTAAAACGCGGACATACGAATATTTCTGAAATATTTCAGAAATATTTCATGCTGTGTGGGTACATTTGTTGTACCCTCCTCGAAATTTTTACGTTACTGTAATATTTTTATGTTTGTACGGGAACTTGTTTTGTATGAAACCTTTTCAATACAAATACAACTAGAGTATAAGATAGAGGTTATGCATGTATGTTTGCAAGTCTATGTAGTAAACATATGTGGAGACTGCTACAAGGCGGCAGCACCTCACGAGCCAAGTAGAGTAGCAGAACCATTTTTTTTTAATTTTCTGGAAAAATTTCTCGTACAAAACCTTACTAACTAAATATTATACGTGAAAAAAGTTTAAGCATTAAACAAGATTTTATGCATTATATATAAATATAAAAAGATGTTATCTATTATTTAAATAATAACCCATCCCTCAAGATGTCGACCAGACATCTGGATGACAGTGCTTTTAGTTGTAGCTTTTCCCAATAGGATAGTAAATTCAAATGGGTGGTATGAATACTCAAAATTTTATTAAATTCAAAATTATACTGATACAATCAAAATTTTAATTACACAAAAGTAATTTCTAATATAATATTTAGTAAAACATTAATTTAAATGAAGTAAGATAAGAAAATACGTTGAAAAGTTTAGGAATTTTTTACTTCCGAAATGTACAGGATTTGCAAAAATAATTGTAATCAGCTGCTGTCATAGATTTTGTGATTTTCATTCTGTCACCTCTAGTATGAACCCATTTAAGACAAACACTGCACTCGATACATGAATCTATAGGAATTTTTGCACACTTTCGACAAAAATATCCCATTTTTTCTTTTTGTTGGTCAATAGCTTTTTTTAATTTAAAATTACCTTCTGGTAATAAATATTGATTTAGAAAATCAATTCTTATAAATTCTGAAGTAAGCTCTTCAGGTATTCGCTGCAAATGTTTTTCCATATATTTAGATGGTAATATTATCATCATATGTAATGTATGAATCTATCGCTCGAGCTTAATGAATAATCAATAAGAACAATTACGCATCTCTTCGAGCCACTGTATTTATTAAATCTGCCCTATTGGAACCTTGGCGTACGGTTTTCTCGGCATTAAGAGCATTGTTTCGTACGTATTAGCACTTATATTATATGAAAGCTTTCGACAAAACTTACAAAAATCACATCAGGGTCATATTTTGCATAATAGCGTCTATCAAAAGTTATTGTAAAGTGAAAGTTCGGGCTGGTCAATTCTTCTCGAGAGAGAACACTGAACAATTAATGTAATTCCGGTTACGTCAGTACTACGTACTTCTGTATTATATAGATCATCATGCATCATATATAGGTATATACTTATATACATGCTGCGCAAATGCAGACGATGTTTCACGATCAAACGAAGTTTAGCTTTCTTGGACCCCACATTTCAACCACCTTCTTCACAAATGCACCCCTCATGTCAACCTGATCCGTTCGCTTGTGATACCTGGTGGGGCGGCCACCCCCGCTCCCTCATCCAGATCTACAAGGCGTTCGTCCTAGGCTCTATAGACTACGCTTCCTTTGTCTTCCTTCCAAGCGACCACAATGTCCGAGAAAAACTCGCGGTCACTCAACGCTTCGCTCTTAGAGCCTGCCTAGGCCTTCGGCGCTCCACCCCCAATCGCGTCGTTTACGCAGAATCCTGCGAACTCCCAATCCACCTTCGCCCCTAAAAAACTCGCCTTCAGGTTCATCCTGAGAGGCTTCGCGACTAACAACAACCCAGTCATCGAAGCCATCGAATCTCTGTTCACTCTTCTCAAATCTAAAAATATCCTCAATCTCTTCGAGCTTCCGGTCCTGCGAGCCTTTGCTCGCCTCAAGCACATGAGACCATCCATTTATTCTTCCGACGTACTCCCCTGCTTCACGTTCTCTCTTGAATCCCAGATTCTTGCTCCCAGCATAGACATAGACACCGGTCACTTCATCAAACGCTCAACCCACCCACCCTCTGCCTTTAATCACGCGTTCAGCACTCTTCTCTCCAACACTACCACCTTCTACACCGACGGCTCCAAAACTTCTGATGGCTCTTACGTAGGCATAGGTATCTTTTCACCGGACCTCAAGCTCGACCTTCTCTTTCGCATTCCATCTCGCGCTTCCATCGCCTCGGCAGAAGCGTTCGCAATCCAACTAACTCTCGAATATATCGTGAAAAACAACATCTCGCACTCCACCATCTTCACCGACTCTCTTAGCTCCATTAACGCCATTTCTAATCCTAAAGTGTACGTTGATTCCTCCATCGTCGCCATCTTCAGGATCAAACACCTTCTCGAGCGCATTTCCGATAAAGGCCTGTCCGCCCACCTCATCTGGGTTCCAAGCCACCTTGGCATTCCGGGAAACGGGAGAGCTGACTCCCTCGCTAAACAGGCCTCAGGTTCTGGCTCTCTCCTGCCTTACCCCCTGCCTCACTCTGATCTCTTCCCTCTTTGCAACACCCTTATTCAAACGGAATCAAGAAAATTTCTGGATCACTACAGACCAAACACAGGCCGCGATTACTTTGAAATCTACCGTCTCGACTCCCCCAAACCCTGGTTCTTCTCGACTCATCTCGACCGTTCCTCTATCACCTCGCTCTGCCGCATGCGCAGTAATCATTACAGTCTAGCCTTCAGCCTTTACAGCAAAAACATCGTCGACTCCCCTCTATGCCCCTGCAACGAAGATGTAGAAGACCTCAATCACATCTTCTGGGCCTGTAACCGCTTCGACCCACAACGACAGCGCCTCTTTTCGTCTCTAGCTAAATTCAAACTCTTTCCCCCGTTTACTATTACCTTTTTTCTCCACAACCCTCGCTCAGATTTCATTGAGTCTCTTCTCCGCTTTCTCTCCGATTGCGATATCCGTCCTTAATCAATTTTAATCTCTTTTTGTTTTTTTTTGCTCTCTCATCATACAGCCTTGCCTCCCCTTCTCGAGTTCTCGAGCCTTCCTGCATCAGCGAGAAGATTCCATTCCTCTTGCATTCGGCTGATTCTCTTTAACGAGAGAACGAGGGCTCATCCCCTCGCGTCCCTGAGAAGTCGCCCCCCTGGGCCCGGCCAGAGCTTCGGCTCTCCCCGGGCCCAACGGGGGTGGCCTTAGGGTCGCTACCCTTTCTTTTCTCTGTTGCAGGTCAGGACATCGGGACTCGCTCGCAGCCACACATTCAAACCTTTCGCCACGCTTCACGCATGCGCAGCATGCCCGCCTGTTGATGGCCGTACAGTTATCTGGTGCCACTAACCACAAATAGAATAGAAATAGAAAAACTTCTGAGTGTCAGTGGTGTTTAAATTTAGATAAGTATTTTGGACTCTAAATAACACATTATTTGTGAAGAACTTGTTCTTTGTGAGTGTGTTCTTTATTTTTAGGTATATAAGCTGTCAATGGCATGTGAACGATAAGGTACTTCTGTGTTGGATGCAAGGTTAGATGTTGTGGAAGTTGGCTGTAACTATGAACAATCCTAGAAAGTCATGGGTAAGCAATACCAACAATTATATTCATATGGAACATACTGACTGTGAATGCGTATAAAAATTTATATTTCAATTTCAGCTTTTGATACTAGTATATCAATATGTGTGGCACCCGGGTCTTAATATATCCCTTAATACAGGGATATTTTATGCCAAAACACAAAAAAATATGCCAAGCAGTTTCTGTAAGTACTACCCGATAAATGGAAATAAGTTTCATGTATAAACTTTAAATGCAGTTTTCTCAAGTTTTGAATTTTTGTGATTTTAGGTCAGTTGCCGCAGGATTTCTCAACAACTATGGGACCGATCAAGCTGAAATTTTTTAGAGAACTCCAGGAAGCCCTTCTTCACTGCTTGAACGGAGGGAAATTGGCTAAGGTAAGTTTAAAGAATGTTACGCATGTAAACATATGCATAATTCACTATAATTATGAATATTATGAACTTATGTTTCTAAATATTTAAAATTTTTATTTTTCAGTAATCCCTTCCGTTCAAGCTGAGGAGAAAGACATTTAGAAGAATTGCCATCCAGTTTGGTTTGAATTCATCACCTGGATCATGAGAAACCTTACGGCAAAGGATAAAATATACTGAAATTTAGTTCTTCACACATGGTTCTTCACACATAGTAAGTATAGATATATAAGTTTTTAAACACATGGAAAATTACAACTAATATGTACAGTTTAATCACGAAAAAGTTTTTATTTGATATTACTTGTACAACATTTTTTTTGACCTGTTAACTGATAATTTATTTTTTTCAGGTTTAACTCAGGCATAACCCCTTAAGTGGTATCCCGCGGGAGAGATAAAGCAAATTGAAAATGGTATAGTGAATAATAAGGCACAACTATAACGTCCAAAGCAGATGTGATGATTGAGAAGCAAAGTTGGGAAAAGGAACAACTATTATTTGTTTATTTGACGATCGATGATCAACTGATCGTGCAACAATGCCGTTACAGATGAGAAGAGCTATGAGAGTGAGAGAGAGAGAGAGAGAGCAATAAACGCCGAGCTATAGCCGCAGAGAGGAGAAAAAAAGCGTGTCTCATCTAATCCCGCAAAGGCTATCCCAGCTTTTTCCTCCTTTGTCGGCGGCGGTGACTCGCCTTTACTGCAGAATATATAGCTGTATCGAGAATAGAGCCGGTGCGAGGGGAGCGAGTGGAAGACGCAGATAAATCGCAGTAGCTGCATGGCTGTTCCGCGTGGAAAACGTTCTCTTCCTCGGAAGCGGATGGCGGCGGCGGCGGAATATAAGACGCGCGTGCGTCTGCGTGTGTACCTATAAAGGAGGCGGCGCGCGACAGGTGGGGGAGGAGGACTCTCGGCTCTCGCGAGGCCGAGTGACCCAGTTTGGGAAAATAGTGGCCAGGCCAGAGAGCGCCCGGCCCGCGAGAGCCTAACGGTATAACATCCATATAGCCTGACTCGAGTGACCTACTCGCGATCCGAGATCGGCTCGACTACTCCTCTTTGGCTCTCGCGCGCTGCAGTAGGCCCGCGCGATCGAAAGCGCCTGCAGGCCGCACTTTGCTTCGCTCCTCGCTCTGCGCTTCTAATATTCCGCAGCTTCGACTCTCGTGCGCTGCGCAGAGCCTGCGTGCAGTGCAGCAGCGGCCGATCGCCGATCGCGCTTGTACTGCGCGAAAAAAGCGCCGCCTCAGCCGCCGCCGCCGCCGCCGCCGAGCACGAGGTGTGCGCGAGCGCGAGCTGCGCGCGGGGAAGGAAAATAAAAAAATTATGGGAAAGGAGAGTAGGAGCTGAGGGCGCAGCAGCGCCGGAGAACCAGTCACTAGTGAAATCCTCGAGGGACTGCAGCCGATCTCCGCCAGCGCGCCAGTTCCTCTATGTCGATTTCGCGTCGCTTATCGATTCGCCTACTTACGCTCGCTTACTTCTGCATGACAGTTGTTGTGTGAACGAATTTTACCGGCTCGTTTTCTGTGCGCCTGAAACCTGCACGGCTTTTCGCACTGCTGACTTTTCTCGCAGTTACTCATTCCCGCTCGGCAGATGAAATTATGCCCGGCGAGATGGCCCTTCCTCTGCTTCTGGTAATTTTTACTCATTTTATTTTTACTCGCCTTATATACTTTATCTATCTCGTACTTGTATTGCGCGAAAGTATGGTCGTACACTTTGCCGGTTTACGCGCGCATCTTTCGGTTTCAAAGTCTGTACACAAATATACTTATTGCGAATCGTGCCACTATGATATTTCAGCCGATTTGCCTCACGCGTTTAATTAATGTTAATTTATTGCGGGCATTAACATAACGGTCACAATCGACACTGACAGACCAAATCATAATCATCGATTCATCGACGAACAACAAGCAGTACACGCCTTCTTAATTACTGCACAATGTAATAATTAATAGTAATTATCATTGAAAGTCACGTCGCACGCATTGCCCGAGAGAAAAAAAGCAATAAAGTCCGAGTGACAACGAGCATTTCCTATAGGTATATATACAAAGACGTGATCGACTGGAGTGTACAGTGCGCAGCCATCATCAGCATCCTCATCATCATCATCATCGTCGTCGTCGTCGTCGTCGGAGCAACGGCGAGCATATCAATGGCTCATTCCGCGACGACTTTATAATAAACGTACAAGTACGCGCCGCTCGTCGAAAGCAACGAGATCGGAGAAACCGGTGTAACGGGACCCCTCCGGCTCGCTCGATATATGTATATATACAACGTTTAACTTTCAATCCGCTCAAAAATGCACGTGATGCGCCGCTGCCTGCCTCCGCAGTACATCAGGGAGGGAGAAAGAGAGAGAGAGAGAGAGAGAGAGAGAGAGAGAGAGAGGAGAAAATAATCGGCGCAGCTGTCCTGCAGCTTCTTCTCATTTTTGAACGATTAGCTTATAACGGTCGGCGTCGGATTCACTTTTTGCCGAGGTTTTGTTGTGTTCAGCCGCGAGCGAACGGGATTGATTTCGTATGCACGCGCGCGTATCGCGGGGATATATGCGACGCGACCACTTCTGCGAGGATTTTTTGATGGTTTCGCTGTGAAATTAGGGAAGGACTGTATAGGCTCATTTGCGTCGAGGAAGCGGAAAATTTTGTTTACACATATTAGAGATAGCATATTAGAGCAGAATAGACATATTGCCGTTTGGTATGTAATATATACCCAGAAATATTCTGTCCATGTACACTCGATGACTAATCGTGAAAGTAATGACTTCGAAACCGTTTCGTTTACTTATACTCAATCTTCCAACTCTTGTAATGAACGCTGTATACATACGTCTTGCAGACATGTTTATAATTTATATTAATGAAGTGTGAGACGACCAACAAAGTTTCATGAAAAAAGTTTATCCAAGCTGGAAAATAATAGAAATAAAATAAGCACACGTTAAGCTGCATGTGTCGTAGCCTTTTCTTTGTAGGTGAAAGTGTTTCTAAATACGCGCAAAGCTATGAGGTGAAGTTCCATTTAAAAGCTTGACCTTAATACATACGATTCTCCGGAGGATTCTGTGATGAATTTGTTATGATGTTCTGCGCACGCGTATATATTATAGCTGAGAAGAAGCGAGAGAAGAAAGCTCTATTAACATTTTTCAGCGTTTCTTCATAGTAATTTGTACTCCGTTCACTACTCTATAATTATCTTCTATCTGTTGTGCGTTTTCCAAAACGTTACTTTTATTCTAATAGTTAAGGTTTCAATAAATTAAAGAGTTCTTGGACTATTGGATAAAAAATTTAAATTTCGCGCCGTAGTGCAGCAGATGAGAAAAAACAATTTTTATTTACAATTAATTATAGAATAGAAATGATATATATTGTATGTAATAAACCACAATTATGCCTGTTATCCGGCAATATTTATTATTTTACAAAGTTTTCAATTTATATTTTAGTAGTAGAACACTTACCGTTACTTGTTTTCTATTGCATTGAAAGCTTTTACACTCTGACGTTAAATCATTGACTCAAGACTTTGTAAAATGACAGATTATTTTGCAGCGGAAAACAAACTTGTCGCATTGTATCACAACACTATACGCGTGCAGTTTCAAACACTATATCGTTTCTTCTTTACTACATTATGGCGCGAGATTGAAATACATACTTTTTATAATTATGCATATCATGCAATATATAATTGTGTGTATTATTTTGAAAATTGCAGACACTGAGCGTAGGTCTGGTCCTCGGCGGCGTACCCGAGGGTGGTCCAAGTACTTTCGGTTACGATGCCTCATCCGCTTGCTCCAAGCCTTACTCACGAGTTGGCCGAGCTCGTCTGGAAAATCTACCGTGTGACTTTCGCCGTGAAAATTGGTGTGCCATCGCCGGTAACGCCTATCCATGGTGAGTTATTTGCAATCGACCGCGAAACCGATTTTTTTTTTTAGAGTGAAAGTGCCGATGCTGCTTTGTACTTGTTCCTCGGAATGCAGTGTCCAAGTAGTTCGGGAGTTGAAATCTATAGTTTAACATATGTAACTGAAATTTCAAATGTCGCGCCGTAATGTAGTGAATGTAAAAAATTTGGAATTCGATTCCTGAATAATAAATTATTAAGTAAAAGCTTAAAACTGTTTAAATTAATGATTCAGGCAAGCTGTGCGAAGATTCGTACAAGAGAATCAAGGCTTGATGAGGCGCATGTACGGCGACGAGAAGCACATAAGTGTCCTGAAGACTGAATTGGAGAAGAACGACGTGGAGCTCGAGCTCGAGGATGAGCAGACTCAAGTCTACTCGGACGACTCGAGGTAAAGAAAATTGAACGTATCATCGTTTCTGCGACTAATCCATTCTCTCCTCCGCCTCCGCATACAGCTCGCCGTTCAGGCACATGCAGTTCGAGCTGGATTACAGATTCGACTCGAGTAAGGAGGAACCGCGCGAGAGTCGCGATGAGCACAGCCGTTCCCTGCACAGCGGCACCTCGAGCAAGCTCGACAAGCCAACAGTCGACGACACGAGTTCTCGTCAGCATCCCAACGAAAACCCGACGAGATCGGATGGCAGCAGTGGCAGCACTCGCCCGGCCAGTTACCCGACCAGCGGCAACGCCGTCTCGACGACTTGGAACCCTCCCACCACGTCGTTCAGCAGCGTCAAAAGCTCGGCTTCCCACAGGACGAAGATGACAGCGGTGACCTCGTCGACGGGCGTTCCCATCACTGCGAGGGACGACGGCTCTCCCACGGCGAGCCCCAACCTCGCGTCGACGACGCCGGTCGTCAGCCTCGCGCAAATCGCCAAGATTCAGAACCTCAGCATCAACGAGATTCCCGGGCAGATCGACCGTTTCGACGCCGACGTCGGCGAGCTCACAGAGATTCCCGAGCTCCCGGCCGAGGAGGGACTCGCCGACACGACCGTCGACCCCGTCGACGGCCTCCCGACGTCCTCGCAGTTCGCCACGACGTCGTCGGAGGATTACGAGTCGAGCGAAGCGGAGCTCGACGAGTCCCAGCAGCAGCCGCAGCAGTTCAGGCCCAGACCCGAGTACAGACCGCCGGAGAGGGTGAGGCCCGAGAGCGAGGCGCAACCGGCTTCCGGGGCATCGATGGAGGGACAGCTCTTCCAGGACGTTGCGGCCAAGGACAAGCATCAGGAAGCCATTCTCAAAGTTCGCGGGATGTGAGTATTTCGCAGTGCCAGGCAGAGTCAGTCGCAGAGTTTGGCGAGACCAACCGATTCGCCTCGATGTTACAGAAACGCGTGTCCCGTGAAGGAAGAAGTCGTCGCACCCTTCTGGGCGAATAACACGCGCGGCGAAGTGCTCGCTCTCTTGAACCTCTACCCATTCGAGCAGTACGTCCACTGGGAGAAGTGCACGTGAGTACAGCTAATTCGGTATGCCCCACAAGAATAAAAGAGCTAGCCAAAAAATATTATCGCCCACCGATCTTCCCCCTGCAGAAACGAGAACAAGCAAATGTACTGTCGAGACGGCTGCAGGTGCGAACAGCAGTACAGGCTGCATCGACTCTTGGCCTACGACCCGAACAACGAGTGCCGAGGCATATTCAGCGATTGGTTCAAATTCCCGAGCTGCTGTATCTGTCGATGCTACGACCTGCCGCTCGAGTTTCGCGTCACTTCGCGCTCCCCTCGGCTCGTTCACCAGCGCCAAAGGCTCAAGGTCCGAGCGCCACGAGCTCCGACGCGACAACGGCATCGCTGATCGCGAGCTTTCGTTTGCATTAGCGGCAATGTTTCCCCGTCTAACTTTAACCGCCGACAATTTTCGTTCGTTCATTTTTCTTCCCACGCGAATAAGCTGTACTACCTATTTTAACAGTTCTTTCTTTCCTCTATACATCTAATCTTGCGCGATGCATGCCTTTCGAATACTTGTATGCTTCGTTTGCTCGATCGAATCTCTACTTTTTTTACTACTCTATACTTATAAGTCTAGAGAAATTTCGACGATTCAATAATTTATTGACTAAATTTTAAAACTAATGTTTTTATCATTCTACGCGTATAATTATATTACTGTAAAAATACCAGCAATAAGTTTTCATTAAGTTTGATAATTAGTGGGATAATTATAGCTGTTGACCGTATACTAATTAAGGCTCGTGAACGAAATGATATAGCCATTTTTTTTACTGTATTTTTCTAATGTTACTTTTTTTATTACAATAAGTTTAACCAACACTTTCGAAAGTACGCACCCTTACATTATTTTTTACACGTTACGAGGATTGCTTGATGCCCGGATATTTATTTGTTATTATTATTATTATTATTATTATTGACAGCAACAATCTTGTAAAAAGTTAACTTTTTTATAATAAAATACTACGTATGAGTATACTATAGTATATTTTTGGAACCATGCACCATTTTGGAAATTCGAGAACAGATAATGCGAACCGATGAGACTTTCTTCTGTAAGCCAAAAGATAGTCAAAAGCGCAGAGGAACGTGGGAAAAGTTAATAGTAATCATATTTCTGAGTCATTTCACGTTTTTCTACAAAAAATTAATGCATCGAAATACTGGAATAATGACAACTACGAATGTTTCCGAGGCACAAATAAAATTTCAAATTACACCATAATAAAGTGCAACAAACGAGCTTTAATTAAAAAAAATATGTCCAGATTCGATGCTTTGATCAAAAGTTATGTCCGTTTGACAAAAAAAAAAGTAAATAAAAATCCGAATAGCCGCGATTTTCTTTTTTTTTCATATACCTCCCCATGTTAAATTCTAATGTTCCATGTTTCCCAAGTTCCTCTGCATTTTTGACTACCTATCAGCTGACAGAAGAAAGTCTGGTCGATCCGAAACCTCTATAGTGTAAAAAAAATTTTCGATTTCTGGACCCCCGAAAAGTGCATTTTTCTATGAGAATTGGTCATAATTAAGCGGAAAGGTAAAAAATAAAACTCAATCATTTTCCGTAAACGATCATTTTTATTCCGATTTTCACATGGTAAGAACGTGTATCTTTCATAAGAAACAAAAGATAATTGTAAACAGATAACGTACGTTAAACGTTAATACTTTGTCTTGGGCATTCTCATAAAAGCTTGAAAGTTGCTCAACAATTTTTGCATCCACTGCTGAAATGCCACGCAAAATTTGAAAGTGTCGCGATATATACGTGAATGAACGCGTGCATGTTTATTGTAGCAGATAAGAAAGATAAAATACAGGAAAAGAACTAGTCGAAAGGTAAAAGAGAAATCATAAGTATATAGGTGCTCCTGCGTCACTTTCAAACATAGCGGGTTAATTTAACGGACGTCATACTTAACATTTATTGTAGATTTTTTAAATTAATGTCACATATACATTAAAATATTACAAAGGTCGTATCGAATAATAATTCATCGATCTTTTATTCTATTCTCGCAATTCTCAATAAAATAAGGAAGTATTTACATATCTGACCATACAATGTATATATCAATTCAACCATCATAAACTTAATAGTTAAAATTGTTACTTAATATAGTAGTAGTTAATCATTGTTATTAATTATATTTAATCATTAATTTATTTATGTACACACATATATATAAATACGTATGCGCTGTGTACAAAGGAAGATACATATTTATATAAATACAAATATTATCTTTTATATATGTATATAAACATACGGGCTAAACATTTGGTATGAAAACCATTGCAAGATGAATAAAAATTTTAGAAAGTTTTTCAAAATCAAGGTAAGGAGTACAAAACGGATAGAAATGACGCATTTTAGCACATCAGTTAAAATACTTGTTAAAATACTTTTTGTATACTCGGCATCGCAAAATTATACAAAATTGCCGTAGTTTATAAATACATGGTTTGCAAAGGAAACATTTTCACATAACATAATGCATTATATGCTTTGCTCAAAAAAAGTAATGAAGATATTTCGAAAATTCTTACAGTTCCTATGACTAAATATCTTTAACAATCCTTTTTAATGTAGTTAAAATCGAATACCGGTCTCTTTTTAAGTAAATCAAATAAATGCAAGCTTTAACACTGTGCAATGTAATAAAATGTTTCAAAACCGTCAATATCTTTTGTTTATACAAAATTTACATTCAAATTAAGCCATTTCAAACAAGAATCAATGAAATTGTATATTATTATACATGATGTATTTATAAGTTAATCTTTCTGTATTTGAAACAACAAAATTGACAATTAAAGTCGAATCTCGTTAATCCGAACTCAATATGATAAGACAAGTCATTTTCACTATGAAATCGGAAAGTATTTTGAATTGGTACCCATAACTCCATGATAATATACAAAGTATGCGCGTAAAGAAAAATATATGAAAGAATACGGATATCGGTTCTGTCTCAATAGCGTATCAGTGCGATCGCTAAATTTTACAATCGGGATGAGTTATAATATATGACTGCATGTGTACTGTACATTCCGAGCACGCGTGCAAACGTGCACACGCCTATTACATGCACTGCAAACGCATGCAAATGTTGAACTTTCTAAACTCACCTACATTCACGTATTGGTTTTTTCAAATATATATTTTTTATTATATGGATGCATTTATATAACGTGCGTCCCTTTAACTCATCTCTTATGCAAAATTTTCAGTTATGCATGAAGAGCTGGAAAGACGAAACGGAGAAATAAACTTTATTCTTCTGGAATAAATTGATATTTTTTTAAGTTTTTCCGTTTCCATCTCTCCCTAATTTAATTACGTCCCTCTGCTGTGTGCTAGTAATACACTATATTTATCAATTTATTTTTTTATATTGGCTTCTATAATCATTAACGTTTTTTCTTCAATCACTACATTTTTACTACTTTATTTAGTTATAACAAGCCTAAAAGTTGAGTACGCATTTATGAAGAACAATAACTCTAGTGGTAAACGTATATACTGTTTTTGCAAAATCTTTCGATGTTTTACGCAGTTCCTTTGATAACTGATATGCTTGTCTAATATGCTAGACGTCACTGCATATTTTAATCAGAAAATATCATCATCTCAAATGAATCATTAAGAGATAGATTCAACAATCAATTACTATAGCATTGTTTTGGTCAATTGGAACAAGCTGCGCTACTTAGTACATAGTCACATCGACGAAGCTTAAACATTTGCCCACTAGAGTTTATAACGTTTTAAAATTGTATATTTAAATTTTTCGTGTTATAATTATCACATTCGGGATCCTACAAATGTTCGTCTCTTCTATTTAAGCATTTCAAGAACCCCAACTTCAATCGCTTTCCTATTCGCTTACAACTGTTATTTTTCTCTTTACAAAAATATGTCTCTCTGATAGAGGACAGGTGCTCACCAGTTATATAATTTTTATATGTAAAATGTGATATTCCTGGTATTAAAAATACACGTGCGATTTGGAAAAACAGATGTTGAGCGCAACAAATGATTGTCAGTAAAGATCTTATACAATTATTTGTACAAGAAGGTAAAAATCCATAGTTAATACAACTCTGAAAAGCAAAAATATAGTTTTTTTTGCCCTACTGTATTAATAGTTCTGAATTTTTAACTACCATTTGGCGTTCAACTATTTTGGATAGAATATAGTATGTGTACTTCTTGTACATTACGTGGCACAGCGCTGCGAATTTTATTGCGTATTAGGAGAATAGCATTATTATCGTATACTTATGTGTCAAACAGGTTTTCAACAACATTTTACAAAAGAAAACTTTTTATTGAGTGATCGTCTTCGAATAAAGAAAAACTGTGAATAATGACGAAGCAATCTAGAATTGAGCTGCGAAAATTAATAATATTCTTTTTTTTATTCTTTTAATGTTATTTGTAAATAAGACGCATTTATTTTCAATATCTTGGAAGCCGACGTTTTTTCTTATCAAAATTGTATTATCTATTGATATTATTTTATCAATTACATTGCAGATAGTATAGTTATTATTGGACCTTTAGTTTAGTTTTAGCACAACCATGAGTTAAAAGTCAAATTTATAACTGAATTAGTTATAAAGATTTATAAAAATTAGGATATCAAAGGTTTTCTATTAAAATAGGATAATTTTATTGTACATTGGATTAAAGCTATAAGAATGTAAATAATTTATCAAAATGAAACACAATTAGTTTATATAGCTTGATAAAATTTTATCAAAATTTAAAATTGGTAATAAAAATTTAGGGGAAGCTCAACAGTAACGCCAGTAACGTATCACCAGTTTACAAAAATGTCGGCTTCGAGATTATTGAAACGTATAATTCACGTCCTTTATTTTTCGAGGGTAAAAAGAATCATTCGACTTTATATTTGCGAGGAATTATCAATATTAGTTAATTTTCTAACAAATTTCGTAAACACAACTTTTCTTTTTTTGCTTGTGTACTTTGGTTCACTGCGGAAAAGGCACTAAACCAAGAACAATTTGATGCTTTTGTCAACAACAGTCCAGTTCAACAACCTGTAAAATTTGTTTGTTCCTTAAGTATCCATTAATGTTTCTGTATAAAAAATACATACTCTTTTTCTTTCGATAAGAAATAAATACCTATAATTGCACAACCAGTTTTCATAATCCAATTAATAATTAATATTACACAATTTACAAATTGTTTTTATACTTGGATAAAAAAGCTTGTTGTGTATATGGATTGATAAATATATTTCATACAAAATGTAGGATTCTCAAAGCTGCCGATTAATCTTATAATGCTGATTTTGTATCGATATAATTTATGTAATTTATAATGAAGTAAAAATATAATGTTATGCTGAATAGATCACTCAGTTGATTATAAAAGAAAATCATTAATATTCAGCATTCATTAAGTTCAGCGTTCATTAAGTTTTAGTTAATTTCATTTGTAGTATTTTACGTATTCGACAAGGACGACTACCCTTAAATCATTTTTATAAGTCGACGTTATTTTCATAAAATTCGATTCTTCTCACTTATTCTTATTGAACTATGTTTTGTATTACGATCAATTATTCAAATTAATCTCAAATGTAAAAGCTTCTCTTAATTATTACCTGATCATCTTCTTGCTATTAATGACTTCGAATTAGTATTAATTGAGTTTTGTTTTCACAGTAAATCTATCAGTTTTACTAGTATTATAATTGAACACAAATGTAATGCACGAGTTGCATTTTAATTAATCGGATTTGTGCTTAAGCGAATTGCGTAAAGTTCTATTATTCTAACAGCACTTTTGTTCTGTAAATAAAAAATTCTTGAATATCGATAACAATCGATAACAAAACAAGGTGAACATATATTTTTATTGCAACAATTTTGGTAAAAGACAAAATATTGGATTGCTTTTGAATAAAAAAATGTGTTAATCATTCTACTTTTAAACATAAATTTTTATCATTTTGTACAATAAAAATTCCTTCTGATATTTTTGATTTTATGTCAGTTTTTTTAATACGATTAACAAACACAATTTTGACGATAAGCAGAAGCTATTTCCTTCAAATAAAATACAAAAAATAATGCTACTCAAGAAGAATTACAAAGCATGAGAGTTATTGGCGATATTGAACGATGCGCGAGGAAAAGTCGCGATTCTAATAATATTTTTAGAAAAAGCTCGTAGTAAAGAAATATGTGTATGGAAAATAGGAGAATACTTTTTGAAGACTAGTGATTTTCATCTCGACAATTCTTAACAATGATTATACTAATTTAAAATTTGCTTGCAATGTTTCATTATTGAACTTGCAGGATTTATAATGAACGAGTATATTATGTGTATATTTTGGCTTTCTTTTAAACTTGAAATAAAAATAAGAATCGCCTAGATGTAATCTTTCCGCCTCTTTACTACTACGCAGTTATGCTATCACCGCAATAACGCCTTAATTATTATTATCAATACAGTGGTCGAAATATAGTCACAAAACTATATAGAAACGTGATTCAAAACGTTGTAACGCATTCTTATATACTTTTATAGGGCAACGCTAAACGACCTTTAACAATACTTTGCATCAAAAGTGGATATGTTATTTCAAAGCATGTGCTTTTTCTGATATTAATTTTCTTACTAGACATATATTGAATTTCAATACTTTTGAAAACTCCTTTAATGGTCAATATTATGTATGTTGTTTGTTAAAGGGTTTCAACACGATTATAAGAAATCCAATACTTATAAATATAATATCAGCATGGTTATCTAAATGAAATATCTTCCAAGCAATGCTTTACTTATGCATGTAAGTTGTTATTATTTCTTATCGACAAAAGCGAATCGTGATTTATTGCATTGTACAGCAAGAGTGCGATAATGCACGTTTGTGCATCTGCTATGTATTATATTGCTTTAAAATATTTGTCTATGCAATTTTTTTTACTACTACAAAATAGTTAGCGTATAAGTCGATAAAGATACCATTTGAATTATGTCCTTATCACAGTACACGCGTGATCAAGTGTTTACTTTAACAAAAGGAATTAATTAATTAACTATTTCTTCCATTCTATTGACATTTGTATAAAGTAAATATCGTAAGAACCCACAGATTTTAATTAGGTACCGGTACAACAGAAGCATATTGTTAAACAACACTCAAGTGAAGCTTCACCGAGTCGTTAAATCAAAAGTCTTGTCTAGTGCTACCTTCACAAGACATTGTTTAATTTTTTTTTTATTAATCTTAGCACACCTGAGACGTCAACAATTACAAAAAACTGTATTAAACTGTATTTTAATGCATTACAGAAAGTTTTAAAATACTTTTAATTTGCTAGGAAATTAAATAATTTTAATTTAATTTTACTAATGAAATATCAACTCTAATTAATGTCATATGTAAAATATTTAACAGTACTTTCATTTTAAGTATTGCACGTATACTGAAATAAATTTTCTTTTCAATTGAAGATGACGTCTAGTGTTTATAAAGTTGTAAAGCAATCCCTCGTAATTCCTAATACTTCCTATCGCATTACTCCTTTAATTTTTGGTCTCGGTGTTTACAACTTATGCCTAAATATTGTCTCATTAGAAAACTATATTTTGCTTTTATTTCTTTCCTTTTTAAGCAAGAGACGAGTGTCGCGATTTACACATACAACATACATTTGAAATTGTGCGATGTGTCGCAATAATTTGATACATATAAAAGAGATGCACGTCCTTTATCATCAATGAATAAAATATTATAACACTAACCCTCGTTCGATACACTGGGATCATATGCACCACAGATTCATATTTTACAAATTTTAAGTACCTAAACTCATTATTCTCTGATTTAAATGTATACAAATCGACCTTAAAATACTTATTAAATGTTTCAAAATTTATATAATTTATACCGTTAAATCCATAAATTTAAATTTTATGATTTATTATGTAGTATACAGTACATAATTTTATTTAATTTATATGAAAATTTGGAAATATATTTAATTGAATATATTTTATTATCATTTAAATCAATGGAAATTTAAATGATACCAATAATTACATGACTAAAAAATTGAGGATAAATGGTTCTGCCAATCGACAAGACAACACTGACGAAATTAACACGAATTGGAGTACTACATTACACTGGTATATGTGGAAGTTTTTTACTTGACTGTGCATTAACAAAGGACATTTCATTTTATATTTATTTTTTACATAGATGTATAAGTTTTTCGATATTTTTTCTTGTACAAACTGCGCTTCCAGAGTACGTATCATAGTTAAGTTATTGTTAAGTTTTTGAGCTCTTGTAAATTAAAATTTCATGAGATAATTAAAACTGACATTAATTAAATATTATCAGTCTTAACTTTTAATTAAAGACTAAGTAGAAACTTCGTAGATAAGTAAAGGAAAAATTTGTTTTCAAAATACAGATTCCAAAATTTGCTTTCAAAATACAAAATAAAAAGTTTTTTTCAAATTCACACTGTACATATTTATGCACGTATCCACACCGTTATTCGAATCGGAAAACATATGTACTTTTACTTTATATATATTAATAACTGTTACAGCTTTTTATAAATTACAAGTAACTCTGCTCTTACTGAAAGTGTTTTGTTTATATGTATGAATAGAAGAAATGTGCCATTAATAAAAACCTAGCGGAACAGAATGTCTCAAAAACTTATTGGTCTATCCTGCTACGTCCTTCATCAAACTGGAATATACAAAGTGTACAGAAAGATATTAAAATTGGCATAATAATAATTTTCGCAAAATCTTGTTCCAATAAACCTTTAGTATTTTAATTACGAAGCAATGAAAAATAAGTTGTTTTCGCCGTTTTCATGAGTTATTGCGATAAGATCGAGTTAAATTGATTGAAATTTGTTATTGTTTTTTCAAACTTTTTAAAAAAATTGTTTGATATAAAATTTGTTTGATTCAATCAATCAATTTTATATCATTTTGTAGCGATAAAAGAACTTTGTATCTTTTATTATTAAAATACATCTTTTTTAAAGGAACTTTCATTGTACCATTTAGCAGAAAACTGACCTGAATTATAAGTCTTATATGAAAATAAAAATTTTTTAAAATATTTTATAAAATCGTCCTTTTATCATTCTTTTCTTACTATATAATTTAGACTTATTTAAAAAAAATACTTGCAAGAAATTTAAAAAGTTTTTTTAAATTAAAATTTTAAATAGCTAGTTTATTTAACAGTTTTGTCACTGGGGTGTACATACATGATCCCAGTGTGACGAGTACGTTATACCACAGAAGTGTATCAAACAAATGTTGAATCTCATCTATTCATCACGGTGGCCTTTTCACGAAAATACAATAATTACAACGTTTTTAAAGAATAAAACGTATTATTCGGTAATAACAGTCATAACAAGTACCGAATGTGCATAGGACGGTAACAAACGCCTAAACCTTTAATCCGCCCAACTGCTTCGCCTAAACTACTCATGTACCGTGATAAAAATTTCAGCTTGTTCAATCTCGTTTAAAACCTCTTATGTATAATGCGCTTGGTTTCAAGTAAAAATATGAACTTGTTTTCATAAAAAGAAAAAAAATCTATACATAATATAGCAAAAATAGGGTTAAAACCTATTCATAAATACTTCTATTCTTTCTGAAATAACTCAGCTTTAAAACTTTTTAATTTAGATAGTCCCGGAGCATCATTAAACGAGAAATTCAAACTTTTAATTTAATGAATGATCCGGTACTAGGAAACTAATGTCGACCAAAAGTTTCAAAATAAGTTATTTTAAAAAATAAAAATTTTTTAAAACATATGTCACCTCTTACCAATTTCGTGAGCGCATTGCATTATAGTTTTTACACTAGTCATAAACATTAAAAATTTAAATAGCTTGAGAGCTGGATAATTGTATTACATATTTTCCATGATACTCAAGTTACTCATCGCATGTTAACATACAAATATTTACAGGAACCAAAAAAGTCACAAATCAATTCCATTCCATCAGTACAACGAATTAATTTAAAATGTGGGCCTGGTCTCATTTCGCCGCCCGTCTCTCGAACGTTCAACAATTCTTTCACATTATATATCACATAGTAGAAGCTCGTAAGTATGCTCTCACGATCATCAGGAATTACGCTCTTTAACGCTCACTCGACATAAAATTTTTGTGCAGCGATCACTTTTTACATGAGTTCTTGAATTAACATTTTAAGTATTGCTTTATATACTTGAAAGCAATAAGATATCTTAAGAAATAATTGTACAAGCAAAAGAAGGAAACTGTACAAAACATAAGTAGCAATCACCACACATTAAAATAAGCGAATATTAAAATTACTGAGTGAACGTCATACAGCGCATAATAAAAAATCGAAAGACGAAACAAGTGAAAATTGTAATATCCCCACCTTCTTTCTTCGGTTATTGTAAGGTAGGTACGAGACCATAAACATAAATTTATAAAAACTTCTGACTTTGACGACGTAAGAGCCCCCTGATGGAATTTAGATTGATTTCCATTGCGGTTTGTGGGGACCCCCCCTTGAATGTCAGGGAAGACCTCGAGGAACCCACAGGGCTTTGCTTTGTTCCTCGTCCACGGAAGCCTTAACTTGCGTGCAAATGTATGCAATATTCACTCCAGCAGGAATGATTGCTATAACATATGGACAAATAGTTGTATCAATATCATTTAAAAAATAAATTTTTCTGTTAAATAAAAAAAGTGAACAACTATTACCATTTATAAAGTGTCTATATTCTGCTTCGAGCTTCAAAGCTTGCTCGTACATTTCTTTCGCTGCCTTGGCGCTGACTTTGTCGCTAGGATAACGAGAGTCTTTCACCTCTTTTATTTGTTTAGTGCTTTTAAATTTGATCAATAATACTATGGGATATATCTGATGCCTATGTAGTCGTTCCAGAGATGCTATTGATATATCCAAAATGCAATGGGAATTCTAAATTTAAAAAAAATATACATTCATCATGTATAACAAAAAATCATGAAATATACAGATTGCATTAAAAAGAAGCTTCGTTACCTTTTCGCAGATTTCTTTTACAGCTTGTACTGTAGTACACTCAAAGTAACTACCCTTTTTACGGTAATCCACGTAAAGCGAATCTCTCAAGCCCTGTTCCAAAGTTGCTTGTGAACAGTGCATGGCTTCAGGTAAGCATCTTGTAAATTGTCCAGGGAATTCCTGCAGAAGTTTCGTTGCTACACATTCGTTAAGGGGACCAATAATTAAAACTGGTCTTAAAGCAGGATCTGCAAAATAAAAAACAAATTTTCAAGTATAGGTAAAAGTTTATCTAAGCTTTAGACAATTCAATAATAAATTAATTTACAATCTAGTCTCTCGACCCGTTGGTAGCTCAAAGGAAGATTTTCTTCATTGAGGGTACCGCTATCGCTGTACCAACCCATATTGACGCTCGTGAGTTGTGATAATTCTTTGCTATCTCTACTAGACGAGCGTTGATGTTTCTTTCGCCTAAAAAAGCTCCTCCTAGCACTAGTTGTACCACGTCTTCCAGCATCTGTTTCCAAGTCTCCAAGTGACCTTCGTAAAAGTAGTTCTTCTTCGACTCTGTAAAAATAAAAAAACAAATTTATCTATAATCTGCTAGTACAGATAATTTTTTAGAATTTATGACTTTCTTACTTGAATTTACTAGGAATAATACCACGAGTTTGTCGTCTGCCAGTTTGATCAATAAGCCAGGCTCTCCAGTGGCCAGGCGTTCCGTTAAACATGGTGTTATCGACATAAAGGATGTCATCTTTATGGAATTTTAATTGCAAACTATCTCCCAGTTCACCGGTTCGATCAAACATTGCCTTGACATAAAAGCTGTCTCCGGGCTTGTCTTTCACCTCATTGTATCTCTCGGGCATGTATTGAGCAATAAGTGTTACTTTATCAGCCGGTCTAGCGAGTTCAAGAGCAGCTTGCTCAGCCGTTGCTTGCCGAAGATCGACACCGTTGTATTCGAGAATTCGATCACCACGATGAAGTCCAGCTTCCTCAGCAAGACAACCCGGTTGAACAGAATGCACAAAAATACCTACACCATTACCCCCCACTAGAGAGATACCAAGGTTAGAGCATTTGCGCATTTCGATAAATAGATAGCGTGGTTCACTTGGTGGTGGAGTTTTGCTGTTACGGTTTTGCTCTTCTTGAGTAGGGCTAGTGAGGTGAAATTAATTGTTAGTTTAATATTAATAAACTCATGAAAAAAATATTTAAAATCGATTGTTGAATTGCAGTGAAATTACTCACCTGCGCACAGTGGCATTTTGACGTTGCAGTGTAGCTGCAGTCTGATTGCTCAGAGCTCGTGTAAGTGTACCCGTACCAGTGAGACTGCTTCGAATGCCATCTAATGTGAGACTTGTCCGCAGTTCAGGTTTGCGTATATTAATATCTAGTGATGCTGAATTACGCATCTCTCGTTCACGTTCTTGTGTTGTTCTTACCTAAATATATTATTTAATATTTTGCAGATCACATTGATTTTGCTCATTATATTATTCTTCTCTCTACAAGATTTATTATTCTTACCTCAACTGAGGCCGATGCTCTAAGTTCACGATCTCTTTCTCTATCACGTTCGCGCTCTTTGGGTGTCCTAATAGTAGGTAAACTGGTCTGATCACGCTCTGGCTCTGAAGATTCAAGAGGTTCAACAGTACTTTTGCGTGAAGCTTCTGGGCTATTGCAAGGCGTCGATGATCCACTGTGACTTGCCTCTTTTTCGCCATTGTCTTCCGAGTCGCTCGATGAACCCGAACCTTCCAATTCGCTGTATTCTGAAGAAAAAATTAAATTGGTGGTTAATAATTTTGATTATGATAAATAAATTTATCATTATTTTCCTTTTTTACATAATATTATGTTTGGATTAACTTATGGATGTACTGCAGTGATAAGTAAATGTTTTATTACGTTAATGTTTAAACTGCACGATTTAAATTTCATTTTTCTTGACGTAGAAAGATTTTTATTAGACAGTAAAAAAATGTTTGTTGGTTGATTCGCAATGCATGGTTATTATGGCATATTTTTGATATAGATATATTAAAATAAACTATCATGCTCAAGGAGTTATGTACAACATTTATAATAAAATTATACGGCCATGCACAAAGAACTATTTTATAATTAGAAAAATTAAAATTCGAAAAATTATTTCGTATTTACGTTTGGTGAAAATGATGAAAATGGTTTCATCGAGATTTCTCTTTGTACAGAATCTTGGGCGCAAACAAAACTGTTAGTAATTCGTTATAGTTACAACTAAACGTCAAATACTTACTGTCTGGAAGATACTGCACAAGCATTGTGAACGTGTTACCGCACTGCCTAAGAATATTGGCAGCCACTTGATAGGAGTCGCACGTTCTCATGTTGATTCCACAAACATCGAGCAATTGATCTCCGATTTGAAGGCCAATCTGTGAGGCCAAGCTATGCTCCGTTACCGAGGACACGAACACACCTCCGCTTTCGAGACATGAGATTTGGATACCCAGTGGCTCCTGGCTCTTGTCTATGTGTATCCGCCTCACCTGGCCATGCGTCGGTCTTGGTTGCGCGAAACAGTACTCAGGCATACTTGATCTTTTGTTGCCACCCGCGCCCCGTGTTGTGCCGCTACTCGAGTTTGAGCTGGTACCAGGACTTAGGATCTCCACATGAAAGGATGGCATGGGACTACCGCGCTCCGAAGTCTTTTCAATACTACCGGAGGAGAGCTTACCGATACTGCTCTTGGAGGTGACACTCGGATTTGATGGTATCCTAAAGCGCTGATTCTCCTTTTTTCGGGGAAAGGTGCCACCTTCGTAACCCCCAGCCCCATGCGACACATAAGGAGGTACATCATACGAGCTCATGGTGGGATGAGCGCGAGGTTTGTGGAAGTGCAAATCTACCGAGGGAGTATGTAAGTGCCCGAAGTTTGGCTGAGGTTGGGGACTGTAAGGAGGTTCGAAGCAAAAAGAACGAGGAGCATCAGGCAGTCCTATTGATTCTCCAGACTGGGCACTGGGTAGGCATGGAGGTGAAGGATACCTCGAATTATTGTTGATACTCTGCTGTTGTTGATGAGGATGATGAGGATGCGAGTGCTGAGCATAGGGAGGAAATGAAAAATTACCAGGTCCAACGACTCGTGGTACTCCACCGGACGAGGTTGAAGTGTAGAGCTGCGAATGTACACGATTGTGCGTCATAGAGTCTATTTGACTACTATCATGCCCAAGGGGAGTATACTTGTTACTGCTTGTAGTTGTGCGTTTACTTTTGCCATAGTAGTCAATGTCGCCTCGACCAGATTTCATGGAGAAATCTATGCTCGTTTCAGAAGGTGTTAGCGCGGAACTAAGATTTGCATCATTGGCTTTGTCCAACCCTATGTCTTTGAACTGCACAGCCGAGGGTACGAAAGCCTTCTGACTATGCAACTGAGTAGATTTGGTAAAACTTGGTAGAGAACTTTCCACTGCCTTGTAGACTGTATGTCTGTTACTACTCGAGCTCATGCCACTACTAATAACACCACCTCCAGTGCCGATAGCGCTAAAGTTGGCCAAGGGTATAGGATTGGAAATGCGATTATAATTGAAAGTGCTCTCGTATTTGGGAGGATTGTTGAGGAGCACACTGAGGGGCAGACGCTCCTTTGTCTTGCGTGGATGCAGGATTGTGCCGGTGCCATTTTGAATGAGAGGGCCTATGCGGGCTTTAGGCCACGTACCTCCATTCTTCTCGGCTGTGGATTTCTCAGTACCACTACCGCTGCTTACACCGCTTGTGCCACTTATACCACTGCCTGTACCACCGCCATTGGCACCAACTCCTCGTCGTTTGCTTCGTTTTAATACACCATTGTTACCTGCAAGGTTCATCAAGAATCAGCATAATAAATACTATTATTAATTCTTGCTTATTAAAGCTTAAATATACTGACCGTTGTTAGCTTTCTTATGGTAACTTTCAATCACAGAATCTAATTTAGCGATAGCATCTTGCTCCTGTTCAAAAGTATTAGGACTTGAATTTCTATGCCTCTTCTTTTTCTCGTCACGATCTTTGCTATGCCTGCGTCCTCGGACTATATCAATCTTCTCACGGAAGTTATCCCATGCATTGCTGATACCGGTCTTTTCGTTGCTTAAAGATTTAGATACCTTATAACCGCTTCTATCACCGAAATTGGAGGACATCATGCAACGGCGATCGTAGTCATCCGATGATGCTTTTAACATCATGCGTTCTTGCTCGGTTTGTGAGCAGCTATTTACCATCTTTTGTTTTTCCGGACTAAAACTGCCGTCAATCGGTAGTGTATCTGCACTCGAGGATGCCGTTATGGGTATTCCTTTAAGTGTGGTAATGGTTAAAACATCGGTAGATGTGTCATTTAAGATTGCCATGGCTTCATGAGCCGAAGTTACTCCTTCCATAGACTTGCTGTTGATCTGCAATCAATACAAAGAAATGAATAAAAATATTAAAAACCCATCTGATATCATCAAAATACACGATTATGTACTTACGTTTAAAACCCTATCACCGACGGCAAGATATCCATCTTTAGCAGCCAAACTACCTGGAGATATCTTTGCGATATAGATTCCGATTTCGAGTGTTATTCCGTGTGGTACCGAACCGACTGGCAGCTGCGTTGTTCTCAATGACCTTCTACCTAATCTACGTCGCCTAATGGTTAATGTAGCCGATCCAGCATTGCATGATCTTAACGTATCCATTATCATACGCGTTGATACTGACGAGCAGTCAACGTTATTGACCCTTAGAATACAGTCATTGACTCTTAATTTGTTTTCGATAATGCTACCAGGTGCAACCTGCGCTACGTACACTCCGGTATCATCGGGATAATAAGGATTATCGCGGCCTCCAACAAGCATGAGGCCGAGATCACGATCTGCATCCATGCTCATTCTATTAAGATCCAAGTGGACAGTAACAGCATCCCACTCGCTGTCCGAATCGTGTACACTTTGTCCATACTGACTGGTGCGTAATGTATGGTCTCCAGATTCGATCTTTTCCTTCAAGTCTTTCAGTTCTTTTGAAGCTTCGTTGCGCTGCTTTTTGATATCGTCCGAATCACGTAAGGCATTTGCCAAGTCTGAGACTGCACGATCACGTTCTTTGCGTAGTCTGTAAAAAATGTAAAGGTATTATTCAGCAGACGCTTTAAAACTTTCAAAGTATTATAAAAATGCTAAAATGTTAAAGTTTCGTTACCTGTCGCACAAAGTTCTAATACTTTCACGTTCGAGTACGATCTTGTCGCGCTCGCTGAAGGCCCAGTCGCGTCTGCGTTTCGATACTTCAGCCTCCTGAACTGCCTCTTCCAAATCTGCTTGCAGTGTATCTACAAATTTGCGCAATTTATCGAGCTCCACATTAGCTTGATCTAAGTTATCCATGCGTTCTTTCTCGCGTTTTGCATAGTCCCGTGGATTAGTTTCCTTTTCTGCTTCCTTGTTCGCAACGTCACGTTCAGTACTGTACGAATGCAGCTCCAGCCGATTTTTACGGTCACGATTCGACGCCTCGGAGTAATCGCCGAACTTCTGGCGCAATTCGTTGCATTCTTTGAGGGCCTCGTCCCGGTCGTGCAGTGCCGATGATATCTCTCTACGTAAAGTTTCTATCTGGTACGATAACGTCTTCTTCTAGGGGTCGAGGAGAAAGCGATTTATAAATAACATTTTTTTACTCAATTAATAATGCTCTTGGTACAGCTAATATAACTTAAATAAAAATACAGATCCTATTCCATTATGATGTCTAATCTCGGTGGAAAAGGAAAATTTGGCACCGAGCGTCTAGACATGACGCAAAAGAGAAAAGAAAGCAAGGAATGTACTCACCTCTTCGACAAGCTGTTTGTTCTCGTTCTCAAGATGCGTGACCTTGGCGTAAGCCTGACTGAGATCATTGCCAAGGGTTTCCATCTCATGATGCACGTTATCGCGCTCGCCCATGATCAGACTGTATTCGTGCAAAGCAGCGTTGCGTTCTTCGGTGAGCCGCTTGATCTCCTTGCTGGCTTTCATGCGGCTGACCATCGCCTGGTTTATCTCCTTCACGGCTTCTTCGTGCTGTTGCGAGACTTTGGCCAAGGCCTCGCGGTACTCGTTGCGCTCGCGCAACGCTATGTCCCATTGTCGAATCGCCGCGGTGCACTGCTGTTTCAAACCGTTGCGCTCGCGTACCGCACTGTTGCGTTCCTGGACCACCTCCTCGTATTGCTTCTTCAGACGAGCGGTTTCTTCCTGGGCTAGTTCCAACTGTCCAAGAGAAATCCAAATATTTATTATACATTGCCGGACGATTGTTTGTTTCTCGCTATACTGACGTCAGCAGCGAGGCAATGCTTTTTTTCAAGCCACACTTCCATTGAAGTACATACAGGTATAGTTGAAAACAAGAAAATATCTTTTTTTCTTCCATGTTCATGGACACTATCTTTGTTCTCAGTTTTCAGGGAACTGCGCAGATTCTTCGTGAATTCGCATTTGTCGGATTAATTCACTCTGCATGGTAATTCGAACGTTATTCGCGAATTGACTGTAAAAAAAACGAACTCAACGGAACGTGATTAAATGGAGATAACGAGCGGATTTTACACGCACTAATGAACTAATTGTAATTAAAATTGCAGCAAATGCTTGCATGTGTAAAAAAATATTATATGCTTTAAATCGATAGTCTGAGAGTAGTAAATGCATTAAATGATGTAATGCCGCTTTACAGTATATATAAACCTATAGCAAAGTAGGACGCAGTCAGCTTCTGAAACATGTTAAGATTAACTCTAGGGAAGTATCTTCACATTTTAGAGGATTTCGCGTTAAATTGCGACGGCGACTTCCAGAATATTCAACGAATATTACGGGGTATGGTTCCGAAGGGTAGCAGTCTTGAATATTTTACGTTAAATTTCACAAGAGCTCCGAGTACTCAGAAAAATATAATGTTCGTCTTACAGTGATGCACAGTATGTAGACTTTCGGTTGAATTCTATCCCGTATAGAATTAGAGTTCATGTGAGATGAACTACTGATTGATTAAGACGACCCGGAATATTGTTTTTATAAATGTTCATGAAAACTTCGAGAACGAATTCGTTCGAAAAGTTCCCCTCAATTTCCACTCAGATTTCCTAAAATTTGAAATTACTTTTTCCATCAAAAGCATGCCCCTTTGTCGGACTAGCAATTGGCTTATAAAATTTTACAGCACAGATTCACTCTAATGAAATGACACATGACACGTATAACTTGAAGCATAAAAAAAATTGAGCAAAATTTAACTGACCTTGTTGACGGCCGACGAATGGGACGATATGACATCGTCATACCTCTTTCTGAGCGAATCATACTCGTCCTTAATAGCCTCGTATTTTCTGAGGGCGGATATATAGTGCTGGTTCATAGCATCGCTGTTGCCGCTTGAATCAGCGACAAGGACATCCTGATTTTGGCACCGCAGTTCCGAGACCTCCTTCTGCAGCGCTTGCACCTCGCGGTCCAGGCGTTGCTTATCGTTCACGAGGTCGCTGTATTTCCCGCGCAACGCCGAGGACTCCTGGACGGACGTGGACTCTGACTGGCTCATTGCTGCTATGTGTTGACTACGATAGTACTCCAATTCCTTCATAGTATGCTCGCATCTTTTAACAGTAGAAAGTTTCGAGTTAACGAATAACGCATGAAACATTAATATCTTCGTGTGAAATTCGAAATCTAAGGAATTAAATTTCACGTATAATATTAGTTACTAGCTATAAACAAGCGTGTATACATACGAAATTGCTGAAAGTTCAGCCCTCGCATAAAAATTCTGTCTTTCGCTTTCAAAGAATTTCAATTATCGAAAATCCGAACGAACGAGACAGCTAAAAGCTCAAAAAAAGAAACACGTTATTCCTCTCACGATATCGTTCCATCAATTCAATTTTTCGTTTCGTACACCAATCATTTCATAAACGTGCAGCCTACAGAGATGACGCGTGCATGGTTTAGTTGTCCGATATGGGCATATCGATTTTTTCGCCTTTGATACTATTTTTAAAGCTAGTTTTTAACACGTAGCGAGGCTGATGGAGCCGAGTGAGCTTAATGCAACTAGTCGCTATAATAGCAATATAGGCTATCCACGTACGTGCGTATGCGGTTAAAAAATAAATAGATTGCGGTGTGTCACAAATAAAGAGTAGGTAGCCTACATTTTGCGATGAATTGTTGACTAGCTTCAATAAACACGTTGCTAACATTAATTGTTTACCGTTAGAATTTTTAATGCGAATGTACACGTGTTCCCTTCAACATTCTAATTAATATTAATTTTCAGGTCATGAATTTACGTCATACGGTAGGGTACGCAATTGCACACTTTCGGATTTAATTTTATTTCACACGTTTCAATGCTCCTGACAAACGATTAGATTCTATAATTAACGCGATTCGAAAAGCCGCTGCAAATTTAACATTAATGCGTATACGTATATTATAATCGGTGACGTTTGTATACAGTGAACATTATTCACAAAATAAACTTAACATTCTACTTCCTGATTAATTTATACTTCGCTAATAAATGAAAACTAAATAAAACAAAACAAACCGTCTAATGGTATCGGAGTGCTTATGTCTAAGTAGTTGATATTGTGCTTGCAAATCATCATAGTCACTTCGACATTCAGGACCACCAACTGGACTGCCAACACTGTCGCATCCTCCACTATCTCTTTCTGCATGCCACAAACATAGATCATTCCAAAATAAAAATAATTACTAAATTAACTTAATTAAACGAATAATGAGAGAAACTGTACATAAACGCAAGCAGGATTTTAAAACGAAAATCATCAAAGAAACGCATCGAACATAACGAATTATAACATTTAGAACATTCATTCCAGAAGGGTGCGTGTCTCTGTGCGTAACAATGCGGTGAAAATAGTGTTTTCTTACCCACATTGAGCGCCCCATCTGCAACAGAAATAGGAGAACAAATGGTCACATTATTATCAACCAATGCGTCTTCGACAGCGCTACGAACACGCACTAATACAGAAAAAAAACCCAACTTTTAATAAAATAACGAGGTGTGCAAACTCCCGAGCAAACAGTGAAAATAATAGTATAAAGGCAGCAAGCGGTCTGTAACGTTAATTGTTACACTGGCCGAAACAATGCAATTTGAAGCAAGACAGGCGAAACTTTCACCAGGAAAGAAATCATTGGTCACGCACGTGAACATCGCGATTCGCTTCTTTTTAATATCAGTGAAATCAAAAGTGATTCACATAACGCGCCACCCAACTTTTTTTCGCGCTTTACGTTTGCCTAGTCTCGTAATACCTTCTACCTTTTTCTTTTTCGATCCGACAGGCGCAAAATAAAGAAGAAAAGGAGTGAGGGGGATGCAGAGCGGACCAGACTGTCGTTAAATCAATAGAGAATTGTACATTGGACAGCGAAATATTCAATAAGGATTGGGTTGAATATGTTTCACTGCTGAAAACACTGAGCTTAGATTTTAAAATATGCTAAAAGAGTTGAATAATTTATACTGTGCTTTTATTTATTGGATTTGATGCTCTCCAGATCGAGCTGCTTAAATCTGATTAAAATAGATTACAGCAAATGTGGAAGTGCATTACTGAGAATAAAACGTAAATCATAATCGATTGAAACGTTTTTAAAAAATTGATATTTATGCCGAATATTATGTTTAAATCGTAAATAGACTTTTGAGAGGACTTTTTAATATTATTTATTTTAATTTACAAACTTTTATACAAACATAAAAGTCTGTGGGATCATTTTGAGATCTAAAACACAGCTCAGTACACATTTTTATATGATTCTTATAATAGTACTGCATTACTTAAACGTCAAGTCTCTAAAAAAGTCTGAAATTAAAAAGAAGAAATCGAGAACTAAACATGACAAAAAAAATCCGTCATGATAAAATTATAGTAGGTCAGATTCAAATAAAAATTTAAAATGTAAGTTTTACAATTCATTGAATCATGTACTAAAATACACTAGTAACTCTGAATACTATATTTATACCTATAAGTAAAAGTGCAATTTATTCAACTGTAACCAGTGATATGAACACTTCTGCTTCATTAAACATAAATGTGCATTGATTGTGCAAAACAATTTGGTTCCCAAATGAATTTTTAGGTCAAGGAATGAAATATGAAAAAAATAGATAAAACTCACCACTGCTTCCAGCACTATCCAACGAGGAGGCTCCAGAAGCCATACCCTCCATCGCTCTGGACTGGCCTGTGCTATTCCAGCGAGATAAGCGCCGACGATGTTCGCCTCAAAAGTAACAACGATGCACCGTACTTCACGCCAGAGTGAGCCCTTTGTGGTTTAATAAAACGTATATCCTTCATAATGACAATTCATGTATAGGTAAACAGGTCTTCTCCCCTATGAACAAGAGAGAGAAAGAGACGGGGAGAGAGTGAAAGAGAGCAAACAAGAGAGGCTGAGAGCAAGAGAGTGAGAGAGAGAGAGAGAGAGAGAGAGAGAGAGAGAGAGAAGTGTAAGCGAACAAGCACTCTTACATTATCTATGTACAGACTAAGGGTTGCTGCTGTTATCGAAGGTGTGTATACAATATACAATATACATGTGTGAGAGCATAAGAGTGTGACATTTATGTCAAGGAAATTCAATAGTATGGATAAATCACAACCAATACTTTACCCACAGAAGAAACAAGGATAGGGAAATATAGGAACAAGGATCAGATATTTTTGAAATGTCAGGGTTAAATGTAGACCGTTCTAATAAAAGAAAATCATTATCTACATTTTGAATTGATAACTGACAGAATTTGTATGCAGCTTTCAGCATAAAAAAATTAATATTCTTGCATTGATATTGTTTAAAACTTGTAGTATTTTATGCTTACGAAAGAGTCCAATTGCTTACTAAGTTAGTTAATTAATTACCCTGATTACTTACTTGTAAAATAGATAGAAGGATAATTTTTATAAATTTAAGTTTTTAAATCTTGTGAGGATTATGAAATGATAACAATTTATAAATATATACTTAACATTTCATATGTATACTTTAGATTAAAAATAAATGCTTTAATTTAATTAATATTAATCGTGGTGTACAGATCAGGTATTGTACGTATAATAAAAATCATTTTGTATTTGTGAAAATTCATATTTTTATCATACAAAATAACAATGAAGAGCTGAAAACTCGCAAGTGTTCAATGAGATCAAGCAATAAGTATGAAAAAACAAAAGCAGGATGTGAGAAACTACATGTGCACATAGTGAAAGTTCTTGTCGCAATGCTGATTTTTTCAGACATTGCAAGGAAATGATATGAAATATTATGCTTTCAAATGCCAATTTCAAACAATAAAATTGCAGCATTCATTGTACAACAACTTTAGACTATGTCATTTCTCTTTTAAGCAGAAACAAAAGCAAGAGCAAAAATTTCAATGTTTGCAAGAATAACGAAGTTTGTCCAGTTCTCTGCAGTTTCATTATGAATGAATAATGGAAATAGGACTCCAAAACAAAGCAGCAGAATTAAGGACAGAAAAGTCCAAAACACATGCAAACATATCAGAGTAGAGAAGTAGATAGTTGTAAGAATTCCAGGACAGAATTAGCTATATATGTCGCAGTGGAATACTACAAACCTCTAACCCTAACCCACACTCCACCAACAGTGAATTTCTAAGCTAACATGGAAGCATCATGTTTTTCTAAGCTTGGAGTTATAGGGAAATAGAAGCTGCTCGTGCGAAGGGAGTTGGTAGTTTGGTAGAGATTGTGCCTGCTCCAGGTAAAGGAAGTATCGTGCAGCATAGGAGAGCATTATAGACAGAGCTCTATAAAAAGAGAGAGAGAGAGAGAGAGAGAGAGAGAGAGACAATGGGACGGAAAGTAAAAAAAATGAAATGTACATTGTACACGTACCAGCACGGCGACAGAGTCGATTGGGTGCACCAGTGGCAGCGTCGGCGAGGGGGAGGTGAACTCCCGGGAGCTGGCATCGGGGAAGCCAGGCTTTTGCTTGCTCTCGCTGGCCCGGTCGTCCCCTATAGGTAAGCGGTTAGACAGAGACCGATGCACCGAGTGAACTGCTCTCTAAGGCACTTGACGAGGTCTGGCGACGACCGGTGCGCCGCTTACGCCCAGCACCATCCTCGAGACTTCTCTCGAATCTCCTTCCCTCTCTCTGTCTCTCTCGGTTCCGTTTATGCGTTCCGGAGTTCTCCTCTATGCGCCAGCCGACGGGGACGAGCTGCTGCCTGCTGCTCTGCTCTGCTGCGGTGGTCTCGTGCGTTGACGCGAGCGCGCGCGCTACTAGCACCGAGTCGGAGCTCGGCTCTTCGTCGTTCGTCGACGTCTCGTGGGGCCAGCCGTTTCACCTGCTGCGCCAGCCAGCCTGACAATTAGCCATTTTCAGTCGGCTTGCGCGCAACAAGAACTCGCGCACACACAGCGATGCGCCGCGGGACACACGTATACCAGTGCTCACTGCTCGCTCTATAATCTATATCTATAAGTATATGCTATGCTGCGCGGTGGCTGTTCTGTCTTCTGTATTCTGTTCGAGTCGAGCTCTCGCGACTCACTTGCAGTGCATGGAGGGGAGCATGTGTAGTGCGAGTTGAGCTGGCGGCTTCGCTCGTCTCGTATACTCGTACTTACTCTCATCTCGCAGCTCGCTGCGCGACACGGATTCTATTCTCCGCATGGACGAGATTGGAGAACCACTGCGCTACTGCTGGCCATCGGTAAATGGGAGCTTCACCTTTACCTACGCCGCTCGACTGCGCGGTATGTATAAACTATAGTGCTTTGATGGTAAGTCTGTTGTGCGAATTGCGAAATCGAGAGCCGTTGGGGATTTAGGAGAGGCGGGAGTTTGTAAATTCTTTTACGGAATGCAGGATCTCTTGTAATGAACTCTCTGTACAGCGAAAACGAATAAAAAGAAGTACAGTTAGGTTTTTAATCTCTTGTTTATTGACGAACAGTATTATTTTTTTTTCTCGTCGTAGAGAAGTGGTGCATTGAACGAAGAACAAAAAGTACAAACACTTAGTACCAGACTTGAGAACATCCTTTTTCCATGTCAGTGTTATAGAGAATGTCGGAGTTCGCAGATCGGCCATCTATAGATTTTTATGGTTCTATAATATTTAAATATAAAATATATATTTATATATATATAATATATATATACACACACTATACGTGCATATATATAGTCATTAATCTGTCTCTTTCCCAATATAATAACGCATATTTGTCTCTCTTTATCTCTCCTCCATTTTCACTTTTTTTTCAATAGGTCATAATCTTTCTCTTTTTTTCTTCTTTGATTTTTCAAGGCCAACGTAGAAATCACACTAGAAGTGGTAAACTTAGTTTACTATACATACACTTTTTTTCTAGACGAAGAGACCGCTGCGACTGGTGGCACAAGACGTTCTTATACAGCGAAGCGCACGATTCTTTTCATATTATTACTCTTTCTCTTTGTATTAATATTTACACATTAGTAGTAAAAATAACGGGGCTTATACTGCTTCGAGTCTTGTTGACCATTGGCGGCCTTCGACATTGTCATATTACCAAGAAAAAAAAATTTTGTTCACATTCCTAATGTGTGACCCATACCTTACAAAAAACGATTATTTACGTTTTCAAATTTTATATATCTCTTTTTTTAACGAAACATATAAATCAATTTCAGCGAAATCAAGCACTTTATACAACAAACTTCAAATACACATCTGTAAATTTGTACAAAATATATAATATAGTGTCAACGTCCTCGCAAATTTTACAATGCATAGGCAGTGGTGGATAGAAATATGTCATTCTATTTGTTTTTTCTCGCTCAGTTATATGTCCTTTCATGTTTTCAACTTCCAAAGAAAAATAATAAAAAAAAGAAAAAGAAAAAAGAACAGCTTGTGCTTTTGCTAGGCGCATCCAGTTATAGTCTAAATCACTCCAATTGCAATTTACATCTCTCTTTCTTTAATTTTTAAATTTTTGTTGAGATTGCCATTAGTGTGCGCTGTCGCTTGTGCGCCGAACATTGTGTGTGTATGTGTGTTATGTAGTTAAACAGAAACGGGAATGTAGGAAAGTAAAGAGCGATATCTTAACGAGATAAACTTTGGTATTTGTTATGCGTGAGTTAGCGAACGATGCTAGATTCAGTTTGGTGCTTTATGTATGTACACAAACGTATTTATATGTATATGTAAAAATACTAGTAATTGAGAGTATCATTAAAATGATTATTTAAAACATTATGAAGAGAATGCAGAAATTATAACGTTAATAAAAAAAAATGATCTGTAGAGAAGGGTCAAATTAATGTTACTTTGCGCACAGTCGTATTGCAACTTTTTTCTAAATTCTGCTGAAGAAAGTGTTCCTCAGTAAAATAAAGTATAATTTTCGTCAGATATCAAATATATTCGACGATTTTATTTATTTTACACGTAATAATAATAAATTAAAAAATCATTAATGGCGTTTAAAAAACGAATTAATGTAACTGTGCACTAATACTAACTGACCGATTCGAAAGTTTCTATTCGAATAGAGTTTACAAGGAGAGTCTCGCTAACTTACATGCTAATAAATTTGGTAAAGCCAATCAGCGACAGTAATTTCGCCGAAAGCTGAAGTGCACATTTTCCATTAATATACATTGATCGATACTTTCTCTTATTAAAAGAAATGCCATGTATTTATATTATGTGATAAGCCCGTGAAAAATCGAAGAGATGTGCAATAGTGACAAAAAATAAACAGTTAATAATGAAAGAGTTAGGTAACACGATTCAACTAATACTTATATAAAATAATAATCATAATAATAATAATAATAATAATAATAATAATAATGATGATGATGATAATAATAATATCCATAGACATGTGCTGTTGTTATACTTTTGCTCGCTACTTGGATGTGTGAAGTAACGTTGAAAGGTGTCTAATCTAAAAATTTGTTGTTTTTTGTCTCATGAAATCTAAACACACATGGACAGCGATGGTACGCGCCCTCGAGGTTTTTCTCGGTATAATTATTACATTGTTTTCTCTCTTTCTCTGCTTTCTATACATTGACTACGAAGAGGGATTTGTTTCTTAGCGGCTACAAATAAATTAGTATCTTAAATACTTTCCAAATACAATTTGCACAAGTACTCTCACAGTCAGCATTGCATTTTTCTTCGATGCGCGTCCGCAGAACTAAACTTTTGTCTCGAGCGTCGGTGAGAAGGCGAGGAATCCAGGAGACAAAGAGGCGCGTACATTCTTCGTCTCCTGCTTCTTCGCTGGTTTCTCATTACATTTTGCGATTCGGACTCATCGAGAATTTGTACCCATCGTGTGAACGAGCTGCAAGAGGAGCTTCCTTCCATTCTTCCTGGGGAAAAGCGACAGTTGACAGCGACGTTGAGGACGACAGAAGAATCAAGCTTTCACCCCTCCTTCCTTTAATCCCGTCGTGCCTCTCGGGCTTTTGGCTTCTCTGAGCTTGCGCGCGGCTCCGCAGAGCTCGCGTCCAACTATTCAGCGCCTGAATCCGGCTCGGGGGCTCGTTCTCAGACCGTCGACGCCTGCTGATTGTTGTTCTCGAGTGTGATGCTCGAGCACTCCTTCAGCATCGCGCGAAGACGGAGGATCTCTTTCGAGGCGGCGGCCAGCTCGGACTGTAGCTGCAGCTCCTTCTCGCGTAGGCGTTTGATATCTCGTTGGCACGTCTGCGAACAAACGATGATCACTCTTAATACAATTGTACATTGTGAGGCTGTTTGGCATTGAAGGCGCGCAATCGATACTTACCACAGTCTGTTTCAGCAGCTCGAGCTTGTCGCACTTGAGCCTCGAGACCTCCTGCCTGAGCGTTTCGCTCTCGGTCGCCACGCCGGACTGTCCAGCCTCTCTGGCTGCGCCTCTGGCTTCGTGCGTCTCGGCAGAGCTCATGCTTTCGAGGCCGGTGTCGCTGTCTGGATAGACGGCCTGATCGAGCTCGAGCTCGCTGTTGAGCGAGCTGTCGTCGCTCTCGGAAATGACTCGCTGCTGTTGCTGATGCTGATGCTGCTGATGCTGCTGCTGCTGCTGCTGCGTTTCGCTGTGAAGAGCTGCAGCGACTCGCTCCTCGCGCTTTCGCAGATTTTCATGGGTGAGCCTCTGCAAGCTGGACGAGCCGGAGGAGCCGGCGAGAAGGACATTGCTGCTGCTGCTGCACTTCTCCACGACAGCGACGAGACTGTGTTCAGCAATACTCGAGGGCAGCCCGTTGAGTGAACTCGTCTCGCGTTTCTCGTCGTCCTGCTGCACTGTCGTCAAGCTGCTGCTGTCCTGGTTGTCGGTGTTGGAGAGGCTGCTGTCCTGGCTGCCTAGACTCGGGCTGTTTCTATCGGAATCCCTGCGAGAAAAAGGCAGAAAGAGCCAGAGTTATTGCACGAGCGGCAAGCTGAGAAAGCATCGCCGTTGTGGCAAGCTATGATTGAACGGAGCCACAGCTGACCTCCTGAGCGCGAGATCGGGCGAGCCGAGCGGACTCGAGGGCTCGACGGACCTTTTCCCAGCGGCGAGTTTGCTGCTGGACTGTCGATTGCTCGGTGGGCTGGGCTCGAGCGACTGGTTCTTCTTGGACAGCTGCTGGGGCACGTTCTCGGTGGAGGTGTTGCGCACCCGCGAGGTGAGCGCCTTGCGCACGGTGTCGATGAAGCGCGATCCGGATCCACCGGATCCCGAGCCGGACACGTCGCCAGAGGTCGGACTGACCGGGCAGCCGGCCAGGAAGGTGGACAGGCTGCCGGCGCCAGCGCCCAGGAACTCGCCCGTCTTCGTCTGCAGCTCCTCGATCAGGGACTCGAGGAGGGCCGATCGCGTTCGGAGCTGCGGTGCGAAAGGAGTTTCCAATTATTTTATTGCCAGCTGCACCCTCTGCATAAGTATAGTAAGTCATATAAACGGAGCGTAGAGCAGCTTGCCTCGAGCTTGGAGAACTTCTCGGCTTTGTAGGCGGCGCTCTCGGCGTTGACGAGCTTCGCGAGGAGGAACTCTTTGAACTCGACTCCTCGCAGAAAGACGGCAGGCGTGGGTAGGGTGGGTCCAAACCGCGGGACGTCGTCTCTCGCGGTGACGCTGACTTTGTACCTGCGTGGAGCATTGGAAGAAGCGCGAGCTCGGTTAGACCGGGAGAAATTGCATTTAGAGCCTTTAGAGTTGTGAGGGCGAGGAGTACAGAGGAGGTGAGGGGCGCATGCAAAGGAGAACGGAAACTTGCCTAGTGTTGGGTGTGCGGGGATCGATGACCTGGACGACGATGAACGCGTGCAAGAAGTGGCTGGCGATCATGTCGGGACTGAAGGGCGTGGGCTCCTCCTGGAAGATGATGGCGACGATGTCGTTGCCGATGTGCCGCTTCCTCTGGAGCTGCTGCGAGTCGCCGGGACTGTAGGGCAGAAGCGAGGCGACGTGGAAGAGTATCTCGCGACCGCGGAAGACCTCGTAGACGGCGGAGTCGCCGGTCTGCCCGTGGCGGGTGTCCAGTCCGCCGCGGTATCCCTTGTGGTCCTTGAGGTCGATGCACTGGCCGAGAAGGTCGAGGAACTCCTGGAAGGCCGGGGTTATCTGGCGATTGCCGAAGAGCTGCTCCTCGGTAACCTGGCGGGCGCGCTGGTGCAGGACTCCGAACTTGAAGCGGGACACCAGGGCGTGCTCGTCGTAGCGCGCGATCAGGGTGCCCGCGCCCGAGCACATCACCGGCATCAGCGTGCTCACGTTCAGGTTCTCGTTTATCGCCTGCAGCGGAAAGGAGCAAAGTTTTCGTTTAAGCGTAGTCTATCGCACAGTATCCACTTCTTTCTCTTATTTATACTCGCGCTCACATAGCCAGCCGGTATACAATGGATAATTCATTAGGGTGCAACGAGCGCATAAGCACTTTGCAGTATGTCGAGGCCTTCTCGTAGATCTTAGTAGTAGATCTAGCATCGCGATCGCTGCGCGTGATTGCTGCAGTCTTCTATTAGCGTTCGTTATCGTGTGTTTCCCGCGGCATTGACACGGTTTTCCTCGTTTTCCAAATTTTCCAGCGAGTCAAATTCTACGAAGCCCCCCCGCGGCGTCTCCGAAGGCGGTTATATGGGGCTGCAGTTATCAGGTGCAGCATAGTGCAGCGAGACGGCGTGAAAATAGAGACGCGCGCGTGTTTAGTGCTCACGTGTCGCTCTCGCGTTAAACGCGCGTTTATCATTGCGTCAGCGGATATTTGCCTTTCCGAAGACGAGCCGTCGGGTCGGAGCGAGAATACGAGCGTTTCGAGAGATAATTTTCGTATAGTTGCGGATTTCCAGAGTTCTATACGTATAACATCAGTATAATATACGTACACGGGTAAATCGGCGGTAACTTCGTGTAGATGCGCCGCGAATAACTAAACGATTTCACCCAGTTAGCGGCTCCGCGCCGAAAACAAAACTTTCGCGGCGCGCCGATTAAGTATTCTTCGAGAAAAATAGCGACGCAAAAGCAGTCCAATCAGTGCATATACCAGCGGGATACGATTGATCCCCGTATTGGACGTATATAACAAGCGATTCTTATCCTCTGTCAGTACAGTGCATAGGGGTGAACTTCCGTATTCGCATTTCGCTTCCACGCTCGCGCATACAATTTTTATTTCCTCGCTTGTCTTTTTTCTTTTTTCTCTTCCAAGGCGCAGAGATAATATTTGGTAATAAATTGCACTGGTTTCTTCGTTTACGTAATTTTTTGCTGCGCTCGCGGCGCGTTACGCGACCGAGCGCGATGATAGCGGTTTATCGGGACCGGAAGTGACTCCACCTCGGCTTGAAAAACGTGTAGGCGGCGGCGCTGTTTCAAGTTTCGGGAGATCAGAGCATACCTCGTGGGAGTTAGTCCGGTTAACTATCGGAAAAGAATACTTTAAAGAGCTTTAGAAACTTTCCTATCGCGGGATTACAATAACACCTTTCCAAGCCGTTGCAGCGCGAGTAAATACGCCCGTTTATTATTCCTGCGTATATACGATGTATGCACTATGACTGTTTTCTTAGTTCTTTTGTATTCAAAATTTTTTAAACTTCTTTTCCAAAATTTTCATAAAATTTTACTAGTTGACGGTGTTCTAAAAATAAAGGTTTTGATAAAAAATGTTTGTTGCAAACATTTTTTGAAACTTGCGCAGTTTCGTAAACTGAAGATTACTTCAAAGTAATACTTGTAAGTCTCGACAGGATGGCTTTTTTCAAAATTTCACGGAAGAAAAAGAAAGGATTGATCGCGAAACTGACCTTGACCATCTTGGTGGGGGAAGGATTGGGTCCGAGTGTTGCTGCCGGTACTAGCTCGTGCGTCGATCCAGCCCTCAGTCGCAACAAGAGCCGCCAGTGTTCCTGCCCGGCAACTGTCTCCGCCTTTATCGATACGAGCACCGGTCCGTTATCGGCGTCTCTGCCGACGAGGTTCAGATGATCCTGAAAACGAGCAAGAATATATCCATGCACGGATTATTTTACAAAAGAATGTCTTAGAGACGCGTTCGTCAGTGTAAGCGCATTTCCGACTACATAACAAGTGCGTATACTTGTATACTTGTATAGCTATTGGCCGACGCTTATAGGGTAAACAAGAGAGTAGGATTTATAAGCGCGCTCTCTGCTGCTGATGCACTACACATAACGAGCGTAAGTAATAATTCAGGTCAGGAGAGCCGCTATCGATTGCGTAAGATGGTCCCGCTGCTATTACCGTATATTATTATTAGAGTGTATATTATACCTAGCTCGCGCCTCGTATACATCACAATACATTATCCATACATTGAGTTATAAGCTGATCGACGAAGACGTCGAGTCTGTACTTATAACGGCGAGGCGTGAGAGAAAAGGGTTATGCTTTCGTGGGATTGGTTAGGTCTGCGCTCTACGCAGTAAAGGTGTACATATAGACTCCGTTATTAAATTTAATTGTTCTATACACGACAATTTCAGCTGCTGCATCTCGTCACGCAAGGTATGTAGGGCATATAAATATACGCACGCATATTTTTTATAATAAACACGCGCAGGAGGAGATGCGGGAGGAGCTGACTGTACCGGGAAGTATCACTTTCGCTTCCGATGCAAAAGAAATATAGAAAAGACAGAGAAGGAATAACAATGACAGCGCGCGTAGCTCTGCTAATCCCAAGTGCGATGACGACGTGCAGCCGGGGGCGACGCGCTTCATTGTTTTTCTCCTCAGGTATTACACGATGACGCTTGTGGTGTGTGCGTGTGTGTGCGTGTGTGTGTCTAGGGAGAGGAGGACGCGCCGTGTACTGCGTATACGCATTTGTATTGCATATACATGCGTATTGCGTATATAGTAAAAAATTCTTGGCTACATGCGAGTATCCCGGTGCGCGAGCGCACGTAGGTGCCAAGATTCTTTGTATGCTGGAGCCGGGGCTCGAACCGAACTAACTCTTTGTGCATACATATTACGCGCGCGCAGGTAACTGCCAGAATGGCGCCGGATATCTTGGCCATTTTCATCAAGGAAAACTACGCGTAGCATTTAACGATATATCTGATCTTTCGTTAACAAAAAGTTGCCCTCATCTGGCAATGGTCGTACGTTAGTTCATTAATGATTACAAAAAGAAATTAGCGTTATTATAATATATACTCGAGCTTTTATAAATACATTCTCATTTGCAGTAAGTGCTTTTACAAAAATTATCCAATCTAATGATCGTGCGGCGGTATACATGTTTAATTACTAAATCAATAAGCATTTTAAACGCAGAAAAGTAATAAAATGGGGATTTACACGTATTAGTGCTTTTAGCTGTAAATGAAAAGCGTAATTACGCCTCTATTAGTTGAATACATCGCGTAAATAATTAATTAATACCTGTGTGCAATGCTCGATAATTTTAGTCACCTTTGATTTCATAAAGCAAAAGAAGTTGGTAAAAGGTCTAAAGTTCGTCATGGAATACTATTTGTGTATATCTACGAGTTCAAAATTCTATTAGATCGAAATTCAGCAAACTATTTCACACTCCTCCAATCGAGGTCATCGACGATTGTAGATATTTGCAAAATTCACAAAATCGTGTAGTCAGACCTTGTTCTGTTGGTACAGAAATATCGATTTCTCTACTCAACGTCTGTAAAGATCGAAATACTGCTGAGTTCGATTGAAATTTGATCCTCTACGATTCAGCTTATTTCAAATTCTGTATATTTACACGTACAGATCAAAGATTTTCCATCATTGAAAAGCGTAGTATGAATAATGAGAGAAAACTAAACTTTATCAAAATTTTCAAAAACTAATATAAAAGCATGGCTTCTGGTTGGTTCCTCCACGAGATAATCTTTTACGAATGGTTTTATATAAGTAATCAATGCCGCCCACTCTCTAGTATACACGCAGTCTCGAAATCAATGTAAGCCCTGTAGAGAAAAATTGCCGTGCGCAGATATCAGCACACGTGCAGCTTCGAGAGATCTCATGCAACATTTATGATGAACGTAGATAAGAGGGGTTCAACGGTGACAGCGTGAAAGCTTTACAACTTTTACGCTCCTATTTTTTTTTCTAAGGTCCTCCCGAAAGATTCGCTCGATGGCTTCTCATGAATAAATTAATCTCTAAGTGTCTCCCCTACTCCCAATCTCTCTCCTCTCAATCTGCCCCCCCTCTCTCTCTCTCTCTCCCGCGTCGTTCTGTCCTTAATAGTTCTGCGATTTTTCACGAGAGGTTGGCTCACTTCCTTATGCTCTTCCGCGGTAATAAAACTTTTCGAATCTAACTTTCTGTCATGTACGTTCGCTGCACGTGTGCGATATTCGTGAAAAAGATATACCGATGGGAATGCGTTCACTTGCTTTTCTTGGGAATATTGCTAAAAGTGCGACTTGGCTGATGAGGAGAGTTCGGGACAACTTCCGGGTCGTATATCTGGCTCGAATTGTGGGAAACGATGTTTTTCTCAACGTTAAAATGTTTATTGATTCCATAAACATATATATGCTCTTTAGATTTGAATGTAGAGTTTACGTCAACGAAAGGTACTGGAACTTGCAGTGCGATGTCACAATATGATCTTGAATACGACACAATTAAATCTTCGTTCTCAATATGCAGTATGGAGTCATTTCATTGATCTGCACCGCCGATGCTACATTTAAATATTCGCAGACACACGCGAGTTTCACTTAACAGAGTGCAATGAAATTTTCGCTTCAGCTTCTCCATGCACAATGATAGGTCTCGCTGTTGCTGCTGCTATGCTTATTCTGCGCCTCGTGACTCATGCAGTGCGGCTCATTGTATGCAGGATCGATGCTATGGCTATACGTGTTTGACTCCGACATACTTATATACATGAGCGTACGGGATCGATTGGAAAGTTTTCGGTGTTTCCAAACGACAAATATATAGTTAGGAGATAAGAGCAGCAAGAAAAAAATTTTCCTTTTCTTTCAGAAAAATTCTGTTAATTCGATTTCGAAGTCGAAATTCTCATTCTCTCTCTCTCTCTCTCTCTCTCTCTCTCTCTCTCTCTCTGGCGATGTACACGCGACTGCGCGTAAAAAGATATAGATAAGTCCGCAAATTGTTTCAGTTCGTCGCAGTTACTTTGTATGCTAAGTTCGCGCGCTTCCTTCTCCATAAAATCAAACGAGTCCTTATCTAAATTGTGATCTCTCCTGGTATACGTATAAGTACATATACATATATAAGCACGTGGTGAATAGGAAAGTCGATGCACGTTGTGGGCGCGCGATCAACGAAGCGTTTATATTCCTATCTCCAGGTCAATTATGCGAAAGTCTAATCGTCCGGGTCCTTGTAGAGTCGAAAAGTAGCAATTAAACTTGGAAGAATACAACTGAATAAACAAGAGGAGGGCTGAAGTTTCTCCGTAATGCGCATTGTGAGGCGCATTGTATAAATGTGATTTTCTTGCCGGTTCGTATAGCTATACGGAAAGGAAGTCTGGCGGGCCATTGAAGTTGCGCCGCTTAAATAAATGAAACGCCAACACATTCACTCGAGCAAACAAGCGCTCCAGGCTGAGAGGGAAAAATTGCGGATCGAAAAATCCACGCTGTAGCTCTACACAGTCTTGAGCCACGTGGCTTCTCTCCCCCCCCCCTCTCTCTCTCTCTCTCTCTCTCTCTCTCTCTCTCTTTCTCGAATGAACATGCAGGCAGCAATCCATGAAAAAAATGAACGTTTCTTCAATCCAGAAGTGTGTTTTATTCTGTATAGGCTAATCAAAAATTTAAAAGGACAATCAGAAGGTTAGAAACGAAACGGAAACGTGTCGATTTCGCTGTATTGAAGGAATTCGCATCTAAATCAATTAACGAAATAAGTTTGTTAAGTGCTTACTCATTAAAAAATGCTTTTCATTAAAAAATTGTTTTTCTTTAATTATAGTTAACGCATTTGAGTCATATAATGAAGTAAATAATACACATACAATTAGAAGTCTTTAAACAATCATTTTGATAAATACACAGCTTATCGCAAGCATGTCAATTGTTGCTAATTAAAAGAAAGCGCAGAGCTAGACAAATGAAGGGAGTTTCATGTGTGCAAAAAACTCGTTGCATACACTTCATTAGGTCGAAAGTTATAAGTTTACTAACAGAGAGTTTACTGCAGCGAGATGTTCGCTGTTCTCCAGCGTAAACAACTTTTTACCAGAGCATTCAATACGGACAAATTTCATTTTTAAATTCAAGCTCTGTTACTGCAGTTTACTTTTTCCATTTGAAAAATAAATTTGCACCCTCGGCGCACTAATTTTACGATATTACACCTAATCAACGCTATTCCATTGATTTCCAAACTTATCTGTAATAAAAATTATAAAATGCCCGATAAAAACACGCAAATGCAACGTTTTTAATAATCTTGGCTTGAATTTTCAGCAAATATTTGAAGCAAATATTTTTCAGCATTCTGGGCTCATGGAAGTAGGCTTTTTCATGAATTTCGTCACATAGCCTTACAAACCGATAAAGGTTGCAGAGTAATAAATTTCTTGGCATTTCAGCTCGAGGCTGTGAGCGATAATAACGGAGCGGAAATAATTGTTTTATTGAATTTCGAATTTTTTATTTTCATGGCCCGAAAAATTGGATAAAAATTCGCTGCAGATCGGAGAACAAGTCTTAGAGGAGTATATAGGATAGAAGAGCCGCTGGAAAGAACAAGCCTGGAAGAGAGGAGACGTGCCTTCTTATGAACATTGTGAATTCACAGTGTGAGAACGTTCCCACTCCCACGCCGCACAGTATATAGACTCTTTTCCTGCTTCTCTCTTTATCCACGCCTATATACACTACTCTCGTTGCATCTCATTTTAATTCACTCTTCTCGCGTTGCTGCACAGATGACTTTTTTTATCTTTTTTTTCTACGAATTATACATATAGATCAGCCTCCCATCCACCCTCCCCCCCCCCCTTTCCGCGTAACGAATTCGTCGATTCGACGCGTGTATATAAGCTCGCCCCGTGTCTGTTTACTCGCTCGTGTACCGATTGAATGTGACGGGGCGAGAAAGCATAAAAATTGCTTTCGCGTTGTCGATACCGCGAGAGGGGCATATTTTAATTATATTAATCGCGGGCTGCCTCGTCTCGTTATTCATTTACAAGAGTTCCCTACTCGCGAGCCTATCTCCCACTCACGCTCTTTTGGGCTGAAAAGCCAAGCTTCGCGTATATCTCTTCCGCAAGCTCTCTCACCGACGGGCTTTTGAAGAAAAAAAAGAGAGCCAGCGACGTCTGAAATCCCTCGACGAGCGAGTGCGAGAGTAAACACATGTACACTGGAGATACGCAGACGAGGATGCGGAAGTCGTTAAAGGCGCGCGCGGGAAATGCAGCAGCGAGGGTTCTATACGCATTTTTTCCCTTCCTGCAAGCGCGTATACTTACTATACTCTGTGCGTGCACGTATTTTTTTTCTTTATGCTGCGCGCTTAGAAGCCCAAGAGAAAGGCCGAGAGGGGGAAGGAGATGGGTATCTGGGCGTAAGGCGCCTAATTGGCTCAGAAAGCTGTATACTTGTTTTATTCCAGGTTGTTGTTTCGTCTACTAGCGTATAATGAGAATTCGAGCCCGATTGTCGGAAATTAGTTTTATCCTCGCTTCTATTATCGCGACCGATTTCGCCAGCTGCAGCTGGACTTGGAGAAGTTGGGCTTCTTCTTGCGTCTATAAGTGTTGTACTTGTACGCCTTTGATTTCCCAGGGGGTTAACTTTTCGAATGGACTGCGCACTCTTGCGTTTTTATGCCTCGGCTATATTACAGCGTAAGAATTTATTCAATTTATAACGAATGCAGCGCGACAAATGAAACCGCGGCTAGTGTATTATCGACGATTTTTTACTTCGTTGCGCAATTATGAAAAATCCCTCTCGGGCAAAGCTCGTCGTCAAATGAAAGCGAAAGAGAGAGAGAGAGAGAGAGAGAGAGAGAGAGAGAGAGAGCGAGAAGGGAAAAGAGTGACGCTTGCGAATAGAGAACGACGTTTTTGCGGTTGGCTTATGCAATAACGGAGCTGAGACAGCTTGAAAATCGAAAAACGCCTGAACTATTTTTTTTATCGCGCGTAATTCTCTCTCGCTCGTTCGCTCGCGTTAAATCGCGTCGCGTTGAAATTCCTGTTTTTATCGTCGCGGCCGCGCCGATACGCTTTAATTTACTGCTCGTGTTTTAAATTACCAAAGCCCCCTCCTCGACATTCCCGCTCACTGCGCACATGTACGCAGCGACGCAGGCGCGCGAATGATAAGCTCGAGGCTAATATAATGTAATGTAATGGAAGGTAAAAAGAAAAGAAACTCACCCTGTTGACGAAGAAACGTCTGTAGCACTTGGCCGTGTCGTCCTGGTCGATCCTGGGCTGCCAGGCTGGCTGGGCTGGCAGGAGGACTCGGCCGGCGCTGTCGAGGCTGTGCCTGTGCTCGGTGTCCTCGAGCCAGTAGCCAGGTGGTGTCACGACCATCGGCGGCGGCACAGCTGTTAACGCTGCCTGTTGCAGGGCCGCTTCCATGAGGGACCGGCCCGGTGGGGCCTCGCCCACCGGTGAGGGCACGGGCGTCGGTGTTCCGCTCGCCTGCGAGCTCGGACTTGTGCTTGTTCGCTCATCGCGAGACGTCTGCAAAATACAATTTTTATCGTACAGAGTTACTCATTCTGACAAACATATACTTTTTTAATTCGAAAAATTTATTATTTATTATACGATATGGTAAAACGATAAAAAACTGCTTACAACTCGAGAGACTATATTAAACCATCTCGTGGCTTGATTTTCCCTTTTTTCTGCTTTTTTTCAATTGATTCAATCTGCCGCATACATCGGCATGTAAAATTTGAACTGGCTAGGCTTAAGAATAGAAAGCACAGCTGCTCGATAAGAAAACATCGGAGCACAGAGAAATAACAGTTTCATCATCGGAGATTTCATCTGGGTATATTGGCTCGGTCGAGCGCGCAATAAAGCTCGATGTTTATATTATCGTAACTGTACTCATTGTTCGCGTTCGGCGTTGCCGTATAGAGAAAGAGAGAGAGAGAGAGAGAAGGAGGTGTCGATACGAATCCTTACGGTACCTGCGCGCTTTTCCGCGAAACACAGCGCGCTCGTCTGCTCGCAGTGCAGTGTGCAGACTGGAAGGCTATTTTTTCTTCTTGCGCTCTTTCACTGCACATAACACTCGACTCTCTCTCTCTCTCTCTCTCTCTCTCTCTCTCTCTCTCTCTCCTGCGGCGCAATTAAACGTCTCGGGGCAAGAAAACATTTTTGCCGAGTCGAGCGTAATTGTAACGACGATGAAAATTCTCGTGTGCAACCGCTCCTTTTTAAGGCGCGCGTTACGTATATATAATACCGCGGCGGCAGAGCGGAGCGGAGGTGCCTTCCTCATCGCAATACCGAGATGAAGTCGAGTACGCGATGACGCGCGCGCCCGCGCCACTGATGCCATTCCGCTCTTATGCTCCGCCAAATGAAAATTGGATTTCGTCGTTATGCAGCTATGTGTATTGTATATGCGTCATCTCTCTCTCTCTCTCTCTCTTTCTCTCTCTCTCTCTCTCTCTCTCTCTCTCTATATATATATATATACACACACACACACACACATATACATAACCATGTATCAACAATGCCAGCCCTACGAAGTAGATCTCAAATTTTACGTGCACCACCTTCATACACGAGAATATACAGTTACGTAAAATTTATATACGTATATAGATACGCACTCTACGTCCATATATAAACTTGCGTCACTTCGCAAAACGTATACGCCTATTATATACCACGGAGAGAAAGAAAGGCGAAATAAAGTTGGTCAATTCAATTCCGAGAGAGACGAATTCGAAGCCTGCTAGACATTGTGAGAAAGATTACTGTACTACGTGAAAAAAAATTACTGTACTGCCTATTATATACTTTACTCACTGTTCACTCAATTTTTCTGCGCTTTCTAGAATAAAATTTATGAGACAGCGTAATAATTTTTATGCTCAATGGTCGTTTATACTCGAGCCTAATTCTTAAAATTTACTACGCTTTTTGATAATTTTCAGGGCAATTTTATAATTTTGCACAATCAGCTGTATCACCGCGCATTTTCTCGCGACGTCGTCTGTGCAGATGAAATTGTTTTCTTCGAGGTATTTCGCTTGACTTAATTGTTTAATTATTTAATTATATTTAATCATTTGAATGCAGCATTGCATTTTATGATTTTTTAATGAATCAACCAAGAAAATTGACCGTCACTCGCAAATTTTTCATCTTCGACCAGATCGTTTATACAAAGAGCTCCTCTGCAAAGCAACTAAAATTTACGGTTCCGCGTTCATCCCTATGTTGTACACAGCGCATATCCTACAACTATATATACGGCTCATAGTTTTCGAATCGTAGAATGTCGTACACAGCTCGCGTCCGCCATTAACACCATCATCACGCGCGTAATAAGTAAAAAAAAAGAACGCTCGACTCACGAGAGATTTCCTGCATCCGTCCGACACATTCGATGCTAATTAGTTCCCCGTATAGACCATGTCTATACGCGCTTCTGATTCGGACGCAGGTGCGAGGCTCATGTATAATACTCGCATGCGCTATACGCGGCCAGCCTGATAATGCTCTGATAATGCTCTGTTCTGCTCTTTGGCTTCGAGCCACTGCAGCACCTGCCCGCGGGAAAACGTGTGTACAGCCGTTCCTACCCTCTGCGATGCCCCCGTACAAAGCCCCGCTGAAACCATCGTGTCCGCGTCGGTGTGCGGGCGATTTTCGGCGACCGTTATATGGCGGCGCTTGTATTTTTAATGAGACTCTGATCGATCGTGCTCTGCTGTGTGCGTTTTAAGGGCCGCCGGAACTATAGATGCTACGTAATATATTTAATCCAAAAATTAATAACTGAATTTATGATTGAATTTATTTTGTAATTTGTTTCAGTAAATGCATTATTCAATTTCCAGGGAAGACGAATCTGGAATTGTTTTATAAGATTCAACAATTTTTACATGTACCGCATGCCTCATCAAGTATATTGTAATTTTCATTCTATAGCGCAGGGTATGCAATGCTCATTGTAAAAATAGAGCATCGAAAAATTCTTTTAATATACGCGATTTTCGCATGAAATTTCCGTGTTTAATACATTTAAAAAAAGTACCGGGTACGTTTTAGTTAAAAAATTAGTTTAAATAAAATCCAAAAATGTAATCTTTAAATTAATACATATAACAATGGCTGTTCATTTTTTAAATCTTAATTATGTTTTCAAATCTGCAATTTGCAGAACACAACGATAAAATTCAATTTTCCATTTTCCGACTATAATTATCGCGTCGGCAGTGCCCCTTGATACGCGAACTATGGAGTTCGATCGGGTGAAAGTTTTGCCGAAGCAGAAAACGAAAATTCAAAACGTGTGCAGTGCACGCGGGCAATCACCGCCATCCGCAATTAAAATTTCCGTCGCTGAACCCCCGCGCGCGCAAGAAACGCCCCTCTTTTCTCCCGTCAGCTCGCTTTTTTCGCGCTCACGGTTGGTTAATGAGGGGGACGCGCCGCGTGTCGGCAGTTTTTTTTCTCGAAGCGAAAGATTTTTTTCCAGCTGTGTATAATGCACGTCCGTTTGTATCGATTGCGGAGCGGCGAACTTTCGCTTTCCCGGAAAGGAAAAAAAATTATGGCATATCCGGAACGGCTGCTGGGAAATAATAAAAGTCGTAGGGCCGTTAAATATTATTTTCTCCGTTCGCGAGAAATCGCTGAAAATTTTAACGACTTCTCGTCAGCGAAATAGATTCTCCGAGATGTATGCGAAGTAATAAAAAAATTAAGTTTACCGGAGGTGACGCCCGTGAGAACGATGAAATATGCAGAGCGCACAGGTACTATTTTGGCGAATTTTTTCGAGGGGAAAGTCAGATATATACTACTCTCTAGTTTAGAAATTGTTCGTGAAAGCTGGCCATGGTTAATTTTTCTTCTAGACTAGGTCGCCAGCTTGAAAACCTGAGATGTCGACTGGCGGGTAGCAATTAAATCGTGCAATTATAATCAATGTACGAATGCACGATGAACAAGCGATAGACGACAGAGCGAAGTACGTGACAATGTGACTCATGTACAAATATTTCGTTTAAAAGCACACACTTTTTGTGCGCAGAGAGGCGAAAGAAATCGCTAACTGTTGCCGGAAAGAAATGTAAGAACGATTTGAATATCGCGCGTGACACAATGCGCGATTAATAATGTACATAAAACCCGTATACTGCACGATGAATAGAATGTATTATTGTAAGAATGAAATAAGAAATAAATAATTTGAATATCACGCGCGCGACGAGTACTCTTTACAATAAGGCATCGAGCGGCGCGTCTTTTTCACTCGTCCTCCTTTTTGTTTAAACGATGCATAAACAACGTGCGTTTATGATTTTTCTTGCGCGATAAACGCGCCTACTCACTCGCGAGAGCGCGCGGCAATATATACGTATATTAGAAACTGGTATATAGGTATATATAGGCGCGAGAAAATTTTTTACGACGAACGCGCGGGTGCGTGATTTTATTCTTACTTTTTACTGGCCCAGAGGTGCGCTCGATCGCGAACTCGGTTTTATGCGCGTCGATGAAAAAATAAAATGAATGAGCGCGCCGCTTCCCCTGATAAAAAGCTTATCCGTTTAGTTTTATACCGACGATCCTCCGTGTAGAACATATACTCGGGCACTTGGATTCTCATTCTTCGGGTATAGGTATAGGTATAGGTATACTGTACTACTCGTGCAGCAGCCGCTCGTGCCTCTCAACGAGGGGATATTTATTTATCTTCTCGGAAAGATGAATGATGCGGATAGACCCGCAGATCGCGTGCCTACGGGGCGGTACAAATATAATATTGTATATATATATATGTAGAGGGAGAGAGCGCCTTCTATGATGTCCCCGGATGACCTTTCGAGCTCTGTTAGTTCTGTTACGCGAGTCACGCCTGCGCCTGTCGTCAGAGACGTAAATCCCAGCGGGTGTTTATTAACGTGGAGATTAATCAGCTGACGCGCAGCGCGACTCCCCCGGCGCTCCCCCCAAATTCCGGGGACTCGCGAGAGCCCTTTCGCTCTTTCTCTCTCTCTCTCTCTCTCTCTCTCTCTCTCTATGTACGTCCATGTACATTAAATGTATGTATATATATATATATATATATATATATATATATATATATGCTTAGTACGTGTGAGCTTATATAGTGCGCGCGTAATCGACTGGGGATTAGCGTTGGCTCAGCTTTGACCTCTGATGCGTATGTGAGCACAGACGACGAGATGCAGTTTCAGTTTTTATGGCTTGACGAGCTCGGCGACACGCTTGGCACTGAGCAGGGATTGCTGCACGCTCTATGGAAATAACCCTGCAACCTTCGCACCAAGTCGTTCGCGCGCGCGAATCGATCTTTAACCATATATGAAAATTTGCTTCGCACTTTTTTCATTGCTTTACGACGTTGCACAATTTTTTTACCATCGTCGTGGTAATCTCCGTTAAGTATATCCTCGAATATATCAACATAATGTTTTTGTTTTTTTCTGTTTTTTTTTCGAGGAAAGTATGACTAGAGATCTTTTTACTAAGGGTTAAGTATTTCAGGGTCACATGGATGGAGGATAAAGTTGCGCGCGCGGTAATAATCATCGGGCAATGAAACTGTCGGCAGCAAAAGTATAAGTTATGTCAGAGCAATTAGCTTATCGATCGACTTACCAAGTAAACAGATCGAAAATGGGGAATAATAAAAAAAAGAAGGAATTAAATGATTGAAATCTCTATACTTCTAATTAGTAAAGTTGATTTTTACTTGGTGCTAGAAAATGAATTTCACTACACATACAATTAAAAGTTCAATAGCTTTAAAGTCACAATATATTTCTTCAATCATAAGCCATTTGTTTCTGTAGTGAATAAGTTTTATTTTTTCTTTATTCACTGGTCGAGTTTTGTCTTGTGGCTTAGAAGCGGACTTGGGTGAAGAATAAGTAATTCGATTGTCCTCGGCTTTCTCCCGCTGTAGCCTGTAACCCTGAAACCTATCGCAGAGCTGCAACTCTCGCGCGACTCGGGTTCCCCCTCGAAAATCGCGCCCGATCCAAAGATAGCGGCTCCTCGGCCGCGGATAAATTTAGAGGAAAAGGAGTCGTTGGCATTTGGAAATGCAGCTGGTGCTGTGCTCTGCCCCGGCTACACGGGCCGATGCACTTCCAGGGGTTGTTCCGTTAGAATAATAATAATACGACACTTTGCGCGCGCTCGTTATTGTTATTGTTGCTCGTCTTCGCGCTCGATGGGAAAAGCAGCTTCCATTAGCGAGTTTTTTTCTCGAGCGAGTCGCGCGCGCTTTGTTGTTGCTCTTCGCCGCGAACTTGTCGAAAGAGCGAGTCGCTTCCGCTCACGCTGCGCTGCAGTTGGAACAAACAGCTCTCGCGCATATATATATAATATATATGTATTATTTTCCAGAGAATCAACGTACGCTTATTTTTATTCCAAGACATTGCGCAAGAACGGTACACACGAAGAGAGGCGCACGATACGAGAGAATTAACAAGTGCCAATTAATAAAGTCGAAAGTTATGCTTTTGAGCCAAGATAAACGCAAGATGATTCACGCGGCGGTCATTTAATTGCACTGCGCGCTAGACGAGCCGTGACGCTGGAAAAATGGCTGGACAAAGTACTGCTCTCCCGCTACACTTCATTATTGCGCTTTTATTACAGTGTCGCTTAGGATATGGTCTCGCGGATCGCCGGGATAAATTAAATACACTGAAACAGCTACTTTTCGACTATCCTGGTAACGGAGATTCGCGTGACGAAGAATGAAAATAATGTAACCTCTCTCGCTTCGCCGCCGCTCTACGCTCCTCATAATAATTGTACACTCGGTATTATAGAGTTGCGTAAATCTCGATATTATTTAACCGCAAACGATGGAAAGTCATTCTGTACCAGACCACTTGATTCCCTTCCCAAAGTACAGCTATTTACGAGTAGCCTCTCTCTCTTTTTTTTTTTTTTTTTTTGCTACGTCTAAAAATAGTGATAGCGCGTTATGATGTCATGCTTTTATACTCTGACGTTTTCTTTGGACGTACATTCTCAGGTATTTCATGTACAATTGTAAATCTCATTCCTATTTAAACGCTTCAAGCTTGGTATTTAATAGAATAAATCGATGTTCATCCTAATATATTTTGTTAATTATGTTTTCTTAGATCTTCCAAAAAATCATTAAAATATATTTTGGGCTGCAACCTATACGTCTGTATGAATGGATTCTTAATCTCGAAAGGTGAATTAAAATCCAAAAAATATAGGAACAAATCGCTAATGTGCTAAAACAAAATTAGCATGGTTCATTGGAGATACTTGCGACGCAAAAGTTAATAAGCAAGCACGCGGTAATGCACGAACATTTACAAAGTGAATTAAACAGCCGTCCTTGACGGATGTGTAAACCGGTATAGAGAGCGAATCTGGGTTACGTATACGCGCGAGTCCTTTCATCTTATATACTGCCGTGATGTGCGATTCCGTCGACTCATTCGTCAATTGCCATCTTGGTCTAGATGGTCGAAAAAAGAAAATACACGGTAAGTGTAAATTTTAAACTCAAAAACATATTTTTCAGCTATTCCCAGCTCTAATAAGCTTCAATATTATAAGGAAAAGAATTCGTCGATCGAAAAAAAATCTACTGCAATAACCACCGGGAAACAAAGCCAAGAACGTGATAGTGTCTATTTTAGTAATAAATATTCGCATCTTCGCAAAAAAGCTTAACTCATCATCCAGATAACGATTTCGCTTGCACAAAAATAAAATGCAATTTCTCAGGTTTTACCAATTAAAATAAAAAAAATTCGGATGTTTGGTTTTCCTAGATTGCTAAAAATACCGCACACTCGCTGTATATATGCGTCTTTAGCGGCTTCACAATGATACATGCGCTTGAATTGCCCATGCCGCGCTCGAACTTTCAAAGCCTTATCGACAATTCTCTCCACAGCTCTCGTCTACAACAACGTAAAATTACCAGTCGCCTGCAATATAAATTATTCCGAAGCCATCGCATCTCCAGTCAAAGAGAAAAAAAGAATCCGAAAATAATTGCAGGAAGCGAGGATCCCACAGCATACCGATCGACGACGACTGCATACGAAAAAAGAAGCGAGGAGGACGCGCACAGATGCGGCTTTTCGCGACTGAATTATCTGCAGGCGTATATAATCCATACGCGTGCAGTGCGCGAGAGCATCGCCGCGCGTATTTATACAGAAAATTTCGCGCGCGCGAAGCAACGCTCGTCCGCAGGAATGAGACGTATATTTATAGAACTGCGGCGATGACACGCGGCGAGAGAGATAGAAAGAGCGCATTCCCAGCGCGAATTTTTTTTGTCGCGCTCGACGAAAGCGCAATTTTCGTTTCAGAGACGGAGACTTCAAACTCGAGAGCGTGTATTATAGCGAAAACAAAAAAGCAAATCGACGCCTGTCGATTTATGTACTGCACCCTGTCGCGAATGGGGTGTGCGCGTATGAGAACAAGACCCGTATAAATGAATTGAGCAGCGAGCGGATGTCGACTCGTCGCCGCTCGAAAGTAAAAGTTGCTTTGGAGTGACGCCACTGACGCGCGCGCGCGCGCGCGCGGGACGTACGTTCGGAAAATTCATACAGGCTTGTTCACATGCGCAGGCAGCAATATAGATTGCAAAGCCAAGGCAGAGCGGGTGTGCGCGCGCGTGTGTGTTTTCTCTGCAATTGAATGCGCGTGGAAGGAAGCGAAGGCAGAAAAGAGATGTGAGTTACCGCGGCGGCGGAGGAGGAAAAAGGCGGCTTTTTACGAGCGACTATTTTCGTCGGCGCGCATTCGGAATAATACACGGGGCTGCACTTCATTGCGAAACTCGCTGATCGACCGAGTGAGCCATAAAAGCCAACTGTAATCTGCCTGCAGCCAGTCGCTGCAGCAGCGAGCTCTGCACTAGACTACTAGAGTCGCAGAGGTAGGGCGGAATAACGAGAGGAATTTGTTTAAAATTACACCGCGAGCGAGAGTTAATTACCAAAGTTTCTTCGCTCTAGCTGCTCTACGAATAATGTGTATCGCTGCGGTGCGTTCTACATTTTATTTTCCGATCCAAGACAAACACCGCATTCTAAACATATAACACCAAAATAAATACACTAATTAGCTGCTTATATGGGGAAACGTAATCTGTGCGAACGTCGCGCCGCGCGTACATTCAAAATGCTATATTTATGTGCAATCGCGGACCGGTTCACGAATTCACCTATAGATATATTAATCTGTTACTCGATCTTGCGGGTCAACTGCATTTACAATTTCGTCGCGTGCATATATCCGCATGCTTCTTGCACTGCAACATCCTGTATAATCGAATGTTCGCTCCGTCGCATATACACTCGTATTCGTAATACTTCGATCTGTATGGAAATTTTCGGAAGAATATATAGATATAGCGCATATAGGTATACGTACGATATTTCAAATGTAAACGATGCTGATAATTTCCATTTGCGGCTCGACAGTAGATCAACACTAAAACTAGACTTGCCCCTCGTCGATGTACATAAACAGTGTTGGTGGTTTCATAAGCCCACAATTTTCCACTTATACGGAATGTAAGTGCGGTGACCAATTAAAAGCACTGCACAAGACCGTATATAAATTAGAGCGAGCTCGCGGTGCCTGAGCCTGTATATATGTGTATAGTTGCACAGGATGCGAGATTGCCAACTATTTTCTAATTAACGATCCAAACTATTTACATGCCCCCGTAAAGTCGCCCACACGTAGGAGAAAAAATCTGCGCTTAGACTACGTAATTGTACTTGTGCGGGTAAAGGTATACGTAATCCGTGTTTATTCGTTAAATTTAAAATTGGAAAATATTCCTTATTTCAGTGGTTGCACGATTCAAAAGTTTTGAAACGACCAACACATGTCGAGTCTGGCAGTGGGTATTCTTTTACAATACGCATTTAAAAATTGGTATAACGCTATACAATTGATCCACGCGCAGGATTATATTTTTTTTAACGGTATATGCATTGCATGCGATTTCACGAACTTAGATTGTACAGGGATAAAAGCGTACATTACACGCGTGTGCTATTATAATCGCGATAGTTTATCGCAAGTATATAGATGTGTGTATAGGTCTATATGCCTGCGAGCGGATCTCTATGGTTGGGCTTTATCGAGTTAGCCATGATTACGCACAGCAATATATATATAAGTATAATATATACATGTATTTGTGAAGCGTAAAGGAACGCGTGTGAAACAAGTATAAGTACCGGGAAAATTTATCGCTGACGCGCTCGATATATACCTAACTAACACACAACTATCGCAGGCTTTCATTTTACTATTGTATTTTTGCACCTATACTTGTTCGCTTTACTCTTTTTTTCGCAATTTGAATTTCGAATATTTCAAACTTCAAAATTTTGATTTTTGATAATGAATTAAAAATTTTCTGACATATCTTTCTCGGGTCCTAACTTAGAGCTGATTAGATTTTTTATTTTTTTCAAAAACAAACTTTACACCCGTTTTCGTTGTATATATACAAAACCTGACTCGGGAGTCTTAAGGCACATTAAATTTTCTTTAAAAATGCAAGGATGTAGACAATTTCGATGTTCAAACAAGTACGTAAATTTTCTGCAGGTATAAGTTATGTTTTTGTTTTCAAATTAAGCAACGCTTCCATTCCGTCACATAAAAAATTGATTAATTCGATTTTTTTCAAGTTATAGGCAAAAAATGTCTGTACATTGTACGGACGTATGTCTGCACATTTCTATTTCTGACAAATCTGTGCGGGATATATATGGCAATATATCCATGTTAATATAAATACCTCAGGATCCAGTGATTCATTTAGTACAATAAAAAGTTGATCCTGTCAATGACTTTTTTCGCGAAGTTTTATCATAATTTATGATTTGATTGAAAATGTTACTTATAAATCAATTTCATTTTTAAAAATTTTAAATAATTATGTTACTCTTTTAAAATTTAAAGAACTAAATTACAAAATTATTTTAATTTGCATTCTAGAAAAAATCAATTAAATAATTTTAAAATTATCCAAAATTATTATTAAAACTAAAGTTTATATCTTTAAAAAAACTTGTCAAACTGCATACAAGTATTGGTAACTGCGTCTATACGTGAAAAGCTGATGAATCAACTGACAAATCTGCCTACCTTGTAAACAGGGCACCCTATTTTTCGATAGTTTCACCCCTCCTTTTCAATTGTGTCACTCCTCCTTTTAGTTTTTATAAACAAGCCTATAATTCTAACCTCGGATGAACTCAGTAACCGAAAAGACATGAGCCGTATATGAGGCATGAACATAGCTCTTGACGCATGCGCAAAATATGAGCCAATTACAAACCGTCTTTAGCGGCTTCACAACATCCGGTCATGACTTTTTATATTATAAGGTTAAAAATCAGTTTCATATATTTTCAGTTCAAAATACAACCATGTACAGAAGTAAACAATTAAAAGACCACAGTTTCTTTAAGAAAGCATTCTTTTACTGAGTTAGCAGTGTTTTTCATGATTGCTATGTAGTACTTTGGTATTTTTGTTGGAACAATATTAATTTCTACGATTTACAATTTAAAAAATCGGATAATATAGTAAAGCACGTATAATTTAAAGTTGTATTTCTTAAAACAGTATTTTGAAACAGAAACGTCGTTTACTGCACCGTATATTTATAACATATAATGTACAAGAAAACCCATGAATTATTAATTAATTTATGATGAATTTTATTTAGGTACGACAAATCTAAACTTTTGTTTGTAAAATAGCTCTGTTTTAATTACAGAGCTGAAAGTTCGGTTCGATTCTTATTGGCGCGCTGTAAATAAATGTTATTTTTCTATTTCGTGCAATTGATGAAGAATAATCAAGTAGCCTGAGTGAAAAGTTTTATAAAAAAGATTACAACGTAGTTCGAGTATGAGTGGGCTTTTTTCCCTCGATATAGTAAATATTCTAATATCATGCCTCTCGGTATACTCATATGAAATTCCGCGTCGCGCGCGCACGGTAGAATAGTATCCTTTCTCGAGAAGCAAAACAACATTTGCTTTCTCCGCAGAAAACAAGCACTGTATAACTCAACAAAAGCAGTAGCAGCAACAATAAACAACAACAACAACAACAACAACAACAACAGTATGACACAAGAATCGCATACCAGCAAAAACATGAGAGAAGTGTTGAAAAAAAGCCGAGAATCCTGGAGATACTCGTGAAAGCTGGCAGTATCAGTAGCGTATAGAGAGACTTCCGCGCCGGGGAAAAAAAGGAAGCCAACTAGCTCCGCCGACACTATCGACAACCTTCATCGTCCTCCGTCTATACTTATCTCTCTCTCTCTCTCTCTCTCTCTCTCTCTGCCGTCGGCGGGCGTCGGGCGTCGGGCCTCGGCCATAAAGCGGGCACAGAGAGAAAGCAAGAGCGAGACGCGCGCGCGATTCCCGTCGCCGAGAGATAGGACGAGCTGGATGCGCGCGCACGAGTGAGTCATCCCAATCCCAAACACACCAAGAGACACAGGCCGCCTCGCTCGTATATACTTATCGGAGAGGGATCCCAGAGAGAAAAGGGTCCGTCGTCGTCGTCGTCGTCGTCGTCTAGACTTACTTATACTTATATCTCCTCCACCGCGGCGCACCCGCTTAACGCATTCTGCGTAACCACTCAGCCAAGCGCGCGCGCGCGCACACTCGAGGGGGAAAGAGGAGCTCTTCTCGACTTTTCTTTTCGCTCTCGCTCTCGCTCTCCGTGCGGTACACTGCAGGCGCACGACGCATTCGCAATTTTTTTAATTAGGCGCCGAGCTTTCTTTTTCAAGTTTCCCTGAATAATAAAGCGCTGGCCGCTGCAAGGTTAAGCTCTCTAAATGTTGTATTATATGCATGCATATACAATATACATACATATATGCGCGCGCGTGCAGTAGAAAGAGACGATGTAACCTGCCAGCTTTGAGCTTGCGGCGACTGAGCTTTAGAGCTAAATTTACAGAGCGATTATTACATCAGCATTTTGGGCACTTCCTCGACGCATTTGCTTGCGCTACTCTTTTTTCGGCATTAAGCGATTTACATCTATAAACGCTGCGTCGAGAGAGAGAGAGAGAGAGAGAGAGAGAGAGAGAGAGAGAGAGAGAGAGAGAGAGAAACGAGGATTACTGGAGCGTAAAGTGCCGACCGATACGCGCTGAGCAAATACGAGTGGACTGATTGAACTTCGCACTGGCTCTCCAACAGTATGTTTACTGAAATAACGAAGGGCCTCGTCGTCCCCATCAGGCGGGGGATAAGAGAAGAAACGGCTTGATTGTTACATCGTTGACCTGATTTGAAATATATCACACGTGCATATCCCTTAAAAATGGGACAGTCCAATCTCTCATGCTCAGGTAATTTAAATTTCTAGCTCACTTTTGACGATAGAGAAACCCTGCTATGTACTGTGTTGCGTCATCGCAGGTAGATGGAGAAACGTGCTGTGATGGTACAATACATCCAACTTCCCCTGCTTTTTCGCTTGGCCATTCCCTAGAGAACTCGATCTCTCCAGGTGTGTGAGAGGGGACTGGATGCATCATCGGTCTGACGTGAATCAAGCTCATGGATGTGTATACACAATACACATATATAGTGTATACGTTATTATACTGCAGTTACTAGTATTGCCACGGGGGCTTGCACCAAACGCGAAAAATCTGAGGCTCTCGACAAGCTGTATGTGTATATGTATATTATACACTGCACAGTGCACTGCATACACTGACCATTCTGACGCGTAGATTCAGAGCTTGCCTTTTCCTCGTTTGTCGATTTATATCGGGAATCACTCGCCAGTTATTACTACTTAGGCTACATAATCGACCCAGCACGCAACTGATGGGGATTTCAGAAGTCATCCGATCGAATTGCGATGTAAAATATTACTGCTGAATCATAATCGCTACCTTTTGCTGTCCGATACTTACACGTACTCGGCTAAAGGTAACTCTGGAATGACCTTTTTTTCCAAGTGTCATGAATTTGCTGGCTGATTTAAAAATTTCCTCTCAAAATTAACTTCCACTGTATGCCGTATACAAAGTCTACGTGAATTCAGAACGAAATGACAAAGCGTAGTTTCTTCTGGTAAATGTCACTTGCATCGACCATGCAAGCCTCGTCTCTATGCAGGAGCAAACTGCCGCGCAGTGATTTAAGTTTTAACTGGCGAATTGACAGATGTCGGCTTCGTCGAAAACTTCGACTGGCTTTGTAGGGCGTATACTTATTTATAATAGACCATATTTAGTCACCGTAGCGTACACTAATAGAGAAAGTTCACAGCCATTGAGCTGGTGATAATATTGACAGAAAATGATTCTTTGATAAAAAAAATATGTGATTTGTCTAATATATTCGCCTGTTTTTGAATTCAGAGTTATTACCTCAAACTGTATACCGAAATATTGATATTTTCTTCATTGATTTCTGTATAGGCTAGAAGTTATAGCTACGCTGATAAAGTCAAAACTGTTTTGGTAGATTACACTTGAGAAAACAATAAAGTGCGCCATACTCTATGTCTCTACAGAAACAGGGAAAATTAAATCAGGAGTTCTGTTTTTGTTTGCCGAGAACGTAAAATCTTGCACGAATTCTGAAAAACTATTTACTTATAAATACTTGCAAATAGCTCTAAGAATGTGTATGTCATATTAACTTGAATTCACGTCACTTATAATAATAGAGCCTTCTTTTGTTCTTGAGAATCCATGATATTGCGGACTTTTTGCTTCATACTATAATATATAGGGTATTCAGTAGTGTAGTGTGTTTTTAATAAAAGAAAACTGAACAAAAAATAATACAAGGTTGTTACTTTTTGGATGGTTTCATGTCTGTACTTACAATGTTATAAGTAAGGGAAGCAGCGCTCGATTGACGGGAACTAACCTGAAACAAGAAAGGAAGTACACATTGCAGTTTTATGAATAGAATTTAGCGGTAATCCGCATCTATCTTCGCAAGAATGATGATGAAGTATTAATTATTATTATTCACGATACAAACGACTCAACTAATTAATTTTTATCAATTCTTAAGTGAAAAATCAATATCTTCAAATAATTATACATAAATTAATAGTTAAGTTTTGTTAATTAGTATGTATAGAATAGAAACAGTAAAAAATAAAAAGTCCATTCATTCATTTGCTTTTGGTGTTTCCTTTAGCTGGCGATTGATTGCTCTGACCTTACATTGTCTATAATTTCTACGATTTGACGAGCAAATAAACGCATACGTTTGGTATGTGGTTAATTACAGGGAAAAAACTTTGTATTAGTTATCAAAAAATGATGAGAGGAGGAAGCTCTTGATGTTTATAAGAAAGCTTTGATCGAAACTTGATCATTTCTCAGTCTGCTTCTTATTCGAGCGCAGTTAATTGTATTTAGCGTTAGAAACTAGAATTGAAATTTTCGTAATTTTGTGCATAGTCGTACTTTAGCAACGCAATAAATAATCATGTTGTTTTTTTTGATAATTTTAGTATTGTGCTTAGTGTGTGTTCATGTGCATATCAGATATGGTGCATATGGAAAAATAATTAATAAAATCCCTGGACCAACACCATTACCCTTTATTGGAAATATCTTGTTACTGAATAAAAGAACGGGTAAAAGTCAATTTATTTTTTCAGTTATATAAAATGTATGAAAAATCTAGTATGATAAAATATAATTTTTAATTATATTAGAGAACTTTTGGACTTTTCTTGAATCATTAATGATGCAGTACTATCCAATTATGAGGTTCTGGTTTTGTATAACTGGATTGGTTATAGTTCAGGATCCGGATGATCTTAAAGTATTTCAACCATTTTTTCTCCCTAAAACTGTAAAAGTTAGACAATCAATGTTTCCTTGTGTATTACTATTTTCGATGGTTTACAGATCATACTATCGGATAAAGTGAATATAATGAAAGGATACATGTATAAATCTTTTCACATTATTAGTAAATCGGGATTAGTAACAAGCACAGGTGCGTAAAATGTATAATTTTCACATGAGATGTTCTGTCTTAAAGATTTCTTGTTAAAAAATTTCTTTTCATGTACAGGAGAAATTTGGCAAAAGAGGCGAAAAATGATTGAACCAGCCTTTCACATAAATCGTATAAAAAAAAATATTGAAATTGCAGCTGACCAGGGAGATCTATTGATCAAGTCATTAAAAGCTCATGGAGATGAAAGTGTTCAATCTCTCATGACAATTTGTTCAGATATCACTTTAAGTATTATTATAGGTACGATTGTATTCATAGATTCTTGAAAATGTTGTTACACACTATTTTCACAATAAATACATTTGGATTTTTTCAACAGAAGCTGCAATGGGTGTTAAATTGAAGACCATGGGAGATAAAGCAAATGAATATAAAGAGGCTGTGGAATATATATGTGATTACTTCATAATCAGGTATACTCATTAACATTGTATACTTTAATTTTTGGTCCGAAGAAAATAATTTTTAATATTTTGTTTCATAGAGCACTTAATCCATATATAAAAGATTGGATGTTAAAGTTTCATAGCAAAGGGCGCAAATTATTAACTAGCATAAAGATCTGTCGTGATTTTGCCGACACAGTAAGTATATTCATACAATTTCTTTTAACACTACAAAAATTCAGCAAAGTAAGTGCTTTTTCGCATATGGATTAATAGATAATACAACAAAGAAGAAAATACCACAATGATACAAAATTTCAAAAACTGCAAGGCTTTCTGGATGACAAGATTGACATCGGTTCCAACGAAGAAGGTAGTAAGAATACACTTTTACGAAGGTCTTATATGTTTGCGGAATGATCATAAAAGATATTATTGCTAAGGTTGTAAAATGAGAATAGCGTTACTCGATCTCTTGCTAGCAGCTGAGAAAGATAATTTAATAGATGAGCACGGAATAAAGGAAGAAGTAGATACATTTATATCTGCGGTAATTGTTTTTATGTAAATTAAAATCTTACTTAATCTTGGTTTTCCTATAAGTCTATGAATGTCTTACAAATAGGGTTATGACACTACTGCAATGGAAATGGTTTACATACTAATGCAGCTAGCTGAAAACAAAGAAGTCCAAGTAAGCCTTTATAAGCTGAATTACGCGCATAAACAATTGATAGATAAGTACGACAGTGCTAATCAATAGATTTTATGAAATACTAGGAATTAGCAAGGGCTGAAGTTAATAGAATATTATCTGCAACTGGGGATAATATCACGTTCAAAGAAATTCAGCAAATGGAGTATATTGATAGATGCATAAAGGAATGTCTTAGACTATTTCCAACTGTACCATATATAGGCCGTACTTTAATCAAGGATGTACAATTAAGTAAGATTCTTTCTGTTCATGAAAAATTTTAAATTATCTACAATCGCTGCTAATGTTATTTTCAGCAAATTATAAGGTTCCTTCTAGTACGGAGATACTGATTCCCATTTTTAGTATCAACAGAGATCCGAAATTTTGGGCAGATCCTTTGAAATTCAATCCAGATAGATTTCTCCCAGAAGAAGTTCTTAAACATCATCCGTTTGCTTATGCGCCTTTTAGTCACGGACCCCGCAGCTGCATAGGTGAGTATAGACCGATACACGTACTAAATAAACAACTGCATCATTATCTATGATTTATCTTTGAAATTCTTTTCATTCGAAGGTCAAAAATTTGCTATGGCTGAGATGAAGACATTGACTGCTAAAATTCTACGTAACTTTTATCTCGAGCCCGTAGATTACACCAAAGATTTAAAATTTAAACTTCATATAGTTCTAGCACCGACGATAAGACCGAAGATAAAATTTATCAAAATTAAAAAGTGAATACTATAGATTTATTAATACTCTGTACGCATCAATTCATTGAATTTAAAAAATATATTGAGAATATTCTTTTACTACAACGAAAAAGTCGTTTTGAAATTGTGTCATATCTCTTCTAGAAAATAAGATTGATCCTCATCTGCATATATACAATTGCCAGTACTACATTCGTAGATTTTTGAAAAATAGTTATTACACAATTGTTATTTCTATATTTCGTATAAAACAAACTACCAACGTTTTCAATTTTTTCAACAACCCTGAGTCCTTTGCCAACCAGTAACGTTGCTAAATTATACATTATCTACGTTCAGATAGTCTACTCCGAAGGAGTATACAGTGATAGCTTCGATGCGTTTGAGTTTGCTTGGTTAGTTGAGTGCTAGAGTTGTCCATCTCATTTAATAAGATAATGCCGCCTATCCCGGAAGAGTTTCCTTAATGCAGGTCAAGTAATGTGAATAGTTTTTCTAAGTACGTTCGTTATAAACTATATTAATTGGTTTGTTATAAACTGATAGTCATACGGTTTTCCTACGGTGTATTTCATTTTTTTGCAATCGCCATCAAATTATCACTACACAGTATTTGTACATTTTGGCTAAATTCGGCAGTTCACGATTCCGGCGGTGTCTTGAAGTAGGAATATAGCTGTTCTCGAATTTTTCTCACTGCTTTCTTAAATTATTCAAGCACCACATGTTAATCAAGAAAACCTGTTAATCCAATTTTAATTAGCTATCTTTCTTATATTAGGCTGTGAAACAGCAAAGATCGTGCTTGTGGTACAAAAACTATTTTCAATATTCAGATTTGACTCGAATCCTGGTAGCGGTAAGTTTTTTGATAATTCGAATATACTGCCTAGAAAAAAAGAAAACAACGTATTCTAACCAGATCCTTTTAAATCACATGCACGGTCTTGAAGAAAAACTTTCATGAAAATGATCGTTCTGAAATCCCTTTATGTTCCTTTTGGAAAATATCGTATGAATCTTTATAAATATTTAAATATACGTTTCTTCCAGTATATTTTTTCTTACTCGTAAAAAGAAGCGTAGATGAATATGGTGTAAGAGCAATCGCAAGTAAAGTTTAATGAGACCATTCCTGTTTGATCATCTTGCACCTTTTCAAGAAGAAATGAGTCTGTTGAAAGTTTGTTTGTGGTTGGCTGTCAGACACTATTCCTTAATGTTTTTCCTTATTACGCCCAGAGCTCTGAAAATTCTTTGATAACGCTCTGAAATTGACTGTAAGCTTCAATTCGTGACAACGTTCAAAAATCACCGTTTCCCTTTTGTGGAAGGATACGTGCGGGACATTAAAAATAACTAGTGACTTGCATACGTATATATATAATACACTATACTGTACACGGAACTTCCAAAACCACGCCAGTATATCTCGGTCATCGCTTCGAGGGAAACTGTACTCTCTCCGGCGCTTTTGCATATCATTATAGGTGCTGGATACACATTTTCTCAGATGCGCGGTGGTACCCTCGTGATCGAGTTATGCAAATGAGCGATACTCGTTAGGATGAGGTCAGTTTTCGTGATACTGCGTTTTGTATAGAGGTGTTACCGCGTATAATAGTTTAGTTGTCATGTTAAAGGCAACACTATACACCAGCCCAAAATTGCGCAGTTTTATATCGCTGTTTTTAAATATCAACATTGACTGCAGTGTAATTAACGCATATGAAATTTCAAGCTTTATATTTCTCCGCGTGAGAAGTGTATCGTCATTGACATCTCGAAATTATTGATTGGTTATAATGAAGGCGTTGATCGAGTTGATGAAATATCAATATTATACTTAATTAAAATGCTGCGTCGTGTTGTTTATGCATTATTTTCACGGTCGCAGTTTCACAATTCAGTTGGCGTTCGACAATGAGGTCAAGCGTAATTGTACGCTGAGAAAGACTAAAGGACACCTCGGGCAATTATACTTCGTCCGCAAAACGGAGCCAAAAAATTAATTCAAACGTTTTGCACTATGAAATTGCAAGGATATGTATTATAGAGAATGATTTTCGCAATGACTCGACTTTCTTAGAAGCCGTTTTCTTTAAATATGTACAGAGACCGGCTGCAGCCCTCGCCACATAGCTCCCAAGACAAAAGTGATAATTTTTTTTTCTTTTACACACGGTGTATGGGACGCGGTGACACTTGGTCCCGAGCTCCTTTGAGGAGTAAATCTTCCAACGCTTTTCCCCGGCATACAAGCTCATCTCCCTCTTTCTCGCACTATCTTTAGACAATAAAAGTCAGCGGACCATTAATCTTGATGCCCAACGACTTTTCGTCTTTCATTTTACCCCTCCCCTTGGAGTGACGTTAATCCAAAAATACCAGGATTACCTTGTTCGCCGGTTCGCGCTCGCGCGCACACCATCTTCCCCATGTACCTTCCCCCTTTCTTCTATATCCGTCTTGAGTTCTTTTATATACATGGGGAACAAGACAGACCGTGGTATTTACTCCGTGTACTGTTTTTAATGTCTCATGCGACTACACGCATTCGATTTGAATTTCTAATTTTTATGCCGAGCCGGCGGACCGCATGCACCGAGAAAATTGTCTTTGTGAATATTACTATTTATTTATATTCATATTGCATATAGATAAAAACAATTGCTTCGTCGATTACATAATTGTAGCAACTCAGCTCACTTAAGTTTTATTATAAATAACGTAACAACGTTTTGTACGGGGTTTATTAACAATGATACATTGTATTGCAAAAGTTGCCATTTATACATGCCACACTATCTAACGTACGTAGCAATTTTCACTAAGAGTTTTCTCATTGAATACAGTGCTCTAAAGAATGTCGACGCGAAATTTATTGCGGTATACAGCTGCTGTTAGATTTACATTAATTTATTTTTAACAAAATCAGTGCATCTCGTGTACTTACACTATGAGAAAGCGAGCTGGTATTTGCGTTATCTTTGCTCACCTGCAACAACAAAAACAAAAGAACGCTCGGTTAGTAAATAATTCGTCAAATCTCTGCGAAGAGTGATGCCTAATTATACATTGACAAGGCTATAAAGTGTTGCTCAGTGCCCCATCGAGAATCTATAAATAGCCCATCCTTCCTCTAAGGACGAAGGTCTCGTCGTTGTAAGTCAGAGTTGGCTCTTTCTCCCCCTCCTCTCGAAAAAAGATCCCCGCCGTCGTCGTTCTCATGAGAAGCAACGGCCTACAGCTTCACAATACACTCTGAGAGCGTCTCGGTCGGGGATGAATAATTCAGCGCGCGACGCATTGTCGTGGACGCGCCCATGTACACCGTGTCGTGTCCCTGGGCCCATAACAGCGAGCTGAGGCGCGCCACGAATGTAACCGAGTGGCCGGGCGATATTGCGCTGCTTTATGCCTTTCGATTGATATTTCATTTGCATTTTTTTCCTTTTTCTCTTCTTCTTTTTTTTTATTACGCCGAATTTGGGGGAAATTTTTAAAAATTATACCCATTGGCATAGCGGAAAAATACGGAGCGATGGTGGCAGATTGAGTTTACAGCTTCCTATCGGATTAACTTTTATCCAAGCTGGATTAGGTGTTCGCTCGAGCCCATAAACAAGACGATGGCTTCTTTGGCGCTCGAAAGAAGGTCACCGTCGCATTTTTTTCTCATTTCTTAGCCGTCCAATTAGACGGACTTGGAGGCTAGCGACAATAACACACGCATCAGGGACTTTATGTAATTTCTCGAGCTCCATAAATATAAATACTTGGCCATTTACGCATTACGATCGATGCTGCACATCGTGCGAGAGAGCGGTTCAATCGAACTCTGTACTATTGTACTGTATGCGATCAGTGACAAGAGAAGAGAGGTATGACAGACGGCGTGGAAGTGTCGCAGTGCCGTAACTATTAAATTGTACCGAATTTTGAATAATTTTTTTAGGTGCAAAAACATGTAAATGAGGCATTTTTTAACGATCAAATTATGGAAAAGTAATTTGATGCACGCATTTCTCTTGCAAACAAAATTAAAACACGCGTCTGCAGTATATAATATTACGTATTTTCTCGTTACGTTACGTTAAGTTTCGTTTCTCCCCTAGAAGGAGCGAGTGTGTGTATAACGAATCTCGTTGCCGATAATAATGCGTCTATTCTATAATGAGACCGAGGGTGAAAAAGAAAGAAAAGTTGTATGCACAGGCAAGCATCGCGACGAATCGCGAGAGGGAGAGACGCGCGACGACGAGTGATTACACGCGTACGGCAAATATTTTCAAGTCGAGCAAAAACAAAATAATTGCATAAGCCACGAAGAGGGAGAACAGATGCCACGTAAAAAACTCCAGAGACACGCGAGCGAGCGTTTTTCATTTCTCAAGGCGAGCCGCTCGTCATGGCCCTCGTATACTTATACACGAAAGCACCAAAGGGTATATGGGGTTCTTGCGCTGTACAACGCCGAGAAGAACGAGATTGCACACAGTACACAGACCGAGGTATCAACCGGAGAAAATAAGCAAGATAAACAGTGTACTGTATATACATGCAGAACTCGCTAATGTCGAGAGCGACGTAAGCTCGGACGTAAGTATGGGCATGTGCGGGAGGGTCTAATTGGAGCAGCCCACGCCGGTTAATGCTTGAACGTCAAATCGAAAGTACTACAAGAACGTGTGGATGAATGGCGGCTATGAGGGTGGCCGTGTGTGCTGCGCCGAAAGATCGATGCGGAGACGGAGGCGTTTCCGCGCGCGCGAGACGCGAGTTGGGAGCTAAAAAGAAACTCGATCGCCGAGCGCTCAAATTCGAGGATTTCTTTCCTTTTAATGAGGAGAGATGTGCACTGTGCACTGTGCAGGCATGATGACTCGCCGCTGCCATGGAGTTTCAGAGAATCAGTATAAGTGTAATACCGAATGAAAGAGGGCCAAGTTTTGAAAACTCGATATACGAAATTAGCACGACATCGCCGAGAGGGAGGGAGATTTATTATTTCCATGGTTTTCTTCTCGCAGACTTATTGGATCTTTCATATAGAAAACGGGACATAAACGTATGGTACCCTCGTTGTACGAAACGATTCCAATATCGCATTTCATTCTTGCTGGAATATACCTTATAGGTCGTTAAAACGCAGGTTCTCTCATAAAAATTGGCGCAGAAAACAAACAAATCAAAGACAGCTTTTCACTACCTGTAGTAATTATTCCACCATTTTAATTTTCTGTTTTTTCTTTTTCATTTTCGAATGTATCAAATTCCGATTTATGAATAACAATGACACTATACAAATAAATTACGCATTGCAAGTCCAAACTGCTTTACCAAAGAAGAAAATAATCTTGACGAAATTGTTAAAATTTGCGTGAGTGAGTCGGTATAAATTGTAAATTTCCGAATATCGCTGCTCTTAATACACGGCGGGATACTGGAAAGAAAGTTTTTCGAGACTATATGGCTCACGTGGCATAAGAAGACAGCCTCGACGCTATGAATTGCGTATATATACAACAAACACGGATTTTCTCGCGTCACGCGATTCATCGCAATTGGAAAAGACGCGTGACCCCGATTGTGTGCAGCAGCTTCGAGTGAGAGAGAGAGAGAGAGAGAGAGAGAGGGAGAGAAGAAAAACGAACGCCCCGTCCTCTTCTTCTTTCTCTTCTTCTTCTTTTTCTTCGTGCGGCAAGAGCGAGTGATTTATGGCGGGGAAGCTTTATGCCGTCGAGGTAGTTTTCGACTCAGATGTACAAGTTGGCAAGAAAGAGAGCGAGTAGGATATAGGGAGGAAGCGGAGGTGAGAAAAATTGGCGAGAAGCTGCTGCAGCGAAAGCCGATTAAAAATTCTTCAAGTGCGAAACTTAATAATAAGCGGTTGTAATTGAAAACAAGTTTTCAACAATATACAAGCTATAGCGCGCGCTCGTGAAAGCACATGCGCGAGACGAAAAGTGTGTAGAGAGAGACGTATAGGTTTGATGTTGAGCAAGTTTAGCCGCGAGTGAGCGAGTTACTTAATTCCGTATATAGAAGCCTTTCGTGTAGCTTACACAATGTATACACTCTCAGAAATACATATAGCAGGCTGAGCAAACTTTCATTATCAGCCGGCGATGTGCTTAAGTCGCGCCCACATTTTGTATAGCAGTATACACACACACACGCAGGCGGAATTCAATCGCTTATTTGTTTAAGCCCCTCCAGGCTTCTTTAGCGTTATATACATCGAGTAACTAGTATATGTGTCACTCTTGGCTCGGTCTTTCAGTCCACCCGTACACAATTATACACATACATGCCTATGGCCTATGCATACTGCAGGCATTGCACAGCTACATAGCTATCCGGAGCGTTCGCGCTGTGCAATGTGCAATGTGCAATGTGCATCGATGTCGATCGGCGTGACATCGATGCCGCGCGCTGATCTACAATGCTGCGGCTGCACATTGCACGGATCTTCGCCGGAAGCCGTTTATTAGGATTGCAAGGAGGGATCTAGCTGGGCTTCGCGCTCAATTGCGGCTCTTTGTGACTTTCCGAGCTCTGCGCGCGAAATGAGTCAACGCTCGCTACTGCAGCAGCCGCACTTTTCTCTCTCTCTCGTCGCCGGCTGCTGCGTGTATGCAACGGCGGCTTCCGTTTTTCGAGCCGAGAGACGAGCGTGGGCGTCGGACGAGCCGAGAGAAAGTCGCGTTGCAGTCGTCGCCACGCCGTTCTAACGGCAGAGAAGCCGCGTCTCGCATATTACGCGCACACGCGCGGAATCGTGTTTTCTTTTCCGATAAAAATCAAGAGAGAACGAGAGACAGAGTCGCAGCAGCGATGCGTCAGGCTTCGTAGGTCGCGCTCTCCTCCCCTTTAAACTGCCTCGAGCGCTCATCCTCAGCTTGGACTAATCGACGACAAACCGGAGCATTATGTCTAATCTGCGGCAGGCTACGCGCCGAGGGACGATCGATTTCGCGATACTGCAGCGGCGCTGCTGCAGCAGCGCCTCCAGGGATTTCGGGGGAACAGCTGCTGCGATATAGTCGCGCGGATCGCACCTGGTTTGGCGAATTCGAGTCAGTCGTAGGTATATATCGTCAGTTGCTTATTGGACAGGTTTTCATGCTTGGCTTAAATCAACACGAATTGTTCGCATAAAATGCAACTTATGCAAGTGTAGAGAGCGGTTGATGCGCATATATGCTTACCGGCGAGTATTAACCTCGTTGGGAAAACGAGCGTAGAGGCCAATGGAAACCGTAAGCTATTTCCCACGTAGAAAATTAATGTTTCCGATTAGCAATTATACCGCCGCGGCGCGTGTATGCGCGCGAGACGTCGTCGACGTACAAGGTTTTTAGTATCAAGTGCAGCGGTTTTATTTTTCTCCAACTTTATTATACTCGCGCTCGGCTCGTAAAAGTGTATTTTCAGAGCGTTTCAGCAGGAAACCCAAAAGAAACTGCAGAGTCGAAAATGCAATTACAAAGCGCAGGTACGAAAGAAAAAATGCGGCTGCAGAATTGAAGAAGCAGCGAATCATCGGGGAGAATCGTCGTCGGCGTGAATGACTCCGTTCTCACAGTGCAGCTGAGCGCGGCTTGTTTGTAAACGCGAGCTTATCTGATCGATCAAAGTAAAGCGGCTGGCTGGCTCGCTCCTCGAAGGCCGATTCAGCGCTCGTCAATGATTCACCGGCGAATCTCGTGTGCACAACTGTATAGAGTCGCGAATCGATTTCGCCTTTCATTTATGATCGAGGAGAGCGCGCGCGCCGCTCGTCGCTCGCAAGGGGCCTGCAGGAGAGCGAGATTTAATTATGAGCCTCGGCTTCCTTTGTTTGTTCGAATTTCGCGAGAGAGGGAGCAATTGGTTATCGATTGACGGATGAAGGGCAGAGAAAGAGGGCTTCCAGCCTTGGATCGGTGACACTGAGATTTTTTCGATTATATACCCTTTTTTATCCAGCTTGCGGCCGATGCCGATAGCTGTATAGGAAAAAAGAACTTATCGCTGTACAGTTTGGTTAAACGAACGTATGTTTGCGAATAAAATCTATCGGGGGAGAAACGAGTTGGGCTATTTCGAGATTGTTGGCAACGTGTTTTCCATAGCTCTCGCCGCCAATCCCAGAGAGAGAGAGAGAGAGAGAGAGAGAGAGTGTGTGTATTATCGCGAGGAGAAACTGCGAGATAGGTCGATCGGTACAGACTAATCGAGAAAAGCGATCGATCACGCAGAGCGCAGAGATTAGAACGCGCTATCGCCGACGATCAATTACCTCCTCGTCAAAAGCGAGAATGCGTGCGAGAAACTTGTAATGTACACTTAACCGGGGAAAACGTGGGCAGCTCTATCGCGCCCTAAACAGCGCATCGCCGATATAACTCAAGAGAGGATCAGCCACTTTTCTCTCTTCGCTCTCTCAGATCTTTTCTCGGCAATCGAGGTCAGATTCGAGCCGAAAGTGCTTCAACAGCGTCGGACGATCTTCGCCTCGTGTGCCTGTGTCTGCATGTTTAGTGTTTCAAGAGCGACGGCCATCCCGCGCATATACACATATACGAATATACGTGTAATTCTCCGCAGCTCTCGCGGAGATCCTCGTACAATATATACAATCGAGTCTCAGTTTCAAGTGAGTTTTGGCTTTTATGTCCTGTACACGCGCGCCGCGAGAGAGAGAGAGAGAGAGAGAGAGAGTGAGTCAGCGCTCGCTCGCCATTCGCGAGGCTCGACGTCAATCGAATTTACTCGCGCCGAGAGGCTCCCTGCGCGATTTTCCAATTTCATTTTCAAAAAATCGAACCTTATCGAGCGGGACAGCTCAGAGTTTTAGATATTTGCTTATATTAATATACGAGTAATTTCACGGGATACTGGAAACTTCTCACGGGGGGCTGAAAGTCGGAAAATTTTCGCGAGGGCACACACCTTCTTATTCAGAGGGACCCCTCTGAATAAGAAACCGTGCGAGTTACTTGATTATCGGTTGCCACCCGGCTTTCCGATTGAAAAAATCCAAAAATCTTGATACATTTTCTTTTGCATTTCTGAGCAGCTGTCGAGCGTATTATTTGAAAGAACGTGCAGCTCAAGAACTTTAAATTGAATCTAAGATTTTTGAAATCGGATACACTGGTCACGAGCTACGCCTGTTTCAATACAGCTAATTACTTACAGGGCTCGCGAGATTTTCAATTTTTTTCAAATCCTCATACTTTTGATCAAGTCACTCGATTTTAAAGTTTAATAGCTTAAATTAAAGCTCTTTTCTTCTACTTTTTTAACGACAAGTCTAAATATTTGTAGTGAGCTATATATATATGCTTTCAAAAAACCAATGGATGAAAAAATTTACATTTAGACTTAAAAACCAAAAACTAGAGGAAAATAGCTTTAATTGCAGCTATGAAACGTTTACATCGAAGCAGTGGATCGACAGTAGGAAGGATTTGAAGCAAGGGAAAAATGTCTGGTTTTTGGAAAAATCGAGCTATTTCGTTAAAGTCAAACCAAAGAACTTTTTTCAAATTGTCATAAATTGAATCAATTAAGCGATTGAATTTTGACGTTTAATAGCTTAAATTGAAGCTGTTTCCCCCAGCTTTTTGGTTGATACAAATTTTTTTTTTGTAGTGAGCTATATATATGCTTCTAAAGCGGATTGGTTCTTTGAAAGCATATATATAGCTCACTATATACCAAATTTAAATTTCGGCTTAAAAATCATAAAGTAGAGGAAAGCAGCTTCGATTTAAGCTATTTATGTGTCTGTTTTTTTCCTTTGCTTCAAATCCTTGTTACTGTCGATTCAGTGCTTCGATTTTAACGTTTAATAGCTTCAATTAAAGCTCTTTTCCTCTAGTTTTTGGTTTTTAAGTCTAAATGTAATTTTTTTCATCCATTGACCTATATATATGCTTGAAAGCAGATCGGTTTTTTGAAAGCATATATATAGCTCACTACAATAATTTGGACTTACCAGTAAAAAAGTAGAGAAAAATTAGAGCTTTAATTTAAGCTATTAAACTTTAAAATCGAGTGACTTGATCAAAAGTAAGGAGGATTTGAAAATAATTGAAAATCTCACGAGCCTTATAAGTAATTAGCTGTATTGAAACGTGCGTAGCTCGTGACCAGTGCATCTGATTTCAAAAACTTTAGGCTCAATTTAAAGCTCTTGAGCTCCAAGTCCCATAGAATTCACAATATACAAACAATACGCTCGCCAGTAAACATAGAAAAGAAAATGTATTAACATTTTTGAATTTTTTCGATCGGAAGGCCTGGTGGCAACTGATAATCAAGTAACTCGCATGGTTTCTTATTCAGAGGGGTCCTCGGAGGGGTCCCAGAAACCAGAAAAAATAGATCTGGTAAATGTGCTCTCGCGAAAATTTTTCCAACTTCCAGACCCCCAGAAGTTTCCAGACTTGCCACCTTATACGCTACCGCACCTCTTGATATCATAGAGAGAGAGAGAGAGAGAGAGAGAGAGAGAGAGAGAGAGAGAGAATGCAAGTGTGCAATCTGCTTATGTAAAACTGTCGAGTCAACGTTCTCTTTATGCCTCTTCATCCCATATCGTTGGCGGCGCTAACGCGCACTGCAGGTATATTTTGATTTCCAGGGATTTAGGTAATGCGAGCAGTCGACTCGTGTAATCGGTTAATGCTGATTAGCGCGCAAGAGCTTGCTACAGCGGAGGGGGGGGGGGCAGTATATAAGCTGATGTATAGTACGGCCGTTGCGCGGAAACCGTTATATGTATAATGTATATAACAAAGAACGCTTGAAGGATTAAGGGGGTCTGGAAGTCAACTGGAAATTCAAATTTACCGCCATGACGATGCAGCCGAAAAGGTACGACTAATTTTTTCGTATAACCGAGTCAAAGCCGCGAGGTGTTTGCCTTTTATCATACGATAATCTTTTATTATGTACAAAGTTTTTCAGTTGATAATTTTATTATGCGAAAAGAAAGTTGAAAATAACATTCAGAGTTTTTTATCGGAGTGTATAGTAAAATAGCCTCGACTAGAACAATGTGATTATTGTTAGTTACAGTTGAGTATTCATTATTTATATCGTTATTTATATCGTCGAGCTGTTGCAGGCAAAAATTTATGTAAGCCACTCGCGTATTTTCGGATGTAAAGGCGAAGGGGATTTCAAAGGAAAATTTCTTTCGCATCGACGTCAATCATCGTTACCATGGACTTCCATTTATAGCCGGATACTCCCGCTATTTCAGCTCTTCGCGTGTGTGCCATTATATACGCAGAAAAAGAAGCGCGCTTTCGTAGTGGCGTAACGAATATTTTTCAAGTAGAAAACAAAATTTTTCAATAGAACAAGAAGACAGCAGAGCTGAGCTATAGCGGCGGCAACGTCGTATATATATATATAGGTATACGCTCTGAAGTTTTGTAGAACAACGATAGCATGGGAAAAGAGGCTGTTGTTTAGCCTCGCCGGTTTCTTCTCGTAACGGTCGTCGTGATGTCTTCCCCTTCCCTCCCCTTCCCTTCCCCCTTCCTTCGGTGAAAATCGCGCGATCTCGCGGCAGCGACTTTTTGTCTTGGTGCTCGCTCGGAGTGGGTACATAGAGAGACGCCTGAGGTCAGCGGGCGGTTATTATATAGTGAGTAGACGAGACGACGAGAGAAGAATAATGAAAAATCGGTCACGAGCTCGTTTCTCTCTGGCGATGCCAACGGCACATGTAGCTTCGCTCCCTCGCTCGCGGAATGCGGATTTTCTTTTTTTTTTTTTGCTCGGCCGCTGCTCGAATCTTTCTTCGGCTCGCCGTCATAACGCTTTTTAGCGTCGTTTCAGCGCCGTTTCAAAAGTAAAACAGAAGAAACGCGTAATAATGGAATTACGCGCGCTATTATTAGCGGCTTCGAGCGACACACTTATAGAAATGGAATAGACTCGCGCGGACTGCAGCACAAAGAGTAGTGTTATAAACTACCGGTGTACATAAACTATAATTAGAGCAAAAGTTTCTCTTAAACGAAAGTATCAACTTTTTCCTCGTTCATCTTTGCAACCGCCGCGAAAGAATGAAATCGTCGCTACTTACGACGACGACTAGTTTTCGATTTCGAAACCCACGCGACGAGAGTATTTACTCATCATCAGGGTGTGTTCTCGTTCTCTCGCGAGAATCACACAAAACGAGAGACAAGCTATCTCTCTTTGCTCCCATTCCAACTGTCGACTTTTCTTCCTTCGCGTCGTGTAATACTTATAGGTATGTAAACGCGCAAGACGATTTGCCAGTTAAATTCGGATATCGCGCGCGGCAGCACGCGCGAATTCCGTGCGTTTGTTTGTAAGTAGCGCCGCAGCTATACGTGTAGTTGTAGCAGTAGACTTTCCCGAAGATCGTACACAGGCGATATGATTATAATACTGGCGAGGAAGTCGTTTCCACCAGTTCGTTTCTCCGCCGCTTTCGCGGCTTTAATTGCTCATCGCGTTTATTTATACACATCGAGAGCGAGTCTTTCTTCTCTCCGCGGCGAGCTTTGGAATTTCGAGAAGCGGCTTTTGCGCAAAGGATGACGCTCGCGCTTGCCGCCTATATACATACGCGTTGAAGGAATTGATAGGCATCTGTACACTCTGAAGCGCGTGGGAGTTGTGTGGTATTCGTTTGCGAGGCACGTGGAAATAAAAATTTAGCTATGGCCGCACACGCTATAGATATATCTCTGTGCATCAGCTGTAGACTGTATACAAACATATATGAATGCGCAGTGCGGTGTACAGTTTTTATCGAGGTTTTTATCTATTTATTTTATAAAGAAAATTAACGCTGAATATACAAGTTGCTGTCATAAAGTATAAATAAAGGCAGTAGATTGATTTATAACGGAGCTCTCAATAATTTCCAATTGTAAAAGTGATCCGAATAACGCGGACCCGCAGTAAATCTTTCTCACTTGGGTGTTTGATCGACGCGTCGAGAAGTTTTTTGATGAATTATCAGGCCGATCCGTGGAACTTTTCTTGCTGTATTTTACAGCGAGCTTTGGAAGCCAGAAAATTTATTCAGGTCAAGCGTAATACTTTAATTGGATAGGAGGCGCTTCGGCGTAATTAAAATTTCATGAATGAAGCTATTCGCGCATATTAGCATTTAAATATAATGAAGGCTAATTCGGAAAAATTTTCTCGACACATCGAGCTTTCCTTTCACGCGTGTATCCCTCGCATTTCGAAATCTAATTTAAATTCCAGATTGGATCGATTTGTGCCCTCGCATTTGAATTCAATTAAGAAGGACGAATGTACGCCGGTGAAAGTGAGCGCATATATTATACACACGCGTAAAATAAACAGAAGAGCGGAGAGAGAGAGAGAGAGAGAGAAGAAAAGAACAATGCGACAGAGAGAGAGAGAGAGAGAGAGCCGTTCCATATACGCTTCGAGCGAAATTGCATTTCCTTTTCGTAAACAAACGAGCTATGTGTATTTGTCAGGTATGCAAATGCGTAATCGCATCGGCTAAAAACGACTTGCGCGCAGGCTAAATCAGGCGTCTCATCGATAAATTTTCGAGACAAAAAAGGCGGCGACTGAGTCAGGCGCGCAGTTTTTCTCTCACCTGATGGGACAGCAGCTTGGGCAAAGTGTGATTGTGCGAGTTCCTCTCGGCGTTGGCGTTTCTCTGCTGCTGCTGGCCAGCCTCCGACCTCAGGTCGTGCCTCCACCTCAATACGCCCATCATGACCGCAGCCACTTCCTATTATGTATATTTACAACTGTCTTGTACGTATAGTGTGCGCGTGTGTCTGCAGTGCAGTCGCGCAGCTGTCGCGCGAAATTCAAACGTATGTAGAATATATGTGAGAGAGAGAGAGATAGAGAGAGACACGCTGAAAAAAAGCACGAACCGTCGCAGCTGTATGTATACAGCGCGCGTTGAGAGATACCAATACAGACACGCGCGCTCGGCTCTGAGAACCGGTTATCGCGTATACGTATCGGCTCTGCGAGCGCGGCGCGCGAGAGAGAGAGCGGCTCTTGAAGGTGTGCGGTGCGTGCGTGTATTTTCCTCTTCTCTATACGCATATAGACACAATAACAAAAGGTGGCGGCGCTAGCTCTTCCTATTGCGAATTACACACTGCAATGCACGAGGCTCGCCGTGGAAGCGCGTACTCCTCGTCGTCGGCGGCTATATTACTTATATGGAGAATTGGAGAAAGGCTTTCACTCGCTGCAGCGCAGAGTAAGCAAGTATAAGGCAAGACGCAAAAGCAGCGGCGTCAATCCTCCACGAGATCCGGCACGAGAGCTGCAGGACTGGCTCGGCTGTTCTCCTGGCGAACTGCGGCACTGCGGCCAGTCATATTTCCTATACGGATTTGCTCACTGGTCGATCGATCACTCTGCGCACTGACGATTTACCCGATGGCTGCACTGCCGAAACGACCCGATGCACTGCACGTATATCCTCTACATATAGAGGCTCGTGTAGGCTCGACGTCTACACTGTACAACGTACAATATGTACATGCATATACGAGCGAGGTCAGAATAGAAAGTGTTGCTCCCGCGCGTGTCTACGTGGGCGTATATGTACGCGCGCGATGTAGAAACTGTATACGTGCGGCACTGCTGGAGAGAAGATGGCGCGACGTGTACTCACTCCGCAGAGGCAAAAGCGCGACTGGCGCGGCTCGCGCGGACAGCTAACCGCTCCGCTTGCTGCTGGCGAGCACTGCTCCGTCTCTACTTACCTATACTCTCTCTCTCTCTCTCTCTCAGAGAGAACCGCTGCGCCGGCTTGTGTATAGGATGTGCCATGTGTATTCTGTATGAGAGCTTCAACCTCGCGCAGGGCTGGATTCTTTCGAATATATTTTCGAGCTTTCTTCATTCGTCAGTTAAGAAAACTGCGGGGATTACTGTTCTTGTCAACATTATCTTTCTTCTTTGAATTAGCATGCGATATAATTCTATTGCAATCAAGGCACAAAAATATTCCGTGAACCAACTCAGGATGAACAGGGTGAGTTCGCACCACCTGCCCCTGAAATACGAATCAAAGTTTCCATCTTTGGAGTCGTCAGTTCTCTAAGCTTTGCGTCTAGTTGATTTACGTCAGTCAAGTTGAAATAACATTCCTTTTCTTTCGTCGGATTGTCACGGTCTGGCTTTCACGTAATTACAAACGGCTTGACAAAGTTAGGGATAAACTCTGAAAAATTCGACACACAAAACAATAGAAACCTACAGACTGTGTTGTCTCAAACGATAGAAACCTGTGTGTGTATACCTCTATTATATAGTTGTATACAAACAATAAAAAAAGTATTTCTAAACAATAAATTTGATGTTTTACTATTTTATTTATTAAAATTAACTACAGTTTAATAATAAATAAAACTATATATATAATAGAATAAATAGTTTCAATTTTGTTTAAATATTTTATTTATTTATAGAATTACCGATGTGAACTGCAATAAAAATGGAATTTGATTCAAGTCTTTCACAAGTGCCCAATCTATAGGGTCTAAATCGACTTTATCAATCAAACCGTAATGGATCGAGAGCATTTTTAAAAATTAAGTACTGCTCACGCACAAATGCTCGCGTTGTCTTGGTCTGTCGCGGCGCTAATTCGACAACACTAATTCGGAAAGGCTTCGAGGGCGAACATAGGTGGAACACGTTTTATCGTGCACCAGCTGAGATTGCTGACACTCCCCGTAACTCTCTCTCTCTCTCTCTCACACACTGCAGTTTGTGTGTATTACAGTACACACATACCACGAATCGATTTTGAAAGTGGGAAACGAGTTAAAAGCCCCGAGCGAGAGCGAGACGTGCGGAGTGGAAAGTGAAAGGAAGCGATTTCCCATGTTAATCGATCCAGCTTTTTGTCAATCTACATAATATAACCCAATCTGCTAATCTACAGCAATTAGCCCGCATCGACACAGAAGCATCTCGGCAAGTAAATGTACGCACCGAGGCGAGAGAGGACGTTTAATTATTCGCAACGCGCGCGTGCGCCAAGTGCAACGAAAAAGCTTAAATGAACGCGGGAGAGGCTGAGGAAAAATTTCTCGTCAACAGAGTCCTTTTTTCTCGCTCTTCCTCTATTGGCTCATGCGCGCACTGCTCACACTCACACACACACACACTCGTCGCTGATGTTCATTTCGCGGATGGCTGCGCAGTCGCGCGCTGCACATATCTAGCGGTCTTTTGTGCGAGACTACGTTTTCTCTCATATGTACACGTGTATATACATACTGTACGTTTATAACAACTGCACGCACGAGAAGGCAGCAGCAGCTGTGTGGTTGTTACACAATTTTGTGGGTCAATGTTGAGTTCGTTGCTAAGGAAGTCACGATTCGAGACGGCTCGAGGGTCTATATAAACATCAGACGAGGAGACTTGTCGTCCGCATAATGATGCACGCGTAGCTCGGCTGTATCGATGATAACTCCCTCTCCGGCAGGCAGCTCTCTATGTAATTACAATTTAACGCTATCCATCAACGTCTCGCCTACTCCCGCCGTCCCTCGTTAGCGACTTTCCATCATCGGGAAAATTATTGGCGAGCAGCTCCGAGCTGCGGCCGTGTCTTTTAGCTCTGCACAGTGTATATGCGCATAGTATACGCGCAACACGTGCATTATAAGAAAGTTATTATCGCTTGGGTATTGCAACACCTGCTCGTTTAAGAAACGGCGGCAGCAGCAGGCGAGCAGCAGGAGGAAACGACACGCCGAGTTTTTCACAGGAGGAGCATCTGCGGGCGCGTGGCTCCTTCCGAGGAGGTGGAGGGGATCTCGCTCTTCTTGCCTCTTATTGCGGCTCTCTTCGTCTTCTTTCAGAGCTGCACAGCCCCCCGAAAGCTCGGCCAACTGACGCGTGCCGACTTGGGCCATGTGTGCGGCCATGTTAAAATGGCATACTGTTGCGCGCTACAGACAGAACGAACAGATGCGGCTTCCTTGTGCATATGAAATCCGAGTGTTTTTGCTGCGATCGGTAGACACCGGTATATACTTTTTTTGTAATATAGTACACACATTACACAGCCATGCGGACGATGACGAAATACTTGAGATTTTAAAAACCTACTTTATATTAAATGGAAGCTCGCAAATGTAATGTGAAAGTTTAACGTTCGTTGAATAAACTTTTATAATTGATTTTGTGGCAATCGTTTATTTATACTTTACGAAATTGCGACATTGAAAAATATTGATCGGGCTCCGAAGAATTGTTTTTCAAAGGTATACCCATAACCATAAAAAAAATTTACAACTTCGTTTTTATCGCTTTCACAATATCGCACCACGACAATTCAATAATATGTACTTTCTTAAAAGTCCCCAATTCCGAACAAAGAAATGAGTAAAATCTAGTTATAAATTCTTAAATATTGTGTTGTTTTTAACCTTTGTAAATATAATATCACATAAATTATTAGTTATTTAATGCAAACTTAACATAAGCCATACTTAACACAGAACTAATTTATTATTAATGAAACAATTAGATTCATTAAGACGCTGCAGATTCAGTTCGTTTAATTATACATATCCAAATACAATCCAAATTATTTTCTCAAGGTTGCTTATTATAATTATGGCAGTAGGCCAATAATAATAAAGTACGCACAGAGAAAGCATAGAAGCCCCAAGTCCCATCTCAAGAATTAGCTATTATACACATAGTTCATATTTATTTGACACTGGTTCTGCTCATATTTCCCTATTAGATAGACACGTGTTCCCCTTTTCTCTCTCGGCCGAGAAAAAAAAGGAACTCGTGCGGTACTGCAGAGCCGAGAGTAATTCGAACCGTCAGTTTTCCGGAGCAGCTTTCCGGGAAAAAGTCGAGACGAGAGGAAAAGGAAAGCAAGTCTGCGTGTAATTCCGTTTTTAAAGAGTATACTTATACGCTCGCACACATGCCGAGAGGTTGAAAGGGCAGGTGCAGTCACGAGGAGGGGAACCATCGGGCAAAATAGGTATGTGGAATGTGGGAATAAGCCAAAAGCAGCGAGACAGAGACGAGAGTTTGTTAATTTTCCAGCGACGCGCGCATCGACTTTTTGCGCGTGTCTCTCGCGGCCAGTCTTGAATTTATCGCAAGCTGTGTGCGAGTTGCTGCGCGTAAATTTCAATCTCGGATCCAATCTCGTACGAAAAGGAAAAAAGCGAGATCAGAGGCGGATAATTAAGTCTCCGAAAAGAAGAAACTCTGCTTGTCGAGAAAGAGAGAGAGAGCGAGGGGGGGGGGGAGATAAGCATAAAAGGCACGTCCCGCACGCCCTCGAAGAAAAAGCGAGAAGCCAACTCACAGAGACACGACACATAACTCTTTGACAATATATAAGAGAGAGGATACAAGGAGAGAATCGAAGCGAAGAAAAGAAAGAGAGAGAGAGAGCTGAGAGAGAAGAAAAGACTCGCGCGAGAGAGGAAACGACGGCGACGAGCGGATGTCATTTCGTGGTCGACTTATTCCGTCGTCTCCTTCGCATATAATACACTGCGCACACACACCCTCGAAAGCTTTGTCGCTGACGGCGAATTCGCCGCTGAGGCACGTGTGTTTCGCCATTGTTGGCTCTTCCGCTGCGTCTGATAAGCACATATATATACGCGGCAGTAGGCTGTACCGCAGACACATTAAAATTTCGTTTTCCCTTCTTATATGTTCTTTTGCATAGAGTGCAAGGCTGCTGCAGCCGGCAAAACTGTCGAAAGCGTGGGCCGCCGCGGGGGCAAGGTTCCACGGGACGCGAGTGATTACGTCGTGGCTCGTTAAACTTATATTCCCGTATGGGGACACCGTCGTCAGCCGTATAGCTTTTGCTGCGGCAGAGAGAAGAAAAGTGGAGGCGAAGGCGGGGAGCCAGCGAGTCTTTGCGTTAATTCCCGAGCTGCTTTCGACGATAAACGTGCGCGTGATTAGTTGCGGAGATCCTTTTTTACGCGCGTGCACACTTGCGATTTTCACGTCTTTGTTCTTTTTCATTGCTCGACGTTGGCCCATTAAGCGACGCTGCAGCAGCTGCGCCGTCAGAATGTGTGCGAGTGACGTGTCGTCGCGTATAATATTATTAACTGATGCGAGCTCTGAAATAGCCGCGCTCCTCTCTCCCCCGCACTGCTTTACCAGCTCCGCGAGTGCAAGTTTGAAATTCAATTTATCGCCAGAAATAACGTAATATGCGCTACGGTTTATAAGCGAGCGAAAAAGAAATTGCGATGCGATGCGATTCGCGCGCAATTATGATAAGTCGTTGAAAATGAGTTTTTATTGAAAACGCGCGCGGGCGCATTATTTAATATGGGCGAGCACTAAACCGATTTTAAAATTAAAACAGCGATTTCAAAATTATATGCGACATTTTAATAAAAACACGGATAAAATTCTTGTAGAAAGATTCAATTTTCTCTGTTTTAACGAAAATCGTTTTGCCAAATCCCTTAAAATGTTCGGTCGCCGCTTCTATTAAAATAAACGCGCAACACCATTTTTCTCCTTCGTCCGTTCGCACGAAATTCATAGTCCGCTGAAAATATAACATAGACATTTTGAGGTAAAAATCCTTGACTCCCAGCAGTTTTGGCGGAGCGCGAGAATCCAGTACTTACACTGCACGAACGCGATGGAATGCAAAGCTGAGGCGAAGAAAGTCGAGACGAGGACGTAGATTGAATTATGCGCGCAGCCACCGTCGAAACATCGTATATTCGTATATATAGCCAAGGCCGAGCCGCACGAAACTTATCGCACAGAGTAGCACTGGTTTATATTGCTCGCGGCTATTGCGGATTAGGAAGGCCGAGGATGGAGGCCTTCGTCGTCACGTGTGTGCGTTATGTGCACAGTGCACACAGGTGAAAACAATGCCCCGAGGGGAAACAATCGCCGAGCGCAATATGCCGCTGCAGCACTGCTGCGGCTCTCGCGCGATTTTTCGTCGATGGCCTTGCGAATTTTCGGATTTCTCGCGGCTCGCGTCGATTGCGACTGCAGCCGCCGCCGCTTTGCTGCGATAGAATAAGAGCTAGATAGGAAGGGAGAGAAGAGAGCTTTTGATGAATGTTAAAGCGCTCGTGATTTATTTAAGGCTGCTCGTGAATTATGGCCTATTAAAGTCCGCGCGCAAAAATAGAATGCAACGATTAGCAGAGTTAACCCGTTTTCATCCCGAGTCCACTCCGTCTTGGTGATTCGCCGTGTAAACACGCGAACGCCGCGTTAAAACATTAACACTTTTCGAGAATGTACCTGGACAAAGCGCGCTCGTCGTCGCTTCTACTCCTCCCGACGCTACATAGAAAAACTTGGATCGAGCCTGTGTGCAGTGCAGCAGTTACACCTGCAGGGGACAACACATTCCCATGACCGAGCGGAAAGAGTTTCGTTATGGGGCCGACGCTCTTACGAAATCGGAGTTGATCTTCACGCTGCGCGATCAGCATCGTGAAAAATCTCTCTGCATGGTGTATTACATAAGTGACCGGAAGTCCCAATTGCGCACGCTGCACTCGTTGTTCAACTGCAATTTTTCTGCATCTCCAAACTTTTTCAAGTCTTTCGTCCAGTGCAAGTAGCCGAGAGAGTTAAGTGTCTGTGTAAATGCGCGCAGCGTTGATAAGTCGAGTGAAAAAGAGTTTGTAAATGCGACTCGACACCTGCTCTTGGATTATTCACGTTGCCCGCGCACGAACTGCAAATTGTGATTGACGGCGTGAATTCTCTTTTCAAATGCACACGTCAGCGTGTTCGCTGAGGATTGCTTGACGTTAAGTTGATTGGTTTTCAAGTTGAAAACACTATTATATGCGGTAACGTTATTACACTGTCGAAAATAAAGTGTTATCGATAATTTAACGCTTGACATCATAGTTGGACAGATTCGACGAGAAGGTCAGTTCTAAGTGTCTGACAATAAGACTCCAATGATTTTAGAAGGGCTTCCATACTCCTGCAGTTTGCTATGCGCATCCTAATTTAATGTAATTCGAAAACAATATAATCAAACGTACGGAGAAGCTCAAAGTAGTCCTGGAGTAAAAGCAGGTATAAAAGAGGCAGACGAAAAGCAAACGGAACATTAGAGTATATAACTCGACAAAAAGTAGACGGCGCGTCTCGCGCATTTCCATATAATACCCACGCAGTGGGCTTCCGGCGTCTGGCCTGCTGCTGCGGTATCATCGCGCCCTCTGATCACCATATGTGTGTCTGTGCAGTATACCTGTGTCTGCTCGCACTTATAATACCGTATACAGACAGAGAGACACACACACACGCCTACTCTCTCTCTCTCTCGACTGCGCGGGCCGGAAGAGACGCTGCGGAGCGCGACTCCGCCACATCCTGCCCTTAACCTTAGCTGCGCAATTTCCTTCGGCGGACGTGAACGAGCGCTTGCCCTTTGTGCGATGAGAACGCGGATAGCGCGAGCAGAAGCATTCCTTGACGCTATAAAGTGCGGGAGGGGGGCACCGTTTATACATTTCAAAAATTCTGTTTTATATATCCTCTACAACTTGGATTTCTCGTCTTCTTGCGTATATGCTATAGAAAGAAATCGAGCGTTTTCTGGTTGGAATATTCTCGTCGAGTTATACAATATGTTAGAAATATTTCTTTAAATACGCACGGTCAAGTCAACGCAATGCCCGATAAAAACTTGTGTTTAAACAATCTGAGCGGAATGCTAGTCCGCAAGAAGCTACGTCTGCATTTTTTCCTCAATTGCAGCAGTAAACAATAAAAATGCGAGATCTCAATATCCATTATTACGTAGTCGCGGACAACGATAAATATAATAGAAGATAATAAAAATAACAATAAAATATAACAGAACGGAATTTCCTATTCTTTCTCTCTCTTGGCCGATCAATGCGGAGAGAAAAACAAGGTATAAAGTGCACGGCGGCAGTGCATAATACCCATCTATATACCTGCAGCGATAGACAAAAGTACGCGAGACATTCTCCGGCTGAGGAAGAAAATGCAGGTTCAGCAGCACGTAGTTATCGCTATCTCGCCGGCACACGCGTATGTATAAGAGGCCATCGACGCGGACAGCGATTTATTCCGGGAGTACCTATATACACTTAGCTCCGTCGTTCTTTCCCCATGTCATCCTACGCGAGCGAGTCTCTTGCTCACATGTATAGTGTATAGTGTATACCTATAATAATACACTTTATATACATATATTGCGCGTGTATACCTGTGTGTACGTATCCGTACTTCCTCTCTCATCGTCGTCACGCCTTTGCCTCGTCGAAGCATTGTTCATTTGTCATTTTGGGCGCCGCGTGTAAATGTGGGCATGCTGTATGTGGCATATAGGTGTGTGTGTGTGCATATATATCTGTATATACAGATATCTGTGTGGGTCTATATAAGGAATCGGATAGGCAGAAAGAGGTGGAATTACGATGACAGTTGAAAAGAGTAAAAGACTAGCTGCGGGTAGGCTTATACGTGTATATAAGAGCGCGGGTAGACGAGTCCGTTACACTTTCGAGAGCTACTCAGACAGATCTCTCTCTTCTTTCCACTTCTTTCCTTTTTACGTCTTTCTTGTTTCACTGGAGAGACTTTCTTTCTTTCTTTCTTTTATTCTGTTTCTCACTTTTGCTGAGAAGCTTCTACTGTGTCTGTTTGGTAACCAAATGTATGCTTTTATAAGTAGGATTAACTCGTTAGTATGCAGTTTTGGTTTTTCGCTAAGTTCTGGGTGTTTAGTGTTTTATTCTTAAGTTACTTGTATTTAATAATTAATAAGGAACAGCGCATTGCTATAAAAAACTAGATTAGATATTCTTTAGATAAAATATGCATATTTTATAAAATAAATACGTTTAAAATATAATTACGTTATTATACTTATTCTATATTAAAAACATTGAACGCTAGTTTCATTTCTATTTTTTCTTCTTTTTTTTTTTTGATAATACATTGAAAACCCACGAGATAAAGGAAATATTTTAGTTTTAATTTCCAGCTATTCTCAGACACGTCTTAACGAAGGTTTGGTTTGACTCGAAGGAAAAAACAAAACGATGAAAAACAACTTCAAAAACTTAAGCAGTTATTGGCAGTTTATTTACATTTAATTTTTTTTTTTTTTTTTTGAATTATTGATCCAAATTAACCAGCGTTCAAAAAATGTATGAGACAAGCGCCCTCTACGATCCCTAATTCAAAAAGGGAATACCATCCACCGTCGATACAGTAGCTGTTCCACCTAACCAGAAGTATACCACGTATACCATGTGTAGTTATACGCGAATGTCTTACCAGCCTCAGTAAAGAAACTCCCTACTTTACCAACAGCATAAAGTAGATCCCGCGCAAGACAGCGATATTTAATTTCTCATCCGCGCCACCGTAACACAGTGCGAAAAACTTACTGGCGCGCAAGCGAAGGGATGCAGGAATTAGACGAGAATTTCGCTGTGTATACGTAAAGGCACGTGGCGGCCATATGACAGGACGTAAATGCATCAACTGGTCTATGAGAAAAAAGCTCTCTCTACCCGGCTCATATGTAGCGTAAAAACGTGTGCTCCCGAATTCTCGACTGTGCGCGAGCTACACAATTACAGGCGTGCGAAGTGACAAGATTCGTAATTAAATGCCTTGTTTACTGTGAGAAACGCGTTAGCAGTCGCCTATACATTCATTGCTTTTTCTTTCTCTTTTTCTCTTTTTGTCGGAACAGCCCCGAAATCAGTTGGCGTGTGCGTGAAATATGAATACGCATGGAAAAGCCTAGGGGAAAAAATTCTATCCCCGGCGGTGGTGCGGCTACGTGTAAAAGTGCGCAGTCGTAAAGTTTTATTTTCACTAAAGCATCGCGCAATGTAAAAAAGTTTCGACTACTGCAGGATAGAGGCTTCGTTTTTCCTAAGAGCAGTGTAAAAAAGATTTTACGCAGTTCCCTCGAAAATTCGCATTGGCGCGCGGCGCGTGTTGGAATTCGAAAGGCTCCCTCGTTTCTCCCTCTCTGCAGTATACTATCAAACGCTCGAGTTGGGCGTGATTATTATGCGACCGGCTGCCTTGACTCGGTTCTTGCGCTCTTGTGCAGCTACCAGTAGTATACGGGATCTCCGGTGTTTATTATGCTAATGCGCGCGCGCGCGCGCGCTCGAATTGAATCAAGATTCGATGCGGCTGTCTGTCCTCTCGATGCTCGCTGGAGGCTCGGCGCTATGCTTCTAAAGGAGATGGCTCGTAATTTTCATTGCGATTTTCATGTATTATTCTTATTGGCAAGTATATTTCGATTCATTATTGCGTTACGCTTATCTGCATAATCAGCTTTCTTCTAACAGTGCAGGGGAGGGGGTGCGAGAGTCAATTAAGAAGACGAAAAATTCAATTTTTTTGCGCCTATTGCTAATAACAGAAATTGAGTTACGATTTACCATTATCTGAATAAAAATTATGATTTTGGTAAGTTTTTCAATTGATATTTTATTATTAATATAATTGATTAATGCGTTTTCTCATACAGATTTCACTGTTGCAAAATAAATGATTGTTATATACTTGTGCTATAATGTTTTATTAAATTACAAGCAAATTAATTTTTCCTTCTATAATGATACGTTATAAATTTGACTTTCTCATATTGACTTTCGAGCCCCTTTAAACTTGTTATCAGTAGCAGCGGCGACTTTCTCTGTACTAAATCTCACGGAAAATTGGATGGGCAATTTGTTAAAAATGAAAAAGAATCATTGGAATATACTTGAAAGACACACTCCTCGGAGCTTATCAGGTAAACTGGGCTACGTATGAGCGAGGTGTGCTCCGCGCAGGTGCTGCGTGCAACTGCTCCATCAGATAGAAGTCTTGAATTACAAAACAGCGAATCAAGATCGTATCTGCGGCAACAGGATAATTACCACGCACTTAAGCTCGCGAATTATCGATATATACTTTCGCGGGAGTCTAAACGCTCCTAATCTGGTTCGCCTACGATAAATACTGTGCAGCACGCGGCGGTTTTTCGAAAGCAGGCCACGCTGCATTAGCGAGAAACTGCCGCGACCCGGCAAATCGGCCATCAGCACGGAGATGCAACGAAATCACCGTCATCGTCAACCGTACGGTAGCTTCGTCCTAGCAAGCATCAGCCGTGCGGATGGTCCGATGTACACACAAAGAAATTACGATGCGGCTCGTTACTCTCTCTCTCTCTCTCTCTCTTTCGTTACACATCAGGAGTATGTATACTGTATATAGCGATACAGAGCGAGCGCATAGCGGTGAAAAAAAATTGAACGACTCACGGCTCTTTTTCCGCGCCGCCTCCCCTAATTGATGAACTAGACTCGATCCTAATCGGCCGACTGCGCACGACATCACTGAGTCTAATCGGCGAACACGAGATTACACGTGTGTATACCTTCGGCGCGTGACTGGCACGATTGCCTCGTGTGTTTGTGTACAGTGCGCGCGCGATTTTTTTTTCGGAGTCTAACGGGACCTTGTATACTGCGCTCAAGACGAGGAATCACGGATGAGCCTGGCTCGGGTTCATTTCTCGTGTATACGTACTCTTGCAATCGGGTTAACGCAGTAGCGCCCGATTTTATTACGAATCTTGTATGTGTGTGTACCGAAAAGCGCAGATTGACCGTTTCGAGCTTTAAATTGGCTGCGGATGGTTCTTAGCAAATTGTTCCGCTAACGTTTGAGCAAGTTTTGAGGCTTGAGAAAAAGTTGAAAACTTTTTAATTTTACACAAGTCTGCACGTCTTCAACTTTTTAATTGTGCAAGACTGACCTTTTCAAAATCACTCCAATTTAGCATTCAAATTATTTCTATTACTGAAAAAATAACGATTCTAATTTGAGTGCTTGCTATATGAGAGGTTTAAAGCATGTAAATGCAGTAACTCACGAATAAAAATATATTGAAAAAGGAGTATGGAAATTTGAATTAATTAAAAAGATAAGCGAAATTAGTTTCCATGTGAAAGTTGTGAAAGTGTATAATAACTTAATCATGCAGCTTGTAATTAACAAGTGTAAGTCAAAAAACAGTATAAAATAGATTTGTTATCTCTAGATGTTACGCATCAAGTATGCATATGCAAAGGTTCTCTGTAAGATGTACAAACGCATTTCGCACCTTTATTAAATTATACTGACATGCAGATATAGTATTTAATATAAATTTGTATATAAATTTACAAATGAAAAATGTTCAGAAATATTTTCTAATATAAAAAGTTCTTACAGTGCAATATATATTCTTTATGCTACGAAAAAAATCAAAAAAAAAAATCAGTCAGGGTGCATCGCGTACATTTCAACCGCCAGTTTCATAAAAAATCCAAAACTCATGTAATCCCAATTCGCGAAACTAAGCTCGGCGGCTCCATTTTTCACGCCGTCACAAGCGCACAATGAAGCTGATCCTTAATACTTTAAACCGCTTTTTGCCGTGCACTCCATTTTTCTCCCCACGTGCAGGATAGAAAACTTTAGTGGGAAAAGTGCAGCCAGCGTACGCGTGAAAAATCGCGGTGACACGATCGATCTCCAAATAGTTTCGCGCGCGACGTCCAATACATTATGACGGCTCGTGCGCATGTTAGTGGTTATTATCATTGTATATTATACATATGTGTGTACTACACGGCGGAGATCGAACGGCCTGGCGACACAGCGAGCGATGACGCTGCTCGATTTTTATACGCGTTCGACCCGATTCGATCCGCGTCTCAATTTCGTCCTCTTTTTCTTACGTTATTTGGCATGATTTTCTTTCAGACACGACGTCTTGTCTTTCTCTATGGAAATGGATTTTTTTTGTGCGCTCGGTGTCTCGAGAGACTTGACGGTGCTGCGCATACGCTGCTGCGGACGAGGATGAGATGAGAATTTTCACCGCCTGCGAAGCTACGCGAGTAAATTTATGTACACGCGTTCGATTCGTAACCGCTTTAAATATAAACGCGTGTGCAGCGCCAGACAAAGAAATCGAGATTAATGATCGGAGTCTATAGATGAATGGTAATGAAGAAGAAAAAGGTAGTCGCATCCGGATCTAATTGAATTTGGCAGCGGTAGCTGTAAGATGATGAGGTATTGTGTAACGGATGTCCTGCGTTGGTTGGCGTTTCGTCATGGGAATTGTCCGGTATGCAAATTTCTGAAGCACGCGGACCGAAAACACAGCGTGTTTTACGCGTACACTACACGTTTTTTAGCTCGTTTTTTAATTTCTGAAAAAATAAATACGACTATCCTGACAATACACTTTTACTGAAAACGCGCAGCCAAATAGAGTAAAAACTAAAAATATTCCTAGATTTTCAATAAAATTTACTAGAGTTCTAAGAATTCTGCATGGTAGTTTTTATGGCATTGACGTTTTTATATGGCTGCGTTACTCGAAATTATTGTAATTTTTATAGTCTGATTGTAATCTTTCACTGCAGAACTGTTCTCTCAGTGTACTGTAAGTGTAATACGTAATTATTTGAAGGCATTGCGCAGAACGATAATTTCAATAAAAATAATGTTGATTTTAAAAGAACGTTCTACTTTTACTGAAATAGAGAGGGTACTCTGTAAAATCCTAATAGAGTCAAAGGCTCACGGGGTAATTCTGTTTCCGCTAGTTAATTAAGAAGTCAAAAGTCATTCTTACTTCTTAATTAGCAGCAGAAATCGTGTCAGCCCAAGCCTTTCGAAGTTGAAGTTAATAGCCTCGAAGAATTTTCGAGAGTAATCGTGCGTGCAGTCCGGGCAGTCTCGAGCGCACGACTTGTCGCGCCCGAGCACTTAATCAATCCCCAATTATCCGGGGGAAAATCCCCGTAAACGTCGCGCGTCCAGTTCACCCTTTCCCAAGACATTGGACGAGGAAAAGAGGCAGCGGCCAGAGTACACATACGCATGCACCGCCGCCTGCACGAGCTCACCATTCCTCCACGTCTCCGTTCATCGAAATGACAAATAACAAGCTTACGCCCCCGGGGGCAGCTTAAAGTATCCAAAGAGACAGAGAGAAAAAGTAGCCAGCCGTCGCGGGAGAATGCCATTTCATTAATTAAATTACAGCGCGCGCACTCAAAGACGCTCGCCAACTGCGCGCCGCTGCGTTGGACTTTTCCTTGGGACGCGCGGGCATTCGGCTATATAGGTAGAAGTCGGCGTTAACTATACACAGACACACTCGCACACTCGTCTCGAGCTGATCGGCCAAAAGGAAAGCGGAAGAAGATAACGAGCGTCGCGGCGACATAGTGCCGACGCTAATTCGAGCCTCCATAATACACACTGCGCGCATCAGTGTGTATATACGCGCAGTGCTATATACACACTACACTGCACAGCCGTTGGACTCGTTAACGCGCGGAGGCGGTAACGCAGGTAGGAATAAACCCTCTTCCTGTGCTGCCGCCCCCCCCCCCCCCGCGTACTCTACTCGTACGCCCCGCAAGACAGGATGCGGGGGCCGGAATTGCCATCCCGCGTTTCTCGCTCCAAAATACAAGGTTCTTCGCGCATTGTATGCAGATTTCGAAGGAGACCTTTCGCCACCCGAGAGCGTGGCGCTGCACGAGGCGCTGCAGAGGGGAAGCTCCCGCAGTTTTTGGCTAAAGATCGTTTTGCAAGAAAAATAACTAACGCGCCATCGGATTGAGCAAGACAAGTTGGCTGCATTTTGGAAACAACCATGAATTATACTATGTGAAAACTAAATTTTAAGAAATCCTTGGTATCAAATAAATATAATAACACCGAAATTCATGTAACGTTGAGAAGCGATGAAAAAATGTATATAGAGCTTCGCCACGACAGAATTCATAAAATTTGGTGAAAGAAAAATTTTTCAAGACGCCATTAATCAGAGTTCAATGCCCAATGCACACATACCACTGGGATTCCCCGCGGGTGCACGCGCAATGACTTCTAAAAAAAGAGAAAGAGGAAAAGAAAAAGAAAGCTACGAATACAAACCCCAGAAAAGTAGGCGCGTGCAGGAACGTGACGTCGCGAAATCGATCTCCCGACTCGTCCTGTAGCCGTTCTCGCGAAAGCGGAAGGTTTCGTTCCCAGTGAAAAGGTCTCGTCGTCTGTATACTTAGCCGCGCGTAAGCCGAGCGAGCGCAGGATAAAGACGAGCGATGCGGAGAAAAAAGTGTAACAAGAGAGACAGAAAGAGCGAAAAGGTGTATAAAGGTATTCTTTATATATCTCCTTACCTGGCTGAAGTACGGAGGAAGTACGCAGCGCTGGTCGTCGAGGCGCGAGCTCTGCACCCTCTCCAGCAGTTCGAGTAAATCCTGCGACGGACCCTGGAAAAGAGGAAACCGAGGCTTTAGCGACCACACCGTAGCTACACTCTTTATTCTCGACTCTCTATAATTAAATGCGCGCGCGCGTGCGCGCGAGTCAAGGGGAAAGAGAGAGAGACTTTTTTTCTCTCGCCGCCGCCGCTGCTTCCTATTACCTTTTTCCACTCGCGACGATGAGCTGCTCGCGCGAGCCTTTGTCACGGACTTAATGAGATTTCGTTCGGCCTTACTTCGCGAGGAGGGAGAAAAAAATCGACGCTTCCTTTTCGCCGTATATTGAAAGAGCTTGTGCAGTCATATTTTTTAGCGTTGATTAATAAGCGAGATTTCGTTGCTTTACTGCGAGTAAACATACAAGCCGCGACCGAATGAAAGCGAAGCTCTATCGCGACTCGAGCCAAATGAAAAAAATCCCTCGAATCAAAGGCTCGAGTGTGTTATTGTAGTAGCTTGAGTGACATCGATTTCGAAAAACTTTTCTTTATTTATTCATCTTTCTACTACTCTTTTATGCATGCATAGCATTTATTAAAATAACCTCAAATGCAAAGATAAATAATTTGTTTTGTAAAACTCTTTGATACCGACGAACTGTATAGAACGAATTTGAAACTCCGGCATCGCGCAAACCGGACGTACAAAAAAAAGATGCGCTAGGAAAAGAAGGAAATAAAATTGTTGCGGAAAAAGGTATAGGAGCTGCGAGGGGCGCATAAACAAGCACACTTTGTTTATATCTTGATAAAACGTTAATGTTGGTAATGCGCTTTCGAGGCGAATATTCCAGCATATCTTGCTGGATTAATCGTCGTGTAAAAAGCCAAAGGGAAATGTTGCAGTCTTCAGCTCAACTGGAGGTCTATTAGAGCATTCGTATACAGCTGCAGAGATATAAAAGCGCGAGCGTACAGTGTAGCTGTAGACACTTTGCAGAAATCCTTTCGACTCGGGCAAATTGGATAAAACGCCGGGGTTCCAAACGATCCCGGAAACTCGCGAGCGTTTGCGTTGAACGAGTTCCGAGCAATCTCCGAGGCATTAAGAAAAAAGAAACATGTTATAAAGCTCGATGCAGCTCTAATTCCTCGAGAGAGAGAGAGAGAGAGAGAGAGAGAAGCGGCGGTAGGAGGTATGGAGTAAAGCGATCGCTTAATTGGTATTTCTGACTCACCTTGAGCTTGTCGCTGCTCCGGGCATCCTGGCGATCCTCGCCGGGACTGCGGGGCGACGAGCCAGTCTCGCAATAGACCGACTGCTCGAGCTGCTGCCTCCTACAAAAGACAGAGAGAGAATTTCTCGGTTAGTTGCTTTGTCGAATTATCCCTGAGAGCACGCGCGAGATGACGTCAGCTAAATTTCTGTACTGCGCTGTCTCTCTCTCTCTGTGCGTTTAAGCTATAGAATAGGCGCGCATTTATTAAAGGATAAATGTTGTCGTTATTGTGTTCTATGGAATTCCAGGAATATGTATATATATACAATATACATGCTTATAGCTGTGCGCGTATGCGTACGGCAGCGCGGGGTATAAGATAATGGGTATTATTCAAGCCTAACGAGATCGAGAGCCATAGCCGAGAAAAAGAGGGAGAAGCCGAGTTAATCGGCAGCACGAGAGTATATGCAACAGCCACGACTCTATATACCCTGCTGCAATATCCCTTGGAGATAAATTTTCCGTAGGGATCTGCCCCGGCTGACTCTCCTACACGGCACTCCAACAGCAGTTTAAAGACTCGAGCCATTAGAGAGACAGACACACGCACGCGTTATATAGACGGCGCGGAGCGGATGAAAAAGTGCACAAGCTGCCGTCACAGCAGATGCACCCCCCCCCCCCTCCCCCCGATGGCCTAGAGAGCGCGCGCGCAGCCAGTTCTGTCGAGGCTATATTATGGCCGCGAGATTTTTCTCCTCTTCTTCTTATTCTTCGCGAGCGTGAAAGGGACATGTGCTCGCGCTTCAATGGACGAGCCCGAGAGAGTCTCAAGTGGCCCAGGGGGGGGGGGAGAGATGTTCTTTTTTTTCTCTCTTACATGTACCCTCGCTAGCTCGCTCCTCCTAATGGCCCGTACTTAAGGATTCGTACAAAAAGGATTTCTCGCTGGCTGGTGCTGAAGGGGATGCAGATTCGAGGCAGTTTGTCGAGGCCATTGTATGCACGTGTGCGTCGCCTAGAGTCTTGCGTGCAGTTACAACTGTACGCTTTCGTCTACTCCGCACCCGAGGTGTGCGAGATGAAAAAGTTTCTTCTATTTTTATTTCCTTTTCGCAGAAGAACAACTTCTGTGGACACATACATTGTTGCCGGCTGAATGGAAGTGCGAGCTCGTTATCTCGTGACGATCGTTGGCTCTCTGCTTTGTCGAGGCTGGAACAAGGGCTCTGAAATTTCGGCTCTGAGCTTACGATTCGTGTGTGCAAGTTCTTTTTTTATTTTTTTAAGCAACAACATTGCTTTACTGTTTCTGGGGACCGCTATCGGCTCGTCGGCTCATTAAGCATACGCGCAGCAAACCCAACGCCGGGATTACTCTCGTGCCAACGTCAAAGCCGCAGAAAAGCCGTGGAATCCGAGCGAGGCGCTACAACATCTGTCCCAGGTGCAGTACTCACTCAAACGCGTGCGTACACACGTGTACGTAAAATCGAAACCTCGATCCGCGCTCGTCGGGCGCTTCGACTCTAATTAATACTCTCGTCGTTCCGATCAACTTCCGCTATTGATCTTTCCAAATCAACGGCCGCCGCCAGATACGCATATATACTCCGATGTGTGCGTCTGTGTCATGCGTGCAGTACATCAAAGCCATCAGCAGAGCACAAAGAAAGAAAAAAAAGTAGCATCTGCGAAGACGCGTCCAGCTGCCCGTACGTCTTGGACTATCTATCAGTCAGCGCGCCTACGCTTTTATCTAGCGGAGCAGCGGCACACTTCCTTTTAGGCATGTTTCTGTATGCTTTTCAGAAAAGCGGCCACCGCCGTCGACGACGGCGATATCGCTATCGGAGAAGGGCAGCTTGCGCAGCTATACGGCCTCGAGGCTTTTTTCCCAAAAGTGCCTGACTTATGGGGCGCGTGGCCAGATGAGCGTTGACACTTTTAAGTGTACACAAGTATAGACACACGCGCGTTTCGAGTAGACAGATAGAAATCTAAAGACGCGTGGATTACTATACTCGGGATGCATTCGGTCGTGTCGTCGTCGCTCTTCTCTGTATGCCCTTTTCTTCGGGGGGGAAACGCGCAACACACCTTTACAACGCGAAAGCAAGATTCGTCGTTTTGAAAATTTAACGATCAAAATTTTTACACAATACGATAAAAGAATCTTACCCGCACCCCTCGGAGCGCATGACAAGTTCTCGCTGAAGAGCCGCTTTTCTTTACGGCACTTTTTTTATATTACAAAAGTTGTTTATGTTTCTCGTACAACTGCGCGCAAGAGTTTTTTTACGCAACGAGCGATTAGTCAACGTCAGAAGGCGTGGGCTTATCCGCGAAGTATAATTGCGGGAAAGTTTTCATTTTTTCAGACATACGTATACTTTTGACGAACAAAAAGAGAGCTGATAAAAAACAAAGTTGTTGCAGCGGTGTCGCGTTACACCCGCTTTAACGACAAAGGAACCGCATTCCTCGGCCAAACAAAGCTGCGCGTGTACCGCAATAACGTCGGGATGAAAAAACAAAAAAAAAAAAAAAAAAAATCATGCTCATCCACTCGATCAACCCCATAAATCACCCCTCCGCCGTGTTCTGCGCGACTAAACGTCGGGCTCGGGCTGACCGCTGAAAATCGCGCGTGTCTCAATATCCTCACCCGCGGCTCGAAACCGGATTTCCCGACATTGTCCGAATTCCTCTTGCGCGCTTATTATCATTGTCATATGCGCGTCTCTCTCCCTCGTGCGCACATTGCAGTCTACTTGTACGCGAGCAGCCAATTAAACGAGTTAATTCAATAAACGCTCGCGACGGGAGGTCTCGGGAAGAGAAAAAGTGCAACAGATGTCGGCGCTCAGAGCTCCGGAAAATCTGCATGTATGCATACAATATATAGAGAGAGAGAGAAATTTTTCGCTGCGTGTCTTTTCACGAGCGCGCGCGTGCAGCGCGTGTCTATACTTTGCCTCTTTGTTTCCATCTCTCTTATGTAGACGGGAAGAGGTACTCGTTCCGCGCTGCGTATATGGAGGGATGAAATGGGCGCTAATGCGCTATATGGGGCTGGCTTTTTGTTTAGGGCTCCCGAGTGTTTACGTTTTGCTGCGCAGCAGCGGGAGCCGTGCTGCTGCTGCTGCTGCTACTACTGCTATACAGTATCAAGACCAGCGAAATGTGTGATATTTCAAGGGATTAGCACGAATACGACCATGTATATAAATATGCATGCATATATGGATGTATGCGTAGTAAAGAGTATAGAGGAGATAAATTTCAATTATGGGAAGGAAAAACCTGTTTCGGACGATTAAACTCTGTGTACATATTTGTAATGCGAAACGGTTTCGCTGAAAGTTTTATGACGGCTGGACACACGATATGCCCAGTTTTTGATGCACAAGCCGCTGACTTGTGTCAATACGGAAGAAGCCATTGTCTTCGTTGCAATATTCATTATCCTAATCATTGATATAATTTTTGAGGAGGATTTTACTTATAATATTATACTCGCTTTAATTTAACTATTACTCCGTAATTTCAACGCAAAAAATCTTGATAAATATTGCTCTACTAAAATCTTTACATAATAAATTTATTGCACATTACATAGTATAAGGAAACATTAATTTACAGATACTTGTGACATCTATCAAAATCATTCATGTTATGTTGTTAGACATTATATTGAATCATCAAAAAAAGGTACAGCGTGTGAACATAAATTAGCAAGTTTAGTAGAAAAAAAATGTTCCAAAAAAAGGAACGTCCCTAATTGTGTCGGGACGTTCAAGTGTTTTTTTTTACTGCAATAACCTTTCATTTCTCTAACACCATTAATTATCCTTTCTATCGATAGACTTGGTCAAAACGGAAAAAAACCGATATTCCCACAATTTCCATTAATACACCGTCTCGTTATGGCTGCTTACAAAAATCATAACTGCGATCGTCAGCGGTGATAAATCGACGTAAATTTCGCGTCCGAGACGGAAAAAAGTCTGCTCGCACCGTGTGCGTCACACAGCGCGAAACTAGATGGACCAACTCGAATAATCGTCTCCATCAATTATGCCTTTTTCAGAGCCTGAACAAAAAGACACCGTGTACGAAAAGAAAAAAAATGCTCCACACCGGCCAGCAGTATGGGTGACGAAAAAAAAAGAAACGGGCTTCGTGCATGTGTAAGTGATGTGTGTGTATGGGTAGTGGCGAGGTGTAAACAAAACTGGCTTGAAATTTTCGGTGGAACAGGCTGGAGGCGGATTGAGATGCTCGAGAGAAAAAATCTTCTCCATCGATCATCGCGCGCTGCTGAGAACGAGCTAAAGGTGTACGCGATCGAGTTCGGTTTTCCGTGAGGAGAAAAAAGAAAGGTGATCGATCGCGCAATATTCAGGGCATTTTCGGGAGCTTGTTTACCGGGCGAATATGAATTTCACAGGCACTTGTATGCTTTCACCTAAATATGGATATTTATCCGAAGAATCGCTTGACATAGGTTAATTTTGAGAATGTACAACATGCATGTTTCAAATTGTTCCGAGACGCATCGCGAGATTTGCACTGGCGAATAATCCTTCGTAATTAAACTATACATCTGTACGTCAAAGCAGAAATAAGCAGTAGTGCATTTACATAACTGTAATTACAGCGAATAAACATTAACGTAGAGCTGGCAATGACAGCTCGAACGGCTGCAGAGGTGAAGTTTCGGAAATTATCTATACGCTGAAATATACAATCGCAATGCCAAATGTTTAAACATAAACTAGCGGATATGCATAGGCTGCAGGCGAGCCTCGTCCATCAGCGTACTAATTTTTTCAGCACCTAATATATAATACAGAACTGCAACGTATCCCCCTCCGCGGTGATGTCCCCCGTCTCGCTCCCGTATATACCTATATACACGCAGCCGTGTGTGCCCTCCGCGCAAAAAAAGGAAGGAAGCTGCGTTGGTACACTATACGGGGAAAAAAGAAATTTTGACGGACAGATGTCCGCACGGATGCGTCACGCTCGAGTATGTTAATACGCGCGGAGCGCAATGATTGATCGCCCGAGTTTTTAAAGAGCGACGCCGATCATTAGGCCGATGCATAAAGTCGCCGACCGGGACACACGCGCGCGCATTGCACACACGGGCGAGATTGTTTTTTCATTGTCTGGGCGATACGGAAGCACATCGACTATATATACAATATACAATATACATGCAGACAAGCGCCACACGCGCATCTACGAATTTTTCGGCTCCTTTGCGCGCCAGTATAGCTGTATACTGCCGGATAAATATATATATACAGGACGAGCGAGTTCTCGGGGAGGTTATTAATGACGCTGGATTGGACACAGATTTCGATTTAACACGGCAGGAGCTGGTTTCGGCGCGGGATATAATGCCGATAAGATTGATAATAAATGTATTGGCACGATCGGGGATTGATATTACGGCAATGCTGCGGCGGTGCGCTGTACATAGACGCGCGCGCGTAATTCGCGTACAATGGAAAATTCTTGCGTAACGCGTGTATTATAATGCGCGCAGGAAATGGAAATGCTCGGTAAATTATATGTCGCAGGCGAATGCGATCGATGTATCGCGCGCGTTCTACTGTATACACTGTACCTATACTTACAGGCAGCACAGCTATATCCCGCGCGTAAAAAGTGCAGATAAAGCCATAAATTAACGGGAGCGAGAGCGTAACGCTGCTGCGCGCGCCTCTAGCATATACCCCTGCGCGCACCCATATCCCATATGCATATATTGTAGCAATATTTATAGCGCACATAACTTTATCATATCTCCATAAAAAAGTTCCATTACTCAGGGCCTCGCGTGCGCGCGCGGCGGCCGCTGACTGCTGGAATTTCAAGCTGAAACCCTCATCGAAAACCGAGCATCGCCCCGCACCGCTGCACGAGTGGAGGAAAAAAAAGTAAGCGTCGAACCGATCACCTCCCCTCGGCGATCAGCCTCGGGAAAAAAAGTAATCCCTAATAATCACTGATCGAAACAGCTCCTCTGCATATATCCAGGATTAGTTGGAGAGCATCTGTTGCCGTATACCCTATAACTATTTTGCCTCTTTTTTTTTATCCTGCGCCTTACGGTCAGCTACCGCGCCGATTATCATATCGAGCGTTTCCTCCCTCGAGTCTTATTGGACGACTCTATTAACGGCGCTTTTATATATATATATGCGTATGTATATATATGCGTGAATTAGTTTCGGGGGACTCTTTTCTCTATCGATTATCGGATCGTTGTCGGGATTGATGGATGAAGATCGCTGACTTTTCACTGGGTTTTTCGAGCCCGAGAGAGCTTTCCGGCGGGGGGATATTCGGATCGAGGGATCGTTTTGATCGACGAGGCAGATTGCGAGTAATTGCGGAGAGCGATTTCGCACGCTCTCGGGGCACCATTCGATTCTTCGCGGAAGCGATTCGATTTTTGTCGGGGGGGAAAAAACGAGAGATCGATCAACGCTATAGCCTCGAGTTGGCATTTTCCTCCGATGGGGCGAGAGAGAAAAAACTACTACTCTTCAACTATAATAATGGAAGGCAAATTTAATAACGCTTTTCCTCATATCTAAGCATTATGTATGTATAGGCACAATCACGCATATAATCTGATGACGCGGTCTCTATTCTTGTTGTTTACAAGCAATAACTTTTTCCACGTGCGTATAATAAAACTACCATACGCTTTGCAGTTGCTCGAATTCTGTTGCAATAATTAATTACTACTTCAAATTTATTATATATATATGGTATAATTATTACTCATCAGCAGAGATATCAATTTTTATTCAACAAATGGGTAATTCGTATATCCTTGAACATCTGCTGATTTTCACTGAAAATGTCATTTTCATTGGCTCGTCGCTGCGCGTCGAAAAAAAAACGAAAGTATCGCATGTCAGTGTAATCACAGCAACGCGTCGGGGCTCGACGTTGACGAAAAGTCTCGACGGGTTAGCACTCGAACCCTCTCGCAACAGGCAGCCTCCCCCTCGCAAAATCAAACGTCGAAACGTAAAAGAGCCGCCCATCTGCGGTCGCTGTTCACGCAGTATTAAAAAGCCATCCTTTCCCCGCGCACGCCGCGCGAGATTCCCGCAATCGATCTACGCTCGCACGCGTGACGGCGTTTTCCTTTTTGAAAAAAAAAAAACCGAGTCCCACAGAGTGTACACAGCAGCAAGGGTTTCATTTGGAAATTAATGACGATCCCGAGAAAAAGTCTCTCGCGCCTTCGCGCGCAAAAAGTATCAAGGCTATCAAATAATAAACATTATTTCTCTCTCGCTCTGGTCGACCTTGCATCGGCCGAGTAATTTGAGGGGATCGGCTGCTCTCGAAGGGGAGGATGCAAGCGCACAAGTATAGGCTCTCGCGACTGCACACAGGCTCTCTCGTCGGCGTGATATACGTTCGGAGCGCGCATCGCGGCATATGTCGCGCGTACTTTTACGATTTCCCCGCGCGCGCACACACACACACATATATATACATGAAAAGAATCGAGTGTCGCGCGCGATCATTTGCATAGTCATATTTCTTCGCTCATTACCATTATTGCCAAGTGTGCAGTGCGTGTATTTCGGGGAGTCATTGTCGCGCGCGAGAGTAGACGAGTCGGTTGACATTTGCATCGGGCGCCAGAAGAGAGAGCATTCACGCCTCGAGTGCAGCCTCGCTACATAGTATATACTGCGCGCATACATAGCTGAGACACGCGAACACGTTGATGTGATACTTTGTTCTCTTATGCACTCGGCGAGGAGACGAGTTGATTTTTCAAGTGCCCGACTCATTTGTGTGCGCGTTTCGGCCGGCCGGCATTGTTTTACACGCGCTGGAATAACGGTCAGCGCATAGTAGACACCCGCCGCGGGGTGCTGTCTAGTGCCGATCGAGTATTAAACACCCGGTGCAATATTTGTATACACACAGACGCTTCTGCGCTCAATGCTGCGCTCCGACTCTTATATTTATTGTCTGGCAATAGCTGCGTGTCGCCGTCGCGCAAAGCAAATACTACAGAGAAAAATTATAAAAATCATGTAAATATTATTTTTGTTCTTACAAAAGATATTACACCTCTGAACCCTTAACTGACTTATATAGATTGTGACATATATTGCAGAATAATTTCTGCTATATAGTTCTAATTAGTTATCTAGTTTAATCATTATTTTGTAAATACGGATGTAAAGAATAAAGAATAAATAGAAAATGTTCTAACAGCATTTCTCTGAATGAGCCCCTCTCCGACGACTATGGATTGCAGTACTCTGCATCGAACGCGAAATAAGGTATAAGCAGTACGAAATCCGTTAAAAGTGCCTGCAGGCGATGCCGACGAAAAATGGGATATCCTTCCCTTCCAAAAATCCTGTACACGCGTCTCTGTAAGAGAGAAGAGCGACAGAAGTGAAGCGCGTGTACAACTGTACTCTGTGTACTCCCACATTGGGAGCCGATGTGTGTACACTGTACACACATGTACCGATCCGCAAGAGCCAAAGGGGGAGAAGCGGTCGCCGCTGTATAGGTATACATGATTATGTGTGCGCGCGCCTCTCGCTCTCGAAGCGCACAACTGAATCGACATTTGATCTGGCCATATCCTGGCATTATGGTAAAAAGCCCTTTCGAGAAGAGAAAAAGGGAATGAGCATTAGTATAACATTGGCTTTGTGCGCGCGATCCCGGGGAGGTGTACTGTTGCACTGCGGATTTTCGACGCCGCGGACAGCTTGTTTGCGCGCGATGATGCGGAGCGCTTTCATTAAAGGGCTATTAATAGCGCTTTTCGCCTTTTCATTCACTTCTCTACGTCCTTTATGGATATGTATGGAAAAAAAGTATGACTCTGCGCGTGGAGCGAGAGAAAATGGATCAAGTTTTAATTTTCCATAAATATGCATCGGCGGCTTATAGCACAGCTCCCGCTGCTCGCTGTCTCTCCCATTCCTGAATAATCTCCCGCGGGTAATTTCTAGTGTTAAATGTTCTGGTTGCCGAGCTACTCTACCGCGGCAAGTGAAAGCTGTCTTATCGTGTCGGCGATAGAAACGAAAAACCGGCTGCATCTAAACAAAGCGACGTCAAATCGACTGCAAATAAAAGCCTCTCTTCGCACGCACTACAACAATGCAATCGTTCCTTCAGATCCGCGTCAAATAGTCGGGCCGTAAGAACAATAGCCACCGGTCAGCGGTGCAGAGTACGTATAGGCTCGCCTGATCTTTATCGGTGTAACGCCGAAAATCACTCGGTATACGGATGAAGCCGTCATTATACATATCAAGAGCCGACACGACTACTCGTTCACCTTCTGTTGCCGCCTCGCAGCTTCACCGGCGGCATTATTGTTACGCTTTGGGAACAATCGCGATCTGGCGCGGCGATTCATCGGGCGCAAGCTGACCACGCCGCTCAGCTCCATGGAATTTATGCTCTGCTATGCAGTGCATTATGTCCGTGGATGGGGTGCAAGCACTATAGTGAGCGCAGGGGAGGGAAGGAGGTTAAAGAGTTGAGTCAGGGCTGCAGCGCGCGCCTCTTTATTATGCGTGATATGTGAATCCTATTAATGGCATAATGGTCAGTTGAGTTTTCGGGGACTTTATATTTACGACAGGCGACGGCAGCTGTCTCCTCCGTGCTCTCAAAACGCTTTTTAATCGTTTATTTATATTTCCTGTATTTTGATAGCGCGCCGTTAAATTAATCTAACGCACGGCGACACCGCGTGCGCATACATTTTTCTGAATTGTTAATCGGCTTTCGGATTGCAGAGGTTATGATTTTTTATTTTAAAAAGTACGTACACGTTCTCTTTAATTTTATTCTTGAAAATTAATAAAACTAATCGATACGTAACATACATTTTAGTATTTTCAAAAATATTCAATTATATATTGTATACATACAATTAATGAACAATAAAAACATTGGAATTTGCTCGTTCTCGATACGTATTGTAATTTACGTTTATTTTATTCACTGCTTTTAAGCGCTGAACCATAATATATTGCAACAATTCTGCAGCCCCTTAATCAACGCTTTATTGATTTTATCTCATCAAATAAATCCTGCAGCTCATTTCCACGCGTATAGAACACGGATGCGGCCTAAAAAAATGCAAACAAAAATACGCACCGCACGAAACTTCCGTATCCGTATCACGACTTGCTAAGTACACATACTCCCTATGGAAAGAAAAAAGAGTAGCTCGACGCAAAGCACACGAGCAGACGACCGCCGCAGTCGTCTCTGTATACACCCCCTTGTTTCACCCTCGGCCGAGTCGACGCAATGCCGAGTCATCCAGAAGAGTTGCACAGCCGCAAGCGGATTACACGGGCGGGCTGCACGCGAGCGCGTGCCGCACAATAATTCTTTCAGTCGCTGAGCTATAATACTGAGCTCATTTGTTTAGCGGCGCGACGCGATTACGCGTGTGCCGAGCCGCCGCCTTTTCGGAGTCAATCGTCGTGAAATATTCGGCCGACTGTGTGCGCCTGTGTGTCTATGTGTACAATGCACAACGTACATTATACCTATACGCGTTGTACGCGCACTGAAAGAGAGAAAGAGAGATTAGAGTTGCTCGCGTCCGAAGCAATTGCCCACGCGCTAAAGCTCAGTAAGGCAGAAAGTTAATTTTCCCGGAGTACAATCACGCTTATTTAGCGCGATTCTACCGCAGCGTATCTCTACACACTATGCGCAGGCAGCGAGGTGAAGATTCGATTAGCAGTATTATATTGCAACGGTTATATTACACTGGCATAGTCGCGTCGCTACGGTAATTATTTAAATTCGAATGAGCCACGTCACGATGTGCTCCCACGCAACAACGGACACTCTAACCAGTCGCTTGATTAAAATATATCGTGTGCGTATGTGCCGCCGACCTGACGCGCGCGGCCCGCGCCAGTCTGAACCATATCGCTATCGCTATCGACACGCGCGCATCTTTATCATCGCCCCGGCATATGGGATTTACGTTAGCGAATTTTCGACACTATATGTATACGTAATAATTGTAAACAATGTTTATCAACTCTTTGGTCGTCATACAGACTTTGTGCGCAACTCCAAGTTTTACATCATAATTCTTTTTAACAGGTTGCAGTGTACATAGATTGTACACGCGATATCATGTGTAAACTTTACTACACAGCCACTTGCCAAATAAATGAGTGCGCATATGTAGGATACGTCAATTATTTTAGTATATCTTACATTCAGTGTTAAGTTTATACATTCCGCATAAAATTTAACATAATTTTCGGAAGCACGACCATGATTTACATTTCCACACATCGGTAGCTCCGTATTTGAAGCTACCGCGGCGGCAGCTACCGGAGTGTAGAGAGATATGAATCAACGCATCGCCGAAAATTAATAAACCTTCCCCTCCTCTCGCGCGGACAGGCGCGATAATTGAAAAGTCTCTCTCTCTCTCTCTCTCTCCTTCCATCTCGCGCTTCGGCGAGAGAAAATGAATGCGCGCGAAGCAAATACCTCGTGCGGCTTTAAAAGCCCGTAAACGTCACGATGCCACAGCGAGAGAATAAAGCGGAGGCCGCATGAAAAATCGGAGTCGTTTTCGCCGGGTGTATTGCGCGTAATTCATATAACGCTACGTGGGATGATGCGCGCGGCATTTTTTTCTTCTTCTTCTTCGTCTTCTTCTGCTTCTTCTCTTTCTCTCTCTCTCTCTCTCCCTCCCTGTATATACTGATGCGTATTAAAAATCGTCTGTCGGAATACTCGCGCGCGAACTTTTTACGGGCGCGGTTACAGTTACGAGATGCCTCGCGGGTCGTTAAGTACGCGCTTTACGATGACTTAATAATCGTTCGCACTTTTATTAACATTGTAAATATACGAGCGATCTGATGTAAAAAGCCCGGGCGGTTGCATTGTTCGATGACCGGTTGCTCTAACGGGACATCCTTATTATTTTTCTAGACGCTTTCCAATAATTCAAGCAATGTTGTAATATATTTGTCCGCGCGTATCCTCAAAATGTGCAGCTGCTGCACGTGCAGCGAAGAATGGCTTTAAAGCTTGCCAAAAATAAAATTCGGCGCGGCGACCTTTACCAGGAGACTATATACCTGCTCTTTCAAAGTCGTAATGTCAACACTCAGTTTCGAGCGTCTGTACGCTGGATTTTTGGTCTTCACAGTAAAGGTATACTTATATATATAGGTACAAGAGTTTTAAGTCGGAAAATTTGCTATTTGCATTCTCAGGCTCGAGTGTCGATCCACACTGAGTGTTAATATTCCTGTTTACCTTGAGTTTCACTTCTTACGTTCACGCTCAAATGCCAGTATTATACACTCTGACGACTATATTTTCTAGTATTTACTCAAAGTTTATTCCAACATAATCTAACCAAGTCAAAAGGACAGCCTAATGTTTTTGCCTTTGAAGTATAAATATGATCGCTAAAAAAGTTAACTGCCCGTCTACGTTTTTTACGTTTATATATATCTGAAAAATACTCCGACTCACCGAGCGCACCTTCATCGAGTATAGTGCATTAACTATATTGGCCGGTAGTTTTCAAAGTCGAGTTATAAAGTGCAGTTTCGAGTACAAATTTGACAGTTTATACACTCCAGCATCGAGAGAGGAGAGAGTATTTTCCGGCAAGAGGAGCACAATTGGAACGCGTCGACGCGTAATCTCGTGCGCAGGTCACGGCAACGGGGCTTGAAGATATAATTGAACCGCACACGTCTCTCTCTCTCTCTCTCTCTCTCTCGAAAGCCGAGAGACTCGATTCCGCCGCAAGGAACATCAGCAGCCGCATATGTGTGCAGCTATGCGCGCGTATTCAGGTATCGATCGCCAATTTCATTATAATAGGCGAACGAGAGAGAGAGAGAGAGAGAGAGAGAGAGAGAGCGAGCTAGAATACGCTGCAACGTTGAATTTTCGATAATTACTTTCCGACGTGTGTGCGTATAGGGCGTCGCGCGATAATTTCATACTCGACGATATAGGTGTGTACGGAAGACAGAGTCGGCTGCATATTGTATATATGCAGTTGATTCGACTGCAGGCTTTTCTCGAATCGAAGCTGATGCGCGGCGAGTCGATCTTTGCATATTATACACATACAAAGATGTCAAGGAGCGATTGCAGCAATTAACGGGGAACGAAACAATCTCCCCCTTATCGAGAGCCAGTATATACGTGTATTCGGTCTTTGTCGGTAAGTCGTCCTCGGCTTTTAATCTCGTTCTCGTACTCCACACACGTATACTCACACATAGAGGCGCTGCAGAGAGGCCGACGAGGCAGAGTCGGTTAAACTCGTCTCGCCATATATCCCTCTATCTTCGACGCGCTGTACACTCCGTTCGCTTGACTTATTGCTTTCTTTCGGCCAAGTCAGCCGGTTGCGCTGCACGATTTTCTAAAAAGGGAACGCACTACTAGCTCTCTCGCATTTCCGAATTGTTACCTGCTGCTCTAACTTTACTATTTTTCTCTCTCTCTCTCTCTCTCTGACTCTCCTAGTCCCGTACATCTATTACGCGCGCGTTTAGATCGGTGCACAAATGGACGCAGTGAATCGGATCAAAACGCGCTTTTCTGCCTGGTTTGAGTATAACGTTTGCCCTGTACAAATTGCTTGCGTGCAGTCTGCAGTAGAGCGGTATGACGTCGTGCCTCGATACTGCGCAAGGCAAACAATGCTTGCCGGCTTACGGTTACCTGAGAAATTTTCCGTTTCCGCCGGGAGAAACGGAAGTACACGGCGATTTTTCCTTGATCGCCTATATGCGCATTGCTGCACACATCCCTTCCCACTATATACCTATATATACGTGTCACTCGAGCAGTCTGCAAACACGACGAGCGTTACACGCGTTCCTTCAATATACACGCACGACTGCATCAAAAAAGCATCAGACTCCCCCAAAGTCGAACGGTACAGAGAGAGAGAGCGCGAGTGTCATTACAAATAGTGTAGACCTAATCTTTCGCCGCGGCGAGCAAAAAAAAGGGTCGAAACCAGGGAAAAAAAGCGGGAGAACCGATCGGTATAGAGTCTGTTTACCGCCGCCTAAGCAAACACATATACTGCACGTTCGCATCCCTTTCCGCCCTCTTTTTTTTCGCTCGCCGATATCCGATTGTGGTGTTAGCGGTGCAAAGCCGACGGATACGTAAGATTACCGCGACAATCGCAGAAGAAGCTTTTACTCGTTTCGCCGAAAATGTTCTCTCCCTCACAATCTAACATACGCATTACGCAGGCGTAAAACACTATTATAGCGTGATCTGCAGGCCGTATGGCAGAGACTCGAAGCGCTGCATTCCCCTCTGTACACTTTAGAGAGCAAAAGTTGCATTATGCACGCGTGCGAGCCCGCTTTGTCTCGTCTTTCGCTACAGTTATATTGCTCGGTTCGCTAACCATCACGCCCAACATATTATAGGCGGTCAGCGGCAGCAGCGCGCGCATAACTCGTTGGAACTGTTATTATTATTGTTATTGCGCGAGCAGAGATTATCCGGGAATTGAATTTTTCCGGACACTGCATAGACGGATGAGGAGCGGCTCCGATGCTCTGCGGCAGCGGCGCGTCATGCGACGCGGTGATCTATTTCTTAATCTGCGCACCGATGTTTGCTCAGGTTTGTTGTCGTTGTGTAGAATGCGGCGCGCGCGTTCTATACAGTATACATGTAGAGCGATATATTTTTGAGGGATCGCCGCCCGTATATTGTTGGTTGGGATTAGCGCGCGGCGCGTGGGGCTTTTGTGCGAGACTGTAACGGAGAGCGGATTATGAGGCTGCGTACACGCCTTGCTTGTACCCGGGACACACTTCATTGACTTCGGGGAACCAAGTTCGTGCTGCAAGTTGGGAGACGTATCTGACGTCTGCGCCAGGCTGCGGTTGTCCGTCATCTCGACTTTGAATCGCAAAACTTTTGACTTTTCTCTAGACGCGTTTCGGAGAAGCCTGCGAGTATCTGTTTGATGTGAGCCTCTTGAGAGCCAAGGGCTTTGTATTTCACGATTTCCATGTGTTGAGAGCAAAAACCGATGTAAGAGAAATACAATCAGACGTTTAGATTATGCGCGAGAGACGTTTTCAAAAGCTCAACAATTTTTTCAACATTTATATTCACGTCAATTCTCATTTGTTTAAAATGAAAATGTAAAAGCCGATCGGATATGATGCCAGGCACATTTATCCAAATTTATTAATTTCATACATCACACAATAAAATATACAATAATAATAAAATTAGTCAAAACGCTAAAGTGAAAATCCATCCTACCGCCCGGGAAAAATCCTCGCACGTATGATCGCTAATTAAAGCCGTCGACAGCAGCAATTTCATTCGCGATGAAATGCAGATTCGTTCCTGCGCGCGCGAGAGGGGAAAAATCGGATATTTCGGAAAAGCGTCTCTGACTCTCTCTCTCTCTCTCACTCTCGTCGCTACAGGGGCGTATTTGCATCCGTCGCCTGCCGTTATTATTATACATCGCGCGATTGCAACGACAATCCGCTTATAGAGAGGCGTGTGTGCGTTTATGCGTGTGGATGTGGAATGTGCATGTGTGTGCAGTGGCAATAGAAGCGACCAGCAGCCGGTATATAGTATTGTGCCACGGGGCGCAACGTTACGTGAATGCAACGGTGATTATGCATCCGAGCTGCAAAACAAACATGCATTTTACAATTGGAAGGACGGCAGTGCCCAGCGACGCGGGCAATGGGTTTACGGCTCTGCGGCTTTCGTTTGGTAAATCGGGGACTTGAATGCCCTTCCTCCGGTAATAAAATATTTTACAGTTCGCCAATGCTAGAAGCTTCATTATGTGATTTCTGGGGGGACGAGAGCGTCGCTGATCTATACATGTGGAATGGGAGCTTGAGCCAACGTCGTTATCATTATACATTTTTCTGCCTTTATATAGCAAGCGAAACGTTTGCTATACTCCGTATAGACGAGAGCGAGCGGATATTAAGGCGGCAGACAACGATGTCGCGTGTAAAAATCACTTTGAGAGAAACGAGGCGCGCAAGCGAGTTGCGGCGCTCGAATTTCGGCGAATACATGCGTTCTCATGACGCTGAAAAGTGACGGTGCTTTCCAAGTGGAATATATGTGTGTCACGCATTCCCTTGCGCTTAAGCCGGCTCTAACTGAATTTTTTATCCTCTATATTCGCCTTAATTCTTGGCTCACGCACAAGCTAATTACAGTTTAATTGTTACCGGGGAAATAGAATATTTCAAATTATCCTATACCAAAAGAGAGGTGAGCGATCGCATTTTATTCCTTCCTTAATTGGCTCTCTAGTTGGCCAATATACGATCATCTATGGTCAATATTTCTGCTGTCGGTGTAAACTTGTCTAGTATATACCGTGCCGAGTTAAGAAATGCAGTATATAGTTATATTATTAATTATAAAAGAAAACAATTTTAGGCTAACAATTTTTTGACGTTAATTAAAAATATAAGCAGTGTGAACATCATGAAATTCAGTACAGAGAGCCGTACAACTCCACTGGAGTGAGAGAAAGAGATAAGGTCGTCTCCGCGACCGCGGCTTTAATTGCCCGTTTCCTGTCCCGCGAGAGACAGAGGCAGAGAGAGAGAGAGAGAGAGAGAGAGAGAGAGAGAGAGAGGGAATCTACAGCCGCTGCAATGAAATACGCGTCAGAGAGGCGGCGGCAACTTTTTTACGACGCATCTTTGACCCATCTTCACGAGCGAGTCATCGGCGCTGAATGGACGCCAGTTTTTGCTAGTGCCGTATACACGTCGAGTCCTCTCAATGAAGCGAGAGTTGATCTTTTTTTCTTTCGCTTCCTGGAATAACTCTCTTGGCGGCCGCGGCTATTTCGCGGACGACTTGCTCTCCCGTGCGAATCAGAGAAATTTATTTTATCCGGTCGAATGTATACGTGTGTATCTAGTTTCTTTTCGCCTTCGCACGGACCGCACGTGCAATTGTTATTGCTCGTTGCGTAAGGTATATGGTTTTTTTTGCCGTGTGCGAAAACTGATTCAGCACTTTAGGCGTGGTGAATCATTAATTTTCGCGCGTGGAAGCTTAATCCAATCTTCCGAGGTGTTTTCGTCTCCAAGACGTGCGACTGTTCCGTGCAGTGGAATTCGCAAGAAACGAGTACAAGTATAATTTTCGCAGAAAAGCTCTTCAACATCGATAAAGTTTTTAAACGATTTTGACTTGAATGACAATTGTTCGCGAAATTTCTTCATTAAACTCGAAATTTAATCCTTGAAAAAAATATGATTATACCTCCGACTGCCACCGCTGCATTATATATATAGATTTCCTGATGCGGCGCGCGCGTGCTATTATTGCTCCTCTAAATCGAATGTTCATTATCTGCCAATGAAAGAATTAATATCCTCTGTCGGTGATCGAATGAGAATTATGCTCCGGCGGATGCTAAGCCAGATAAATTCAGTTATTCACACTTAATTAAATTCCGATGAATCAACGAGCTTCCCTCGGCCAAAACGCACATTAATACCAAATATATAGTATCTATAATACATATATCCGGCGATATATTCAATTAACCAATGCCTGTGCTGGCCATATTCTCTATGCATATCGCATGAGAGGATCCGTTGACTTTTCCCCTCGCACACTTTCTCTCGCTCGGTCGAGAAACGTGTGGACTGCGGAGAGAGAGAAAAAAGGAAGAAATCAATTACAGCGGCTCAGCGCGTGTTGGCGATTACCGCCCCTAATACTGCCTCATCGAAAGCTCGTTTTTCTTCGTAAAAAGCCCACGCCTCCAGTGTGATGAAAAATCGCGACAGATCCAGCCGTATCGTATATACCTATATGTATACGCGCAGTATCATACGTGCGTGTGCATGTGTACAGTGCAGTATATGCAGGCGCCGGTTCATTACGCAATGGATATGGACTCTACTTATACAGTATACACGTACGCATATAGCCAGAGAGCTCTGCTGCGCTGCTGCGGACTGATGGCTTTTTAATTACCGAAGAGGAAGAGTGGGAAGATCTGGCTGCTCGGCTTTTTTACGCGCGACCTATTTTCAGAGCTTCCTATATATAGTGTGTACCACTGGTTTGCTAATGTGCCACACTAACGGTTCGTCGCAGTTCTTATCTGTCAAATGTGCAGTATTGTCTACACTATGCGAGCTCATGTAGTTTTCGAATCTTTGTTTAAGGCTGTGCATAATCGGCTTTCGCGTGATTTTCAAAATCCATTAACCAACTGACAGCCAGCTGCACTGTAACGTCAATTCTATGATCGATATTTTAAAAAACATGCTGGTCAATAGAAATTATCATATTTCTTTGTAAAACTCATGAATTTACCAATTCATCGTAATACGTGCAATATACGAGAGATGTAATCACGAGAATTACCGTGGATATAATATTTTCATTGTTGCAGTTTCCGTAATACAACCATTTTCGCGAGTGATTATTCTCATATAATGAAGTGATTTTCATCTATACATGTAATTTTTATATACGCATACATGTTGTAGAAGGTACAAATAATGGGGATCAATCGAGAAAATATGGATACAAAGTTATATAATGGCGAAATGAATTGCGAGCTTATTTTAATTACAAGGTATTTCGAAACTTACTATCGGTATTATTTCCAAATTAATACATTTTAATCTGAATTTAGGCCCATTGATCGTTAAAGACATAAAGATAGCACAATGAAAAATGTAATTGACGAGCATAGAGCTCGAGTGATCGTAGAGTTTTAATTAAATTTCGACATTCCCAGATCCTCCGTGAAAACGCATCCAATTAAGGCACATTGACTAGACTTGAGTTCTCGTTGAATTTCCAAGGCGAGCGCGCAGCTCGGGAAGAAACAATGAAATTAAGCTCCTACAACACACCCTCTCAATGGAAATTCTTCCCCAACCCCAGAGGCTCTCGCGCGCAGGGCGTCGAAGGTCAGGGGCACGCGATATCCCGGCCACGTGCGTGCGGCATTAATTTCGGGCTATATAGCCAGAGAGAGAGAGAGAGAGAAAGAGTGCCGCCCACGCGACGGGTACACACTAAATCACTCGATGCTATACACACACACACACACGGTTTCGTGCTGTTGTACTCTCTGATCGAGGCTCTCCTCCCTACCGCGTCTATCCCGGATTATATACAAGCGAGGAGACGTTCACATTGTCGAGGAGAAGAAAGACTTTCCCACCTCTCTCTCTCTCTCTCTCTCTCCACTGCCTCGACTTCTTTCTCGTTTCCACGTATTCGCGCATGTGTATATATAAATCTAGGTGAAAAGTTCGAGGCGCTTCTCGGGAAATTGTAAATAAATTATTTTTCCCCAGCCCCGCTCTCCCAGCGAACAAAAGTATAATGACGCAGACACCGCGAAAATCCAGCGAGAAAATGAAAAGCCGACGTCGAGCATTCGGATTATCCCTTTCGAATATGTGAGCGCGCGCGCGCCTGATTTCATGCTCCTGAGCTGCGGTCGCAGACTCCCCGCGTGCTGCTGCTACTCGCTGTCGCTCTGCATTTCGAGGACTTTGCATTGACATTCTCATTTTAATTTTATTGCCGCACTTGGACACGCCGCGGGGTGTGGCTTGTAATATTAGCGAATTTATGCCCGGCGTACGCAGCAGCAGGCGCTCCTTCGCCGCCCCCGTTTCTTTTTTCAGCTCTTTTCATTTTTTCAACTTTCTCTATGTGTGTATCGCATATAGCAGCGACGATCGGGGGTGCGTTTGTTCGCTCGAGTAATTTATATCACCCGCGTTCCAACTGTCAAATGCCGGGTAGAGAGGCTTGCTTAATTCTCGCGCAATAAATTGTCATATATGTATAATATGTATATATATAGGTATGCGTTAGTTGTGAAAGAGCGATCTGAAATCGCGGAAAATGCGTGCGTTTACATATGAATCGTCGTTTTTATAATTTTCGCCCCGTGCATTATACCCACGCTTATTAGACGAATGGATATTTTCGTGGAGGGGAGAAGAAAATAAAAAAAATAAAAAAATTAGCTCTCGGCACTTAATGAGCGCGATAAATTTAATATAATAAATACGTCCGCGCGTTCATTTAGAATTTGCATAATCAAGCGGAAAGCGTAGCGCGAGGACCGTCGAAGCATTGAAAGCAGCTGCGATAAATCATCGAGGCATTACTACGATTATTTTTCTGTCTCTCTCTCTCTCTCCGAACGCTGTGTGTAAAAAGCCAACCCACACAGACACACGCGCGCGCTATCTCCCGCGAAATTACAAATAAGTCCTTGTTATACATTGGCGCGTTATCGCGAGAGAGCGATTAGAGCTCTATAGGTAATTTGTCGTAATTCGCTATGGGAGAGAGGAGGGAGAAATTCAAATGTAATAGTTGATCGTTTCCGTCGGAACAGCCTGCGCGTGTGCGCATACTCACCGATGACACACATTATTGCGACAATATTTCCCACCGACGCGCTATATATACCGTAGAGCCTCGGGAGATATATATACCACTCTCGGCTGCTGCGCGCTAGTCGAAAGAAAAAATGCAAGTAGCAACGAATCGCCGGAAACAGCTTCGATAAGAAAATGAGACGGCTCTCTCGCGCGGCACAGTGCTCTGCGCGCTATACAGTCGCTCGATTCGTTTTTCGCGAGGGGGACAAGTATATCTATCACGACGAAGGAGTCGAGCGGTCTTCGTGAAATTAGGTGAGCCGATCGAAAAATCAGAACGGAATAACTTGGGCTGCTCAGCTCCGCTATTCTTATTCTCTCTCCTGTATAATACATACAAGACGAGACGATCGATGCGGCTGCACAGAGAGCGGCAAGTTCTCTCCCTCTCTGGCTTGGCTGCATAATTGAGGCGCGAAGCAAGTGTGCCAGCGGAGCATACGCGAAAATTCATTATCGATCCTTATCTTGAATATATTGCGTCCCGCCGCCCGGCGTTTAAAATTGCCTGATGCTGAACGACTGCAGCCTACAACTTTCACGATCGAAAATCAAAGAAAAGCAACGAGAGACACGCTGCACGACTACGCGCGCGCGCACACATCACCTTCGTCGCGCGCATTCGTATTCTCCCGATGATGCGCCGCGCTGCATCTTCCCCTTCACTCTCGACTTCTGGGAAACTTCGTGAACGCGATAAGCAGTTGTGATATGCGCGCGGAGAGAGCGAGGAGCTTCGGCTTTGGAATACCAAGTTATTTGCCGGGGATACTTTTTCTTCGTCTTCTATTCCGATCGAAGCGCGTCGAGAGCCGCCGCCGCCGCCGCCGCCGCCAAGTTCAATGAAAAGATTTATTTTCAGCGAGAGAGGGAGCCGCGAGGAGGAGAGAAGCTTCCCCTCGACGCGGGGGAAGAAGAATTGATATTTCTCTCGGAGAATGACTTTATCGTGCGCACCTGACACATGCCCGATAAAGTATAACGGATACTTCTGAAAATCGATATCGCCGCACTTTCCGAGATTTCGGGACGGATTTCGAGCCGATTTCGAAAATTCACATTTCGCGCCATAAATAACAGCTGAGTTTCTTCGCTCGTATATATAGCGAGACTAATTCATGTTACAAAGTTTCAAATTTATATTACAGAACCTAGATGTAAATAAGGAAAGATAGATTAGCGTTAAAACAATCACAGCGAGAGCTAACTTTGTTTTCGTAGAGGTATATTTTACCTTGTAAAACAATAAGCGTCGCTAAATTAAATTGTTTGCTCAACTGCGTAATTCGCCCTTAAAGTGTGACACACCCTATATCTACGTAGGTGGTCTCAACGAATGTTCCCGTATGGGAATTAATTGCAGGAAAAAATGACAAAACATAAACTCATCTCCGACGCGATGTGTATAGCAGCACCGTTATAGGCTCTCGGCATCATTATTTACGCGAACAGCTTGACACAGCCGTGATTTGGAAGGCAGTCGCTTCGAAGATTTCGGTGAGCACAATACACACGGGAGAGGTCGATTGTTAAAATAAATGACTTTTTATCCGCCGGTTTTTCGACAAGCGCTACAGCACAATGTACACACTTGCCTCTACGTCTCGATCCGCAGTCAATGCGCTGAAATTAATTACAGAAAAATCTCCCCGCGGGAGAGAGAAAGAGAGAAAAGAGCGAGCTGTATTTATAAGCCCCAATCATAGCCTCAATTACCGAGCATTACACCGAGAGCGGTGCGCGTGGTCCGGTAATTACGTCCGAAAAGAAGAAGCGGTATACAGAGAGCGAGAGGGAACCTCCCGCGAACTTATCTCTCTTTCTCTCTCTACGAGTATACACAGACGCACTGCTGCTGCTGCTGCTGCTACGTGTGTATTGAGCGTCTGCATCGGCGTCCCGTGTCCGCAAAACTCTCGGTGAAAACATGCCGGCGCACCGCAGGGCGCCCGATGCACCCCGTCGCGAGATTAGAGTAGATCGACCATCTGCCCGATTTTCTCCGCTCTGCTCTCTTTTAAACTCTCGTTTCGGACGCGCTGCATCTTTTTTTTTCCCTTCCGACGGCTGCCGGAGAGCTCTATATACTAACGCGCGGCATTCTGTGCGTCGCCCTCGGTATATGCGCCTGGAGAGGAGTCAGATTAAGATGTACATATTGTACAAAGAGGAGAGAGAAGTTTATTTGTTGTTGTTGCTGCTGCGCAGTGTTCGCGTGCATAGTTGGTTAGCGGGCGACAAGTTCATCGCCGCCGAGTTTACGCTTTCCCCGCGCTCGTCTCTTCTACTCCTATATACAGTATACAGTATACACCTTATAATGTGCATATTGTTATACATACGCGAGTTTGCTATTTAGATCAGCGGAAACTTTCGCTCGAGATTGTTCTCTTTTGCGCGAACGAAGAGGACGAGACGCACGCTTCTCTCTCTCTCTCTCTCTCATTTGACAAATGATCGTCGCCTCACTCCCCGAGGAACTTTATTAAATCTCCTAATATTTTTCTCGAGAAGAAACGTGACGAATCAGTTTTTATCAAGCCGTTTCCGTCGAAAACGTTATAATACGACGACCCGACTGGAGTCATCTTTGACCTTTCTCTCTCTCTCTCTCTCTCTCTCTCTTGCCGTTCCTATTTTCCAATCTCTTTCTTTCGCTATATATACTTCCGGTATATCGAAAGAAAAAGTAGCAAAGAGGGGCGAGAGCCGTATATAGCGAGCGAAGATTTGTTCTTCCCCCCTAGCGCTACTCCGCCTTTGAACTCAGCTCTCGGACAGCCCGAGGTGTATATAAGCTACGTGCAGCACACGGCGTCGGTTACAAATTGATCCTATCCTCTCCTCTCCGCCAATGGAAATGGAGTTCAGAGTTTAATTGGAGCTTCTTAATCCACTCTGCGCCCAGAGGTTATTCTGCAGTCTTCTTTTTTCATTCCATCATATACATTCGATACACGATGATCGAATATCTCACGAACCATCTGCCCCTAATGAATAACTATGTAGCTATACTATGCACGCGGTGCAGTGTAATAAGCGAATGCGAATCAATCACGGAAAGAGTTGCGATACAGAAACGAATCGAGATGTGTTTCCCGTGTGTATACCGCGCGACATGAATTTTTAATTAAATTTTCGACGGGATGATACACCAAAAAGCTTTTTTGCACATAGCTAAAAAAATGTACTTTCGACAGTATGCCGAAGAAGGGCTATATACATGATTTTCAACGACACCTTTATAACAGGGTACAGCTAAAAAAAGCTGATCCGCGTATTTTTTGCCGATATTAGCCTGCCCCTGTCGAACAGCAGCGGCGGCGGCCGACAAGCCCGAAACGTAAATCGAAGAAATAAAACAAATTTGCCGGCTCTCGGGGCTCTCGCCTTGTAAGAGCGGCTAATTGCGGAATCAGAAATTACCGTGGCAGTTGCTGCCCTCGTCGCAAATTGCCTCCTCCTCGCAACGCGCTCACACACGCACGCGCACGGTGCGCGCGTGTACTTATCGGCGGCGAAAAGTCGCTGTTGCGCGCGAGGCACAAAAAAGGCGCGCCGTCTCGAGTGTCCACTTGGCTCGCAACATTGCGAGAGAGAGAGAGAGAGAGAGAGAGAGAGAGAGAGAGAGAGAAAGGAAGAAGGGACGACGAACGAGTGCAGCCTGTATCACAGTTTATGCAACGGATTCGATCAATCGACTGCTATACTGCTGTACGGCAAAAAAGGGAGAGTCGTCGGTCTGTGCAGCGCGCGACTCTTTTGTCAAGTGCAGCGTAGTGCCGGGTATTCTACGTAGAGTCGTTGTGCAATTAATCGCGCAGCCGCAGCAGCGCCGGCTGCAGTGGCAGCGACGACCGAGGAATAAGGCGCGACAAGTCAATCGGTCGCTTTCTCATCCGTTGCAGCCCATTGCGCGTATACGCGTAATATAAGGCTAATAATCCCTCGAGCAGCTCTGAAGGGAGTTTCTTCCTTCACGAGACTCCACTCCTTTTCTTTCTCCCTCTCTCGTCGCAGCGCAGGAGAGACGAGGCATTCCGCTAATGTGGAAATGGCTCTCGGCTCGTTGGCAGGGTGATTTAGCGCTGACGTTCGACGGGCGATATTGACCGTATAGTCAACTCTCTCTCTCTCTCTCTCTCTCTCTCTCTCTCGCGGACACGCGCGTGTGCGTGCGTTGCGCGTAAAAGCGCCGTGGAAGTATGCGCGGCGGCCACCTTGCCGGGGGGCTCGATTATTCTCCTCGGCGTAGCTGTGCAGTGCAGCGCGTTTGTTTTTCTCGCTGAAATTAAGCCGCAGTTATAAAGCGGTAATTGGCTCAACTGATTAGTGCGCGAGCGGAGAAGGGGGGCGGGGGTAAAAAGGCAACGAATCCTTTGATTATACTGCAGGCACATAGGCATCACGCACAGCTGGCAAACACATTACGCGGAAATGTCATGAGAACTGTGCGTCCCCCGAAATGCGAGAAACTCTTTCCCGCGGCGGGCGGCAATCGATATTAACTGCAGAGTAAACAAACGTGCGCGCTGCACGCATATATAATATATATACTATATAGGTATCTGGTATATGCAGGTAGACGTGCATAACGATGGGAAAAGCCCATGATCCGGCAAGCCCTTCTTCAAGCCCTTTTGCGGCGCAATAAAAGAAGCGCTATTGTAGAGCTGCTAATCGAGCGAGTGAGACGCATCGATCGCCTAAGTTTCCAACTTGGCAGGAAAGTCACACGCACGCGGATCGAGCGGAGGCTCTCGTCGCTGCGTGCGGCAGTGTACGCACGCACTGATTTACGGTTTGCGTGCGCGCAAGCAGGTAAAAATTCAGCGGCCCGCGAGACGAGCGACAGGCCAAAGGGGTGAGTGACCCCGCGCATAGGTGCACCGTACGAAAAACTCTAGCGCCGTTTACGAGGGAGAGTGAGCGAGTCTCCTTTTACGAGCTGCTGCGCGGGATTGCGCTCGAGCACGCGCGCGACGCAGTAGACTGTGCACGATGCGGGATGTGCCTCGTTCTCCAGTGCGCGTGGACACAGATGTGCAGATGCACTACAAAGTGCACAACGCCTCTATACAAATATACGCGCGCACGAATAATCGCACGCCTCGGCGCATCGGGTATGCGGCGAGCGATCGAGCCTCGTTTCCGCCTCGTGTCTACGACTGCACCTTTTTATTCCACGGATTAAAGAAGAAAGTCCGGCAACGCTTTTTCCAATCAGCGATTCAATCAGCGGCGCCAGATTGGAGAGAGAGAGAGAGAGAGAGAGAGAGAGAGAGAGAGAGAGAGAGAAGTCGAAGAAACGGAAGCCGGCATTCTATCCCCCCACAGAAGCTATAAGCTTACGTGGAATATACTGCACACACACACACACACGCACACAAGGATGAGGAGAAGAAAAGGGAGAAGAGGTCTCGGGGTCACGGAGTGTGCGGCTCGCTTGATATTTTCCCGACAATTCGCGAAACGCCGATGGAATCTCCTTCACGGCGGCGCCTCTACGCTCCTCCTTTTTTCTTATGCACCTCGAAGGAGGAGGAGGACGGGGGGGGGGGATCCAGCAGCAACGCCACCCATTCCGAGAGAGACTCCCAACGAGCTTTTACGTCTCTCCGGCGACCGAGAGCTGTAAACTTTATACGAGAGAAGAGAATTTCGCTGGTATAGGGTCTTTATAGATTCGTGTGCACAGTGTGCCAGAGGGATGATAATTCAGAGTTTGATGGAGATTAGAAAGCTCTAGCGACTACTGGCTCCGCTCCGTATACGCTACTTCGAGGAGATTGCCAGCGCGAGATTCGTCCAAGGAATTCCATTCGCTCCGATGCTGTTTTCACTGGAAAACTGCTTTTAAACAATGTTTGGATCGTTGGGTTGCCGCCGCAGGATATTAAGCGAAAAAATCGAGTAGCTCAGCAATTGGAAAAGCGCAGAAACACGAAAGTGCAGCCACAGGAGAAGGAAAATTGAAGGTGACGCGTGTCTCGAGCGAAGCTGATATACACGTATAGAGGCAGCAGTGTAGCAATTCCATAGCTGCCTCAATGCGCGCACGTATGTAAGCGTATACATAAACTTTCTTCCGAGTCACTCCGATAAATCTTTTGGGCGTCGATGCAGGAGCTGCCGACGAGCAACGAAATTTCTCCTGCACGCGTTGCGCGCAGAACGAGAGCGAGTCCGATCGATTAACCGACGGCTTGGCGGCTCGTAAAAACCAGCCGGACGGTATGTAGTGTGTGCACTGTGTAGTGAGTAGTGGTCAGCCCCGTTCCGACTCGTCTCGTGTCCGCCGCCGAGGAAATAAAAATCTTCCATAATGCAAACAAACATAGGGCCTATATCCTATACATATAGCAGGAGAGAGAAGACCGCGGGGGATGGTTATATGCAGACGTCGACGTCGCCGCGTCGACGACAGCTGCTGCTCGGCGGAGGTGAAATTTCTTACGCTCGGTCGGACACGCGTGTGCGGGGGGGCGTAGCCCTATGGAGTCGAGTCCGTCTTCTTCTTCTTCTTCTTCTTCTTGTTGGCCAAACACACGCTGCGTCCTCTTTTCTTCGGCTAAAAGCCTTTTGTGCGCGCAACACCTTTCAGGGCCAATTACGTTGTTACGCGATTTTGCGGTCTATACAACACGGGCTCGCGCGGCGCGTCTATAATTTCGGGGGAGTATTTATTGCAGCCTGTTTATTTTATGCTGCAGCTTTATAATGCCGTTTCGCGCAACTCCTTCCTATATGTAGCGATGCATATCTCGCACGCGCGTAAGTGTACGTTGTATAGCTATATATGCATGTAAGGAGCTGAAGTTACGGGCGAGCGCGTTTTTGCTCGGCCGCAGGGAGATACTCGAGTGCTATATGCCGCGAACTCGAGAAGAGCTAACATTGATCGCGCCAACTTGCCGGCGGCTGATGTGGCGTCGTCGTATCGCGTTACCGGCGAAATGTGTGTTGCTTGAAACTTTTCGGCTGCCGCCGCCGCACTGCCACTCGACGCAACAGCTCGCCTTTAACACGCGCGCGCCTCTCTATACGTCTACGCTTGTGCATACTGTACATATAGGAAGTGCTTCCGCGAACGGAAGCGATTATCAGCTGTGCTGAGTCTTTCGTGGCATGTGAGCAAAAAAAATCTTTGCGGTTTTTCAGAACACGATGATAAATAGCTTTTTGTCGCTTTCTTAATAAGGAGGAAGCTGCGTCATGCTAAAGCAACACTGTATAACTTTCCTTTACAATCGCAATGTATAACGCAACAATGTCATTTTAGAAGGGTCAAAAGACTCTTTTTAAATCAAATTAAAGTTTGCACAGTCTCGTGTTTCACACGAAATTTTAGAAAGAAGTAGATTTTTTAATAAAAAATTATGAATTTAGTTTTCAGTTGTCATCTGCAGTGTAGATTTAGAATTCTTGAATTTTCCGCAGGTTAAGAATGCGATTTCCTGCAAGTTTTTGACATTTCGCGTTTAAGCAATAAAAAGAAAGTAATAAATTGGAGCAGAGGAAGCTGGGCGTCGTCAACGAGTCGGATGGGAATGTTTCTTCTCGTGCAGTGGAGAGTAGGAATCGCAACTGCTGGTACACGTGAACTTTGGCAATGAGAGCGAGAAATGTAAACAAACGTTACGCAGCATGTTTTATTGATCCCCCCGCGGAGAGACGCGCAACAAGCCGATCGTTAATAACGATTTGCGTGCTCTCAGCAGTTTGAAAATATTAGTAGCAGCGATTTCGGCGCGTCAATGCACAGGACCTTTTGTCAGCGTCGCAGTTAAAAAAAAGTTATGAGTTTATAGTTTATCCTGGGAAAGTCCGGAAGCGCGTTAATGCCACTTTTATGACTCTCTATTTCTCTCTCGCCTGCAAGGATTAAGTCGCGCGTACATCGATACATCGTCGAGGTCGCAGGTAGGACTTTTCCCTTTTCCGCTCGCGATTCGCTCGTCGATTCGTGTAACCGAAATTCACTTGTCAGGATAATGATTTTCGACGCGCACCCTTCTCTGCGGAGAGCAGCTCTCGGGAAATTTTTTCTTTCTCCGACGGCGGCGGCTTTAAATCTGATTACGAGGACGCGCGCTCGACGCTCGTCGGCGCAGGAGAAGACGAAAAAAAAAACCGATGAATCCGAAAAAAAGGAGCCGGGGTCATTATCCTTGGCTGTAAAAAAGTCGAGTAAAAAAACGGGCCTCATGCACGAGAGGGAGAGAATATCGAGTCGCCTGCTCCGTCTGCCTCTCTCTTCTCACGGAAACTCGGTCGAATCAATGCGGGAAATCCTCAGGGGGGGAGCGTCGTCGTATATTTTTTCTCATCTTATTACTCGGTGCCGCGCTGGAGGGGAAAAGATGCTGGGAGAGAAACGCTTAGCTTTTCCCGATCTATTATTGTACAAATGTACATACCTCTGTGTGTGTGTGTGTGTGCAACGCGATATCTTTCGCTTGCGCCCGCGAAAGGGTGAATTAATGGGAGGTTCCTGGGGGGCGTGGACGTATCTCTCGACGATAATCTGCATAGCCGGGGTTGGCTCGGCTCTCGAGAGGGAACGCTCTCTCAGGCTTATTTATATACCTATACATTGAGTTTTTCCGTCTACCTGACACGCGAAGAGAGACAGAGAGATTAAGCCTTGTTTTTCACACAGTGCTTTTCCTGCCGCACCCTTGCACCGTTTCGCGCACGAAGGGGAGACGCGTTTTCTTTCGGGCTCATTTGCATGAGGACCGAGAGAAGACGGTGGAGCTTCTCGAGTTTCGGGCTTTTCAAACGGCTTTCTTGGGGCTGTGGAACTGACGGAGCGCTTTCTAATGAGATGAGCGTTCAAGGATGCGGATCGACACTGCTGACGGATAACGTTCTCTTTGTGGATTTTCCTTCATTGCGCAGCTTCAAATTTAACGAAGGAAAAAAGTCAGAATTTCGCTAAATCTATACAGCAGACGACGAACGTGTACGAAATAGCTGATAATAATAAAGTTCAAACTACAATAAACTGCGAGATACTTGTCCTTCGTTACGTAAAATATTTACATTTTTAATAGAGCCACTTCCGCACATTATACCAAGGCTTTTCTATATTTAGGGACTGAAACACATTAGAATTCGAAACTTTCCATACAGAACGACAGATTATAACGCAAACAAGGGTAAGCATCTTGTGCTTGGTTCATTTGATTTCTAAATTATTAGTGAAAGTAAATCGGTTATGGCCGTGAAATTTGAATTTTAATCGATTTTGAGATCCCCTCTCGGATTTCAAGCTGTATATCTAAACGACACAAAACAACGTTATTCGTTTTTAACGAAAAAGACGCTAAGCTTCTCGAGAGTCTGTAGGAAAATTCGTCAACGACCACCGCGCGATAAAACGTCCCCCACGCACGCGTCCTTTTTTCCCATTCGTCCACACAGAGTACACTCGACGGGGATAAAAAAAACTTCGTTTCTTCCCCTCGAGCTCGAGAAAAACTTGATATATACGCGAGAAATAAAAGAACAGCGTCCTCGGAAGTGGCTGCGCGCGCGATCTCTAATTTGCATTCGATTTTTCTCTCTTGTCGCGCGAGCGCAGCTGAAGCACGATCCCCAGAAGAGCATTAAAAGGAAAAAAAAAACGTCGTGCCCGCTCGTTAAAGACAACGTATTTCGCACGTGTCTTTCCGGCGGGGGGAGCTTTTCACGCGTATATTCGAGTGTTGCGTCCCGCAGCGCGCGGATATTCGCAAGTGCCGCGCGTGCCATTGATTTAAAGGCGTCACCCTTCTGTTCTCGGGCAATTTAACGCGGAGAATGCGTGCAGTACAATTGTAGATATATACGCATACAAGAGGGAGTATAGCGAGTCGTCGACGAAAAGTGTCGTGGAAGAAAAACGGTCTCGTTCGAGTAGTGGTCGCGGATGATCGCGGTAACGCAATCGCGCCGATCGTTCTATATATTGCATGGGGTATATATATAGAGCAGCAGGTGCGCTCATCCTTGGAAAATTGTAACGGTAAGCTTCAAGGATTATCGCCTGGAAATAGCCCACTTTAGATAGCGAAACTTTATTACCGAGATGAACGCGAGCGCTGCGCTTATGCGCGCAGACAGCTATTAAATAACGCAGAGCTTCAAACTTGCTTATCCCTCGAATTCTCGAGAAAGAGCTCGCTACATCGCGAAGACGTTACATTTTCAAAAGCTACATTATACAAGCGATGGTGCACTTTTGAAAAGAGCTCTCTCGCGCCTCATGCAGCTACCAGAGGTGGACGAGCGAGTTATTCCGTAACGGTTACTCTCGATTGATTACTGCAGCCGCGCGGCGGTCGACGAAAGAGCTGGAGAGAGAATCATTTATAGCGAGGCGTGTATATGAATATAGTAATAAGGGAGAGTAAATGATTGGCAGCTTGCGCTCTTCTCCTCGATCGGCCCGAAGAAGGACACTACCGCGCACGAGTCTGATGCAGCTCGACGCATGCACCTGCTGCGGCCTAATTCATTAACTCGCATAATAGAATGCGCGCGTGCCGGCCACGCATCGTATGCAAGCCTTTCACTTTTCATCCCCTTGCATTCACGCACATGTCGCTCGATCGACATCGAAACGCTTATAATAATACGCGCGCGCGCGTCATCGCATCGCAACGGCTTCCTCCGATTCCAGAATATATAGCTCTTTCGCCAAGAATTTATTATCCGTCCCCAGCTCGCAAGTCGACTCTGCCTTACTTCACGTGAAAATTACATTGCCCGACGACGTTACAGGGCGGGCTTCATCTTCATTTTTGATGCGAAGTCGAGTAATGCGAAAACAGGTACATAAAATGAAATATTGAATGAAGAAGAATGGGAGCGAAGAATAGCGCGCGCAGAACTGCGCCTCACCTTTTCTTGGAGAGGAGGCTGTAGGACTCCTTGGAGTGGTTGACCAGCCGCATGCGCATCTTCCTCGCGCGGTCGCGCTTCCGGCCGATAACGGCACCAGCGGCGCCCTCGATCACCGGCGACCAAATAATCGTCCTCACGCCCGCATGTTGCTTGGCGCGCGCAGCGACCACCCCGCGAACCATTCAGCCTTCTTTCGTCTCTCGCTCGCTGCTAGCCTCGTGTACGGGGCTATCTCGCCCCGGCACTCCGCATGACACGGTTCTGCTCTCGAGCCTTCCTCTTCCGGGATTATTCGCCGGCGATTTTTCGCGGCGCAGGGACCTCGATTTCCACTCTGCGCCGCCTCTTATTTTACCGATTGCTGCTGCTGCTGCTGCTGCTGCTGCTGCTGCTACTCGAAAAGGGAAGGGAAAGGCGATCGCCTTGAAGCGGCGGCGCGCGATAGTAATAGTGGCAATAACAAGTCCAGTGTTCTTCTTCCTCGATTTGGATCGGCGCTCTATCGGCCCTTTGTCCGCGCGCGGCTTTTCTCTAATTTCACTTAATTGCGAGAGGGAGAGCTTTCTGGAATCGCTACCTCCGCCTCGCGCGCTCGGCTGGTCACGTGCAGCTTTCGTCACTGTGTTTTTCACTGGGCTAATACAGATATAATAATTCCACTTGGCTTCCTCCGCGCACTGGCTCAGATTACAAGAGCCGGCTGTAGCGGAATGACAGGCCGGCAGATAAGCCCGCGCGCTCGACGTCCCTTTTTCCTCTGCGATGTAATAGTGTTGTTGCTGCTGCTCCGCTACCGATTACTATTATCATGACCGTAGGGGCTGTACTCCTGGGCTGTTGCACTGCACCGTAGCGCATCACTGGGCTCCGAAGCAAAAAAACCGTAGAGTGTCACGTGCGACGAGACTGTGGAATATTCCGAATGGGGGGCTCTCGGGGAGCGGCGAGTGCTCACCGCACGACGGACCGTACGCGTATGAGCCGGCTCACGGCTGTCTGTACGATCGCTACTACAACGTTACGCTCGCTCGAGGACCCACGCACACGCCGGCGGTGGGGAGTCGGGAGCGAGAGAGAGAGAGAGCAATGCAGAGGGGAGACTCGTTACTGTTCTCCGCTGCAGCTCGTGGGCCCGCTGCGGGGAGGGGGAATCGCCGAGAGCAAGGGGATGCGCTCCTCGCCCCCCCCACCACCCCTTGCCGCGTCCCGCGCGCTATCGAATATGGAGATGCGGCGAGCGCAGCGAGAAAGAGAGAGAGAGAGAGAGAAAGTTTCGGGGCCAAGTGATTTCGCGCCCCATCGCGATCTCAGCAGTTTCGCGTTAAACAGTCAACGTTGGCGGAAGATGCGCGCAGCCGGGGCGATGGAAAAAGTCGCGGCAGCTTCATTTAATTTCCATAACTCAGCGCGCGGCGAAGAGGAAGCTCGTGGCCCATAGCTCGCCGACTCGTTGCGAAGCCTAATAGCCCAGCTGCGCGTGCAGTCTGGAGCCTGGAGTAGAGAGCGCGCAGTATTAAGCGCAAGAGGAAAAGAGCTGACCTATGCTCGCACTTGTAGCACTCCCCGTTGGAATTTACGCTCGAAATTCAGCGATGTACGACAGGTAAATAGCATAAATAAAGCGGCTCGAGACGGAGAAAATAAGCCAAAGCAAGCATCATCTCTCTCTCTCTCTCTCTCTCTCGGGCTCTATAGATGTATATAGAAATGCGAGAGAGAGAGAGAGAAAGAGCGCGTGGGCTCATTGCACCTCTCTCTCTCTCTCTCTCGGTGCGCGCGAGAATATCTCTCGGAGCGATGAGGCATCTCTCCTCCTCCTTCCTTTTGTTCCTGCTGTCAGGCTTGTTCCTTTTTCGAAGCCATCAGCCTCCTCCTCCTCCTCCTCCTTCTGCTGCCGCTGCTGTCCGTCCGAAGGTCTCTCCCTCCACACACACGCATACATGGCTCGCGGTACTGCCGCTCGTTTGGCTCGGCTACTTTGACGATTAGTTTAGCATTTAAATCGATCATTTTCCCTGCAGGATCAGCGGCCGAGGCTCTGGTATTACGGGGCGGATTTTATATAGCTATGCAGTGCAAGTAAGCGCACACCGAGATGGAGAGGAATATAACGAGTGCATCGCTTTCGATTTTGCCTCACTTTTTTTCTTTTCTTTTTTTTTTTGCTGCTGCTGCTGCCGCTGCTCATGCCGCGGGCTACCACTGCCGATCTCTCGGGCTCTTATTTTTCTTTGCCGCCGCCGCCGCCGCCGCCGCTGCCGTGACTCTAAATGTAATTCCACGATGGTACTGCTCGATCTCTGTCTCTACGGAGTCTCTATACCTTTGTGCGGATTAGCATCACAAGGTATAATGGATGATAATAAAGACTTTAATGATTTGTTCCCGAGGTATTTTTATATGTTTCAACGCGGCCCATCTGCCGTTAATTAGTTCATTATATACTGTGCGTATCTGCGATTGCAACCCTACGTATAAAAACTCGTCGCTTTTTCTTCTTTGCAGCCTCCTCTTACTTTCGAAGAGCTGCTTTTATAATAACGACTGTTGCGCAGGACTTGACCGTCGAGACGTGCGCAATAATGGAAGCTTCTCGAATACTGCATCAGCGTATTAACGAGGATGCGTTACTGCGAGACAAAGTGAAATGTTGCGTTCGAGAACAGTTTCCAGCTTCGCTCTAGTACAGCATTTGAGGAGCCTTGATCGCAGCGATTCGCCATATATCTACATCGCGAAAGATCCGCGTGACTGGTCGCCAATGCCCTTTTTAAGAGAGCACGACGTGCAGTCGCACCACCGTAGACTTTCACCCATTGTATAAATATAAGCTCTACTTTTATACGAAATTGCCCAACAATGTAATAACGTTGCGCTGTGGACTATTATACAGCTGAGAGAGAGAGAGAGACGCGACTTGCCATCAATCTCCAATGCCGCTGTAATATTGTATAATATTAAAGAGAGGGAATATAAACGTAGGTGCGACACAAGAAGTGGTTATCTCCCGAGCCAGCCTACCCGATCTATCATTGCGGATGTGTCGAGCTCACCTTTTTAGATGGCGCGAGAGTTATAGCCGGTCTATGCGTCACGATATATATAGACATGAAAAGTAGACGTACACGTGTATCGGGGAGATTTTTTTCTCGATCGTACATCGTTTAACCGACGTTTTACGAGACCTTATAAATACGATCTCGGTCAGTATAAAAAGCATCTTTTTACTTTCGATTTCCATCGATCATTAATTTCAGAAGAGGATTTATGAACCCGGCGCCCGACTGACCGCGAGCAGCGCTAAACCAATTTGCCGCTCAATCAATTAAGTCAATCGCGCCTTACAAATATACAATGCTATATACGAGCAAAATAGGCGAAACGACTCGGAAATAGCGAGTGCGTCGGTCGTCCGAACAGCCGTCTTTTTTGTTTACCGAACACTGACAGCTCTCTCACGACACGTGTGTCAGGGAGTGACTAAAGATATACATATACACGCGTACGCCTGCGTTATAATCTTCTATAATATCGGCCGCACGTCCGGTTTATTTCGACATCTACATCGATGGCCGATGAGATTAGCGGCAGCTTTGCTTTCCAAAAGAGGTCTATAAAAAGGTGCGAGTCGACAGCGTTTGCGACGCTTTACATTCACGTCAGGTCTCTGTAATTCAATCAATATTTCTCTATAATCCTGATCGTCGGTTTTTTAGAGTAAACGCGTGTATTCAAGCTCGCGTCTGCATCATAGGCGTTTACTCGAGCTCTAAACAAAATACAGCAATACACATTTCCGCATATAAAGGCGTGAAAGGACGAATCAAGGAAATGTAATCTCGCCCTTCGATAGCTCGGATCGCGTTATTCCACGAGTAAACTAGTTCGCGTAGTTGCGGATCCGCACAATTGTCTTGTACGATTATACGACTCCCTGCCACACAAACAAGGCAGTATATTGCCAGCCAGCTACACGAGAAACTCGTACTACACAGCCAGTGCACGGAATAAAGTCTTGTACGCACAAGTGAGACGCAGGGTAAACAAACCTGAGGACTCCCCTCCGAGAAAAAAGAAAATTCGCCATCCCCTCGACCCAATAAATCCCTCTTTCGCTCTCTCTCTCTCTCTCTCTTGAATAAAAGCTTCGCGCAAGTGCAGCTCTCGCTGGCTCGCTCTCAGAGCTTACGACAACAAATCATGCTCCGCGTATATTATAACCATCAGGAGACAAAACGCTCTTTGTGCATTGCCGAGCTCGCGCGTGAATCGAGCGCAACAATACAGCGACACGACGATGGATTCGTATCGCAGCTGAGAGACACGCTCTCCTCAGCTCTCAGCTCTCGATGCTTCTGGCGAGAGCAATTTATGGTGAAGCGGCCTCGCGCACGCGAGATATACCATATATACAGCCTTATACGACGTATAGATCACTATACGTTATAGCGCGTGTATACCGCTGCGCGCCACAGGAGCTCGCGGGGCTCTCGATTGTACGCATATCGTCTAATTGGATTTCGTGTCGAGTTATATAGAGGCGAGATGCGCTTTTTTGCGGCGCAGCGACTTTCATCTGCCTGATCAAAGAGCTCTGCTTGATTTGGCGAGAGGCGGCGGCTGCACACGCGCCGTCGCTTTTAACAATTCTTCGGCTCGCGCTCGAGTGCTTCGGAAGCCGAAACAGATAGAATTTCGTTATACTAATGAATTTCCAACTGTTTCATGCGCAAAGCTCTCGCGATCACTTTCAGCATTTATTACAACGATACGGAAAGTTCGCCGGGCAAATTACTAATTCTGACAAAGAGGTCGTTATATTCTTAATTTATACATATACTGACTAGCACTGGTACCTCTAATTTTAGCCTATTATATACTGTATCCAGTTTTACAAAGCTTATCTAATCTATGCATATCGGCAGATGATTCCAACCTTTCCCGGCTTTAGTATGTTCTCGAATATATATATACATCGTCCGTCGTTTATGCTGATGCACCGAAATATCACCTCGAAATAATTGAATTCTCATGATATGTCGTTTTATTATTTATGTACCAATATATAGAAGGCACACAGAGCGAATGACGTCACGCGCTATTATGAGACATCGTTTAAAAGCAGCAGGACATCTTGCCAGCCTCAATAACAATAAATTTCGACGACAACCCTCCCGTTCATTATGCGCAAACAATTTCGTTATACTCACTGTGACTTTGCAATGCCCATAAATGTAAACAGCTTTTCATAGTCACTCACCTGTAACAAAAAACGAGAAAAAGTTCACGATTAAATTAAATTTTCTTCTCCGGCGCTTGGGAAATTTCTCACACGCACGCATAACGCACAACAAAGGTGCAGCCATTGAATAATTCGCTTGAAAGAAAAACTCACCTGGCAATATCAAAAAACTAATTATATTTCTCTCCTATATCTTCAGTAGCTCCGAGCACGCGACGAATGACAAATTGCATTTCACACGAAGCATGAATAAATCATCATAACCGAATCGCAATCGCACCGCTTCCCATGTTTTCGAGATAACGTGGTTTACGCTTAAAAAAATCGAGTCAGAGCTTGAATTATGGAGGACATTACACACGTGACTGCATTCAGCCGCTCGACTCATGTGGGAACCGAAAATAAGTGCATATGCAGTTTAGGAAGAAAACCGACTCCGACGCTATGCTTGCGAGAAGTCGAAGCGAAAAAAAAAATGTAAACCTATACTTATGAAAATTCCCCGTGAATCAGTGAAGTCCGAGCGCATAATATATAAATTATAAACATAAAACAGGTCCGTGACTTTGCCGAATAGACCGAGATATATATGCATCAGCTGCGTTGCATTAATGGACTCCTCGCGTTAAGGACCTGGGAGGGTTGGGGTTGAAAAAAAATTGGGATACGCCAAGTCGATTATGCATGCCTTTTTTTCCATCTTCTCAAAGCTGGGGCGATCGCCTCTCCTATTTATAGATGAAAACGTCGGAAAAAAACAAACTCCCCCCGAATCGTTGTGTGCGCACTCGCAGTTCATTTTTTGAGGTGAAAAACAGGGAAGTGGAAGTATGGCCATGTCGATACTCGAGGGTGTGTATTTGTGTAATACAAGCTGAAGGATTCGTGAAAAACGGGCGTGGAGCACCCTTCTGGAATTTGTTACATTTTTAACCTTTTAGGATTCGATGAATAAAAATATGTCGTCCGATACACGGGTTTTTTCTTTGATCGTGGGGATATTACGCGGATGGGGAAAGTCTGATGGGAGCAATTTTGGCTGGTAGGGTTGGGTTGAATAGTGAGGATGTGTTTTCGGGATTTTTTTAGGGCGGGATATTGCGCTGCTGAATTAGAGATGGTACACAGTTGGTTTTGTCTGTTGTATAATAGGAAAAGACTTTTGGATTAAAAAGTTTCTGGTAAAGTAAGGTTTCTGCGATTCTCGCAGTCAGTTATGGATGTTTTAATTAATTTAACTTTGATGATTACTGTTTAAAAATTGTTATTTCATCAATATGACTTGAATTTTATGCAACTGTAAAATATTCTTGTCTGAACATGGCTTTGAAAGTAAAAAAGCCTGAAAAAGCTCTGTTATCGCAGTGGATTACTCAGAAACACTGTATTTTCCATGCAGTGTATGAATATATGACAAATGTTCCAGGCTGTTCAAACATTCTATTATCACGTGTTAACCGATAGAACAGATAATAGTATACCTTTTACTTATAATGTGCATGAAAAGACTGGAATGACAAAGCACACGAGATCATTATGTACTGAAAGCACATAAGATCACATTGAATCGACAGCAGACTGCACAATGATTCAAATCGATTTATTCATCAAGAGTGAAAGTTCACTCTCTCGCATAATTACATACTAATAAAGTTTTCTCAGCTCTCACATATCGGAATTAAGATCGACCGGAGCATTCTATTATAGTGGATATGCAAAGAGCGTGCGCGAGGCACAATTTGAGACAAGGGGCGCACATATACAGCAGCGGCGATGATATTGGAAAAGCGTGCGGCGGCATTATGTTGCCGCGGCGTTATAATAATAGGCGCGATGCATTGTCCCATAGCCCATGGGCCATATAGACGCGTCCATTATAATAAGGACGACGTTTGACGTCAAAGACTCGCAGCTCAGCGCGGCGGCGTATCCAATTAGCAAATGCTTATTTAAGCTTAATATGCATAACGCAACGAGCAATAAACGTAAATTTCGATAACACAATAATCCCGTCCAATCCCATCGGGCGTATTCGATTCCCATAAAACGATCGTTAAACTCCCCTCCGCGAGCGCGCAGCTATCGTGTGACATCCAGAAAGATATCCAGCTCTCTCGAGAAGGACACCGCCGCGTGTAAACCCTCTGTACTTCATATATCCCCCGAAGATTAAAGCCATAAATTTCGAAAATTCCACTGCGCAGACTCGCCTCGAATTTTCCGATAGCCGCAAAGGATCCGTCGAAAAAGTGTGCTGTATAGTGCGTATATAGCTTATAGCTGAGCACTCGACAATCGACATATGGGTCGGATATATACAGCGCGACAGCAGCCCCGCAGGCGCTTTACCCAAATCCCAGCCGTATGTGAGCTGCACAGACGCGCGACATCGGCTCTCTCATATATACACGCAGTCGAAAGAGAGTCGACGCCTGCGCTGAAAACGACAAAAGTATGACCCCGTTTGTATACACACCTCCGGAAATAATGTGGCCGCTATACGTTCGCGGCTTATCGACTCGCTCGTCCGTGATTAATCTGCGAAATTTCACGAACTACTAAGTGGATTTTCCTTGGATTTTCTGGCTGTATTGGGGGGGGGGGGGGGAGAATTGTGTGGCTTTCTCGTGATTTTCGATAACGATCACGCGAAATTCGACTTGGTTCCAAGAACTTTTCGTTCTCGATAATGAGAGTAGTGTTCGGTCGCCCGTGCCTTTTTTCGCGTGCCATTGCAAGGCGAACGCTGATGGGTTCGCTGGGCGTGAAATTGAGATTTTAAATTAATGGAGACGGTTGGCAGGTATGCTGTGATTACGCGCGAATATAAAGCGCCTGCTTGTCAGTCTCGACAATGTGATTACAGCCCGGTACACTATATTCATTTAATTTAATTTTACACTTTACGCAGTGTCGAACAACTGTACACGAGTATAATTAATAATTATGTTTAAACTTTCCGTCGCATCAGCGCTTAAATTTTGATTTATGTCGATGTGCGAAATTATTCAAATTTATACTACCGCGCATTTACGTGCATATTGCACAACAGTTACAAGAAGTTTCGTGTTCTTTTGCCGCATCAATACCGATGTCAATGAGATTTTAAAAAATTCGAGCATAAGTGACATGATAATTACTCTCAGATTCGAGTAATTTTTTTAATTACTGCTATAATATGAAAATTGATCAATACTGAATTTGATTAAACTGCAAACAAAATAAAATAAGGTCAAGCTAATGTTTGCTAACCATCGATCGTACGTACAGTGAGCCGTTACAAAGCCAAAACATTGCATTGGAAAACAAGAACGCGCCATAAATTAAGCTACCACAACAATCATATCGTGTACGTAATATAGTGTGTCATTTATTCCGGAAAACCCGACGAATACACATACTGCATCGTTTGACAGACGAAGCTTAATCAATTGTAATAAAGCAACCAGCCGAAAAGCCGTATATATATATATGATTCCGGAAAAGCCCACCACCGCCACGGCTCGTACACACAATATCCTGCATACGCGTATTTGTGTATACATTACACGCGACTGTGAGAAAAGCCGAGGAAGGAGGAAAAAAAACAGCAAACATCGAAGGAAGATAGCAGAGTGCATACCACTACTGTTACCAGTATTTGGGAGAGGCGAGGATAAAATAGAAGAAAAAAAATGAATAAACACACAAAGCGCGCGCCGACCAAACATATACGCGAGAGCTCATTCTCCGAGGCTCAGCCAGGCGGAAGGAAAATGGAGCTCTGTATGGAAGCGACAGCTCCGGCCGTCGTCTGTGTCGTCATCATAATTTACAGGTACATCGCACTTCCTATATATACGAGGTGTCGGGGCGCAGGACGTTTCGAGCATATGCGCCGGGGATCGTAAACCCCGCGCACAACAATGCCCAGCTATACGATTTCTCCCTTGGCCACTCGTATAGCTATAGGTGTACGTATAGCTATACGCACGTGCAGCGTGCAGCCTGTACGAAGGGAAAGAAAATCTGCAAAGAGAGAGGAGAGAGGCAGAGGTCTGTAAGTTTATGAAAAGCGTCTTGCAGCTCATGGGAATGCATATTCACGAGGTAGAAGCCACTTTGACTTATGCCTTTCAGATATTTATTGGACGAAATTGGGGCGATATAAATAACGCGGCGAGTGAGTCATTGCAGCGGTCACATAAATTACCCTGCGTTTTCCCGAGATACTATGCTATATTTTTTAAATTCGTTTTTCAATTTCACCGCATATATACGCACAAGAACCGACGTGTCTAATGACTGCACGAGCGGCAAGTTTGAATCCGACCTTGGCAGAAACGGAAGGACGGTCCGTTTAATCATCGAGTGCCTTTGTATTCCGAATAACTCGACACCAATTTTCCGCCCCGCTATTCGAAACTTTTGCGCCTCGCAGTTGTAAACAAGTTAGGCGACAAATTGTCAAACAGGTGGGTAACAGCCTGATTCAAAAGTCCGGAAAGTTGGCGTAAGATTAGCGCATGAATTTGAAATCTCGCGCGCGCTAAAGTTGCTAATGTTACGGGGACTAATGAAAAATAACTGGAAAAATAACGCCTCGGCTCTGTTTGCTCGCGGCGGCAACTGCAGCCTCGCGCGCCAGGCTGTCTCGGGGCGGGTTTCAATTACAGTGCTCCTCGGGCGCACTGCGCGCAAGTTGCGCGAGAGAGAGAGAGAGAGAGATAATTAGATAGAACGTGTAAAGCCGCGCGAAAAGCAGTAAACTTTATCATACACAGCTTAATATCGCGGGAAGCATTAAAATCTATGGTTCAGCGATTCGCAACTTCAATTACGCCACCTCGTCGTCCCCTCCGCGCAAAGTGCAGCCGCAAACTTTCAACGACTACATGCTATCCCCTGTACTTTGGCAGATTATTATTACACGCATCTCGCGCGGCTCCCGAAAATCGACGTATCGCGTGCGGTCGCGCTCTAACGCGTCCACGATCTTCACGATGAATTTCTTCGATGAGCGCATAAAAATACGAAATTTCGAAAGAGAGTACGAGCTGGAAGACCTCCCGGGGGGGAAGGAAAAAAAATCAATCGCGAGAGCTGCGCAGAAAAATCCTCGTATCCAATCTCATTCCCCGCCGTCCGTTTCTATATAGCTCCTCTACTTCTGACTGCGGCTGAACGAATCTCTCGCACATATTACACATTTCCTCTCTCTGCGCAGCGGCGCCGGGCGAGAGCTGCCTCTGCCACTGGAGATTGGCCTATAAGGCGAGGCCGATGGTCACCTGTCCCTACTTGGCAAAATAGAGGCGAGGCAAGAACAACACCAGACTCGCACTCTCTATCTCTGCTCTCCCACGTACAGGCAGGCAGGCAGACTGTATGGTACATACACGCGTAATCTCCATGTTCGAGTCGCTCCGGCCATTTATCTCCGCATCTGAGCAGCAGCACAGCAGCAGCACAGCAGCAGCCTACTCTTGCCCGACTAATCACCCACTCACGGCTGCGTGCATGCTCATTCGGGCTCGGCCGAGGGCTCGGCGCTCGACTTTATCTCACTTCCCTCGAGCGCCTGCTATAGCGTCTATTACTAACGTCTGTACTGCACTGCTGCAGCCGCTGCATGTACTGCATGCGCATAGCTGTGTATGGCCTGCGCGCGAAGAAGAAGAAGCTAATGTCTAACGCGCGTACGGGCGAACGTGTGAGTGAGCCGAGTTGATCTGTGTAGAAGGAAGGAAGGAAGTTGCGCCAGAGGAGGTGCTCGAGTATATAATATATATATATATATATTGTATATAGTTATACAGGGGCTGCTTTTGTTCGCTCGAGTTTCGCCGAGAGAGAACTGCAGCAATGTGATTTCGAGACTTCTGCGCGCGCGCGCGCAAATGAGCTTTAGTACAATTCTCGTGCAACTTTGACCGAATGTACATACCCCCCCCCCCCCCGTTTGCGAGAACTCATCAACTTTATTGGCTGCTGCATGTGTCAGCTGCGATCTGGATAGAGCTACCGTAACACGAGTCGCAAGCGCTACAGCGCGAGTTCTCGATTAGAAAGTCATATCGAGCTGCTGCAGCTTCATCCTATTCCTTGCGAACTTGTAAGCTGAGATAACCCCAACGAAAATCAGTTCAAGATTCGCATGATTCCCGTGATTTTACCTGGCTCATCGGAAATATTGGGACGCAATCTAGTTTACGTATGGTTTGCGCAAATCTATTTTGCACTTTTTGAAAATTCTTTAAAAATATTTTTCAATTTCCCATTCGCAATATTTCCAAGTTTCTGAATTGTACAAGTCTTGCCCGGGAAAATCTGAAGTGTGCCAATCTTTGCTAGAAAATCGTGATGCTATTCGTTGGTAATATTGAATGAAATTTCCTTCGTATAGAAAGCAACGAATATTGGTTCCCCGTATATTTCTTTTTTATCTGAAGCGAACGGAGAATTGATTTTGCTTGGCAAGAAACAAAAATTGTTAACCGTGAAAGTGATTGTTTAAATTTATTCGTTTCATAAATAATATTGTAGAAGATGACTTTTTTTTCAACGATGATGTTATCCCAATTTGTTTGCTAGCAATTTTAATGCAGTTTCTTATGCATAAACTCGAGCATTTATTCTTCTAAATTTTTAATAGCTACACTTTTACACGCAATAAGATTCGTCTAATTCGAAACTTGTTTTATATCTTTCACATAGAGCAATTAATAATTTTTCTCATCCTTTTACGTACGCGGCGCACAGCACACTTTCACTTTTAACTCTAACCACTTTATCGTCGTCTCATTGAGTCCCTGCGCAGTGATTAACGGCAAAAAGGATTTCCTTGATTCGACGAGTACCTATAGAAAGCCCGAAGGAAGAGCGTAGAACAAAGAAAGAAGAAAGATAAAGGCCAGGCCAGAGAGAGAGAGAGAGAGAGAGAAGAAGATGCGCGTCCGCACGGCTGCGCGGCAATTCATGGAGAGTCTCTGCTCTCCGCGTGCGCTGATCGCAGGCAAACAATGAACTAATTGCGATTGCTTCGTACTTGATCGCGTGGAAAGTGGCGACACACAAGGAACGCCATTATTGTACACATCAGTCGAGATCGAGCAGAGCAGAGAGCGCATTGCCAATTCGATTTCAGTGTGTGTACGATCTAATTTTCCGCCGATGTAGGTATACACGTCCATTCGAAGAGAAAATCTCGGAAAATCTAAGAAACTCATCGAGTCTGCTCACGAGCTCGTCCCGCTAAAGTAGAGATGCGATGTCGCCATCATCAGTAGCCGCGCGCGCAGCCTTATGTCCTCTGCGGCTGGAGCGACCGGCCGAGCAATGAAAACATTACTCTTTCCATCCTGCAGCTAACAAACCAAGATAGACTCTCCGGGCTGTGTGCACTGCACACTGTACACTGTGTGAGAAAGTGCATGCCATATCGGAGCCTCGAGCTAACGTAACGAGCTCTCCTCAAATCGACATTGGAGGAGGCTGAAAAAATGAGAATGTGCAGCAGCGCAGCGTCGCGGGGAAAGCGCATTTATAATATCGCGCTGCACTCAGCTCTCACGACTCCTTATAGCGTCTCTGCAAAAATCGATCTTTCTGCATGCATCACACATTGCATGTATCCCACAGCTACACGTGTAGCTAAGAAGAAAGTAGCTGGCGAAGTCGAGTTTGCTGCCGGCCTTATTGTCTTGCATGCAGTATAGTACTCTCGCTGTTAGCACATGCACAGCTGAGCCGAGCTTCTCTTCCTCTCACCGACTCTCCCCCTATCTCTCGGGAAATTTCGACAATTTTCACGGGAATTCAGAAACGGCGGATAGCTGGGATAGCGGCGGCTTCAGGTCTGCTATAAGCCCAGAGATAGAATATTCCAATTACTCGACGGGAAGATCGGGGCATTCGCGAGCAGAGAATTTTTCGGTTAACACGAGAGACCCAGTTATGCGCTCTCGATTCATCGGATATGTGTAAGTAAGTATTGTAAGCGCGATATTCCATTTGAATTTCCGAGCGAAATACCGCCGGAAATGAATTATAGAGTAGAGCTTGTATACTGATCGCGATACGCAGTATACCTGTATACCTATAGACTTGTCAGGTTCATAGCGGTGAATGCAGAGGAGAAAAAGTGTGAATCGACAATGGAGTGTACAGGTGACAAAATGAATTGCAACATTTCCGAGTCATTGTCTCGCGACGAGTGCCTCGTTACATTTCAATTTTACTGCTCGCGGACGCGTCGCTTGTTATGACTCGCTTTTACGCGACGATTATTCTCCCACTGTTTAAAGACTTTCCGGTGTAGTGCCGCTGCAGCGAGAGAAATTCCATTATTCAAAGCGTTCTCAGTATATATACTGGCCCGATTGGAAAAACTCGGCAATTCGCTCTAGCTACTTCCGATGCAGCAGCAGCAGCGCACGTGTTCTCTTGCCTGAAAGTGAAAACGATAGCCCGAGTGCAGTCGAGAGAAGGAGAGAGAAAAGGCGACACAATGCCTTGGGCGAAATAAAAAAGAGAGCGCGCGCGGATTCGTCTCGCCCGCGCTCTCTATGCAGTCCGCGAGCGTCCTCCCCGTGACGTGCGTTCACCCTTCCGTTTGTGAAAAAAAAGAAGCCCGCTCGCGCGCCGTGCAAAAAACACACGGCGCTTGATTGACGGAGAGTCTCGCACCGCTGCCGCGAGACAATGACGGGCTCAGCGCGCGCGCGCGCACCCTTGCCCGGCCGTTTTGACAGAGTCTGACGAATTTTGACGAGAGATAGAGCCAGTCTGGACTCTCCTCGCTCTCGCGTGAGAACAATCGAAATAATAATGTGTGCGACGAGAGAGAGAGAGAGAGAGAGAGAGAGAGTCTCGATATAGGACACGCAGTATAAACGGTGGCTCGCGTTAATGTCTGCTCCCGAAGGGTGGCCCGGCCCGGTACGTCCTTCGCGTTTTTGTTCTCCCGAGCGACCTGTGCAGTTTCTATTGCTGCGCCGCACTGTGAGTGCGAGGGGAGTCGATGTGTATCTGCGGATTACGTTTGTTACGTTTATCTCCTCTGGCGCTGGAGAGAGCCTTGATAGTGGATCTCTGCGCACTGCACTATATATAGGTGAATGTGCGACGAGCACTGATTCTCGTTCATCTGACTTACTACTGCGGGCGAGGCTACTGCCAGAGATTTATCGTCTCTCTCTCTCTCTCTCTCTCTCTCTCTCTCTCTCTCTCTCTCTCTCTCTCTGCGCTGCACGCGAGAGTTTATCGCTTTTTTTTCTTTTGCTTTCGGGAAAGGATTGAATTCTCGTCGATTTGTTAGGTGGGATGTATTTTGTCGGGGATTCGTTGGGGAATTGAAAGATGCTTGTGCATTACTGGTAATGCAGCATTTACTCTCGCCACGGCTTTTTGCACATTCCAATAGCGCATGCCATTCCCTATCAAATATTGCATCGATTATCTCGTTACTTTTTAATCCTCGTATATGTATACCAGAACGAATCGGGTTGATATTCGAATCAACTTAATATTTTCTTATTTTCGAAACCGGCCTTTCCAAACTAAAATAGAATTCGGCATTTTCGAAAAAACAAATTTGCACCTCCTTTTTATCTCCCTAGGGACCAACTGGGGTGAGAACCGCACATCGATATAGTAAGATATTTACATAGAATGTATTTTGGAGGACAATCAATTGTATACAAAATTTTCGAGACTCAGAAAATATCGGCAACAATTTGAAAATCGGGGCTACTACATTTTTACCTATATATTTACATTTTTTATATAAATGTAAGAGTCACTTGGTGGCGGAATACAACAATTTGCATCGCACGAATTAGCTGAGAAAATAAGCTTGATTCACTCGCAGAGACAAATTGAATTTACAGTAAAGCATTGTTACATAATATTATACATGTAAAAGTATAATATTACAATTACATGTGGATTAATAATAAGATTTTAAAAATTTTGGGTTTAATTAAATTGAAATATTTAAATTGCATGTGTTGTCTACCGTATTAAAATGAATTCTAGTTTTAGAATATAGATATTGTATAAATAATATACATTCAGTGGGAACAGAAGCAGAAAGCTAGAATTAAAGGAAAACCGTGAAAACTCGTTCACCCTTTTTTCGTCCCAGCCGTGTACGTTAAAAATCCTTTGTTATATAACCAGAACGACGCATTACATATCATAAGAGACATACGTATACTTGCAAAATTTTGGGGTTTTTAGTTGTTCGGTCTGATGGTTGATAAGAAGGTATACAAGTATGAATCAGTGCGCTGGACGTCGTTCGAACTTGTAGACATAGATATACATTCATGCGAAGAGATGTTTATTGAAATACATCGGTGACCGATAGGGGTTAATCGGCCGATATAAATACATGCAGCGTTTGTTATCGCTGAAAAACTGCAACAATTAAGCTCGACCTCGTCTCAGAAGAGCGGCAAAGAGAAAGCAAACAAGCTAAATGATCGAATTCGCAAAAATGCCGCAGCGAGATCAAGCGCAATAATCCGCGATAAAAGAAAAACATTTACGAGTCACAGCGGAACACTGGCCGCTGCACAGCGCTGCAGAGCCCAAGCGACGTATAAATTTCCATTTTAAAGCCAATCACGCCTCGCGACAAAGGATCCCGCAAACGCTCTAAAATACCGAGTACGCACACAATGTCGCGATAATTCACGCTGCAGATAGGCGAGGGAGAGAAATTGTTGAAAATCCAGTTCTCTCTGCCGCGATCGCCCGCGGAGAGAAAAATGAATTGGCCGTAATAACAACAACAGCGTAGCGGTACGTGAAAAAGATATGATTCGCCTGGGGAGAGGTGGAATTTATAGAAAATCGAGAGAAAAAATGTATAGGTCTATGGCCCGCCCAAGGGTGAGAGAGTCAGCGGGAAAAGCACCTCTACACTCTCCTGCACTGTCTGCCAGCGTAACGAGGGGGGAGAGGGCAATGCGGTGAAAAAAGCGTTTTTTAAGCGAACCAGAGCAGTGACAGTTGCGCAGCATCGAGGGAAAGATTTTTGAAAATCAGACAGACTGGCGCACATGCGAGTTGCATTTCGAGGGGGTAAAGAGAGTTGCTGTAGTCATACATCGATAGGGGTCATTCGTACCGTTGGCTAGACGAGTCAAGGGTTTTTTTTATTAGTTTTTTCAGAAATTTAGACCAACTGTAGGCGATAGAACCATATATTCTGGGGAGTGTATACGTTTTTTTGTTTTTTTTTTTCGAAGAAAAATTGAAGTAGCTGGTTAATGGTTTATTTCGAGGTTTAACGAGCTAAGGCGTCGCTTTAATTAAAGAGACGTTTAGGATTCGCTTGACTAGCCAGTTCAAGTACGGCGAGTATTTTCTGGATTCTTATTGTTTCAATTAGGATAATTATAAGATCACATGAAAATGTAATGTAATTTACTGTGCATTTATTCTCCGTACACAGTTATGTTTGCTCTGGAAACCAGATTTCCCAGTTCTCACACTCCTGAAACGTTTTACTTTCCGGCATAAGCATTCCATGAATTCGGACAAATTTGAATTCGAACGTGCTCAATTCGTTATATTCTAAACTATATTTACATATTGAACGCATCAAATCAGATCAGTTACGCTACTAAAGAATTTCCCATAACTTTTCGGTCCGAAAATTTCCCCCTGCAGCCCCGTTGAGATAGGTATACCTCCCTTGTACACTGTGCAGTATATACAATATATATACATAACACAGGCGCGTTAGACGAAAATTAATGGCGGTTCGCGCGCCAAGTGTATCAGCTTCGCATCCACTCGATATGAAAGTCGTCCGTCCCTTGGGATTTTCATTATTTTTTATTCTCTATCTCTCCCGGAGGGCATAGGCGTAATTTCGCGCAATAAAACCGCACGACGGTCTCGAGCTATCAATTAAAGTGAATTTCGCGTCGCACTTTTTTGGAATATATATTAGCCTCGCTTTCGGACAGAGGACGTACGAGCAGAGAAGAGAGAAAAAAAGGAGAATTTCACACGGATCGTTTTCTCGAAAGTCGTTTGCTCGGGGGCTAATTGCCGTCTATTATTTTACGAGAGCGCTGCCGCTCCTATGCAGGAGAGGAGGGACTAGCGCGTGTTGCGCGCACAGGAAAGAATGAGGGTCACAAAAATGAATAGCACCGGTGCGTGCTACTACATTTTAACTATCGCATTGTTTATATATTTACGTGTCGGGAGTTTCTGCCACCGCCGCCGCCGCTGAAGTAACCAACTTTTCCGAGTTCGGTATAAGTCGCTTTTATAGCTCTGTTCAAGCAAAACATTTTTTATAATCTTTCCTGTATATACGTATATGAAATCGTTCTGCAATCTTTCTTATTTCCTTTGCAAAGCATAAAATCTTTGTATAAATTTTCTAACATAAGATTGCAAAGGAAGCATTTTTTATCAGTTTTATTTATTGCATACATTAAGTATTCCTCAATTCCTATCTTGACCTCAAAACGATTATATATTAGACTTTTTATGTGTAATTAGCATTAGATTCGAAGAAATTAATAAGAATCAAATTAGTACATCCCATGCATATTTATATGTAATTAATTAATCACTGATTTATGAATATAACTAGTCTTATGCGAAAAAAAACAAAAATAAAATTGATTATCTTCATTTTTCTTTTTTACTCAGAACCATGGTTACAGGGCACTGTCGCATTTATAAATACACTTGTTATATTTTATTGATATAGTAATTAATTTATAGTTATTTTTTACATTTCTTGTCAAGTAAAATTAATAATAAAAGTACGTTAAAAGTTTTCTCATTGAGAGAAAAAAGTTTGTAGTATTCTTGCGCATTTCCATCAAACCAGTATAGTACAAACTTTATCTCAAGCTTTCATAGATTGACTTTCCTGCAAAGTAGTTGTTATATTTTCTTTTCACTTATTTTCTAAAATTTAATTGTCCCGTCAGTCAGTGTTCCTTCATTCTCCGAGAAACGCGTAAGTATTACGTTTATGCTGGATATCATATTGACGTCTGCGCAATTTTGTTTAGCAAAACATTAGATGAAACGTCAGTCAAACGTTTTAAGCAACATTTTTATATTCTCTACGAAAATATTTTTTTCTCTATATATACGCAAGCACGCATATAGTAACATTGCTGTCAAAGCATTTTTCGTGCGCCACAACAGACGACTGTTGTCGGTAATTTTTAGAAAAATTATACCAACGATAAGGAGCCACACCATGAAAATGCGCATGTCGGCGAAAAATTTTCAAAAATTTCTGACGACGCACGCGACGGCTCCGCAGCTAAATTGCAGTCGGAATTATACATCTCGCTGCACTGCAAAAAACCTAATAGCCTCAATAATGCTACGCTGTCGGTGAAAGTACTCGAGCAAACAGCAGCAGCAGCACTGGAAGGCAAAAATTTGAAGCGAAACGAAAGAGAGAAAGAGAGACACGGCAAAAAGGTGCATCGTTCTCGAGTCCATCCTACATCTATATATACATATATTATATATATACAGAGAGAGAGAGGCCAATTTCACTCCTGCAAACGCCTGAGAAAGCAGGTGCCGATGGGCTTGCAGTTCCAAACAATTCGTCAGATATATAAGTAGCCCCAAACGTAAAGGAAAAAGCCATACACTGCACGGCCGCGTACGTATTTGCACGCACTGCACAGTTAGGATATTTCGCGCGAGGAAAGAGGGAATTACTGCACGCTCGGCTCACGAAAATGTCTGTATGTATATTGTATATTATATGCCGTTTCGACGAGAGCCGGAAGTATTCTCTCTCGCGTCTTTTTCACGCTTGTCGCTCCTCAAAGCCGCGCGTCAACTGCCGAGCATTACGTTACACTGCGCACTGCGCTGTATTATGCAGGCTGCAGACACGCCCGTGTGAATGCATCGAGGCTCTGATTTTCACGTCTGCTGCGCCGGCGCTGCGCATCGCGCTCCGCAAACCGAGCGCAATAGCGATCATTATTAAGTTTAAGCCGCTCGTGATTGATGATGCGCCGCGCGGCGCAGGCTCGAGTTTGGAAAGTCAATTTTTCGATTACTGTCACTGGCTTCGCTGTGTGCGAGAGACACGTCGATACGCCGACAACCAGAAACCATTAAGGATAATCATTCGCTTGTTAGAAAGCTTGTCGCTGTATGTCTCTATGATGTGATGTGCGGATGTGTGGATGCTGGATTTGCGGTCTCAGTTGTCCTGACGATTGTGGGAAACAGAGCCGATTGATGATAGTTCAATGAGATTCTAATCGCCTTCGGACGATTAGATTTGCCTCTGCTGCTCTGTATTTATTGGCATTTATTGGCTTTAAATCTGTATTGATGGATGTATAGCGTAAGCCTGCTATAGCTGTAGCCGTTAACGATGTATGTTATTGCTTTACTATATACTTGTTTATTTATTCATTCAACTAGCTGGCATTGCTCCCCTTATTACAAAATTTCTGCACAAATTAAAAATGATCAATACAAAAAAATTGTCACGTACTGGACAGACGATTAATTATTATAAAATTAAAGTTTAACAAGTAGAGAGAGCGTATATGTCCCGTTGAAGAAGAATTTATAATTTTTAAATTTTTTCTCGTTCAATTTTCAAATTAAAAGCATTGCATTTTGCGTCGTTATGCAAATTAAAGAAATGCGATACCATTTGTAAATCCTCGCTCAATTTATACGACTGCAAAATTGATTTTGCCCGAAATTGCAGTTGGAATTTATAATTAAAGCGCGTTGTAGATCGACAAATATGCTTAATAATTTACTAAGTATAAAAGCGCGCGTATTTACCGCGAATATTATATTAAAATATATAGGAAGACATTTTCCGAATCGTAAAATGGGAATCGCTTCAAATAGCTGATGCGCTGCGCGCATTTTTAAAGCGCAATATAAGTGCCAAAGGCCGTTTTATAACGGCTTTCGATCGATAAGAAAAATCGCTTTCGTTATACGATCGGCGATGCGTTCCATTTATATTACGCGCATCTATCCTTCAAATTACACACACTATATACGAGCAAATAAAAAGGGCAATTTCCCAGAATCTATTAAAAAATTAAATAAACCTTCGATCCTGCACCACTGCAGACGGTCTCGTAATATTATTTTCTCCGCACACGTATCGAGAGAGTTTGTGAAAAATCTCCCCTTAAAACAAAGACAACATTTTTCGCCCTTCGACAAATTGTATACCCACAAATCGAAATCCTTTCTCAACTACTGTTCGGGCTAGGACGGTATATAGAGAATACGTATATCTACTGGAAATCAGCTGAAAGAGCAAAACAGCACCAGCCGCGTGTCTGCCCCCTGTCTCGATTTACCGCGATCGTGAGCTCGTTACTCTATCTTTCTCTCTCTCTCTCTCTCTCTCTAAAATTATTGAGGCTCGGCTTTCTCAGCGGGCGAGCCCCGCACGAGAGATCCTCGGTGCAGTTTACGATTTACGTAAGATCCGGAAGAGGCGCGAATGCACGAGCGCCTTTTGCTCCCGTTCATTATTATCGTTATCCTCGCATCGTCGTTGTATCTATACCTATATCGTTGTGTATGTACACCATTCGTCCACATCCATCCATATCGCGTCGTTATTGAGATGTTATCGCGAGCGTAACTTGGCTTCTTAATGCCCACGCGAAAGCGAGAGAGAAAGAGAGATAATTAAAGAGCAGAGCTGACTTTGTGTCTTTCTAAAGTTCTATTAATATTTATGAATTTTTGAAATATTCTCTCTTTTAATAAATTGAGTATATAAAATTTATAATTCTGCACTAACTTTCGTAATAGTACAAGTGCGAAAACTTCCCGTTGACGCGCGGCTAATTCTATCATGCAAATAACTGATTTTTACCCATAGTACACCATTTCTGATTTATGTACATATAATTCATCTACAATACAGTTATCGACTTTATTAATATTTTTATTAATTTCCTTTGATAAATTAAAGCTAAACCAATATAGCTAATTTTATTCCACCTTTTCTGTATATGAAAACATAAATACCAACAATTGAATGAGCTTTTTCGACGATGTCTATTTTTAACCGGAACGTTTAAAAATAGAGATGCATATGCTTTGAATAATTGATAAAAATGCGAGTAGAACACTCGCAGCTTAATCAAGGAGGGATAGCGCGCGCAGCAGTAGTCTCGAATCATAAAGTACGTTTCCCGAGCGAGCGACGGGTGAATATTCCTACCGGCTCGGTGAAAATCTTCAATTAACCCTGCGGTGCAAATTATCGAAGCCTCGTCTCGCGAGAGGATTCGAAATTCTGGAGTCACCGCGACGGTCATGCGAGCTATACCTTGTTTGCCGTGTATATACTGTCCAATCATCGGGAGCTATAATTGTGCCGCGCCGTCTTCGCCGCAGCGCTCCTGCGAGTCAATAGTAAAATTTGGAGTTTACTGCAGAGGAGGAGGCTGCCTCGCGCCGCTCTGTGTATGAAGTGCATTATTTACAGGCGGAGAACAGCTGTTTACGGCACGTCGGGATGATCGCAATCAAAGTACGCTTCTTCTTTTCCTTCTCTCCCTCTCTGCGTTCGATTGTCCGGCATGCAGAGGCGCATTAAAGCGGCGGAAAGTGAGTTTGCGCGGGCTATTAAAATTATGAGCTCGTTCAGCCTTTTCAGGGGCTAAAATCACAGGCATTACGCCGCGATATACAACTCCAATTTCGAAAAGAGACGCAAGACGACGGGGAGGAAGGAGGCGGTATAGCTCGCTCTCGGTGCGCTGCGTGTACACGACTATATTTGCTCCGGAAACGCGCGTGCACGCAGAAAATAAGTACTGCGGAATCGAGTAAACGGTATACAGGGTAGTGCGTTTCGAGGACTCGCTTGGGTTGTGTAACAGCCGGTTGCGCAATGTATTCCAGTTTCAACTTCGATATTCAACAAAATCTAACGACACACCGCGTCGCATCGATTCCTTATAATTAAACTCGCTTGGCTCTCTCAAGTCCAAATAAAAAGCTTCGTTCTCGTACAGGTGTATGTTTTCTTCTGCACTTTTTCCCCCTATTAATTTGCTCGATGAGGCAATAAGGTGCTGGCGCTCCGACAAAGGTCGATTGCGATGTTCTTTAATTTCAAAACGAGCGAAAATTACGACAATCATTAAGCAAGTTCGTCTTTTCTTCTAGTAGCTGCACGCGTAGAGTTGCGGCGTTGCAGTTGGAATATTCAGGATCATTCGGGCAATTAGCTGCTTTTTTTTCAACAGCCCCGCATACATATATTTCACGCTTGATCTCATCGGATCGCCTGTGATCGAAGCGCAGCAAACAACCCCCGCACTGACGCTAAAAATTCGGCATACCTTCGCGTATATAATATGCTCGGGATGTATATAGCAAGTAATAAAAGACCGCTGGCCAGCGCATATTCGGCGGTATCCTGTGATTACACGGTCCAGAGAGCCGCAGCGCATCAGCATCGCACACACCTTTTATATATACGTACAAAAGTTCAGGCGTGCGTGCACTGCGCCCGCACGTGTCTGGATTATTGCCAGTCTTATAACTCTTGCTGCTCCTCTGCCCACTCGGTTCGCTCCTGTTCGTCATCACTTAGAGAGTTTGTGTGCGTCTGTGCGCGTTTGCGTGTCTGTATACATGTGAGTGAGAGAGAGACGAGAGTCCCTGATTTCGATGTCCTTCTGGTGCGGGACCGAACTCGTTTATGTATCTCTCGCTTTTCAGAGGTATGTGCGCTTAAGACCTTTTACGTGCACAGTTATGCGGTATGATGAGCGTGTATTTTTATTTTTATAGTCAATTAAAAATTCGAATTTCGCGCCGGGATGCAGTGAGCGAGAAAACAACCGATTTGCCACGTATGATAAGCGTATATTTTTATAGTCAATTAAAATTCGAATATCACGCCATAACGCATACAGCTGATGAAAGGCCAAATGATTTGCAGTGAGAGGTATAAAACGAACGGTAAATTTAACTAAAACTTTGACAACATTTATTAGAAAGTACACAGAGTAATCTCAACGCCAAGTCAAAATAGCAATCAATTCATTAATTACTGTGTACAGTCGATTGAATATTCAGTATGTAATATAGTTATCGTTTAAACTACGACAAAAATTGTAATACAGCATAGTAAATATTCTGCTGAATCTTCGTTGCTTCTCTATATACTGGCCGATTTATTCTAGTGATAAAATTTACACTTTGGATTTTGAGGTCAGTTTTACAATTTCGCACATTCAGCTGCTTTGAAGGATATGTGATGTTCTCTTCAAATTTTTTCGCAGCTGTGCCGCTTGAATTTACCATCTATTTTTAGTATACATATATTAATGTGGGCCGTGAAAGGGACTGTTTAGCTGATGCCACTTTTTCCGCTCGATCGTAGCAAGTCGAGTGAGCTTTAAAGACCTTATTGTGTATTATAATATCGAACCGTATTTTATACTAAGAGAGCAATTCATATGCGCGTTCATGTAAAAGGTAATGAAATGAAATGAAAAAATATTCTGTATTTTTCCATGTGCTTTTGCAAGAAAAGATAAAAATAAGATCAGAATAAATTACGGTACGCGCAGTTACCCTCTGTTACGTACAGTTATGTATCATTTTACAGGGTTTCATCGAGATTTTCTCGTCGGGGTCTTGAATAACACAAACATGAAACTTTGTAAAATGAAAGATAATTCATAAGGAAGGCTAGCTACGGCTTGGTTTTCCGTAACTTCATTTATATTCTACGTTATACAAGTAGACTGCTTGTTTTATTCCTCTAATACAGCTTGATGCAAAATTTGAATTTCTAATTGACTTTGGAACCCTCTCAAAATTATCTTCCCCAAAGGATTCCATGGCAAAGTAAAAGTTAAAAAATAAAATAAAACAAAATAAAAGTGCAAACAGAAAAAGAACAGCGGCATCTCGCGTTATGCACACTCGTTACGTTCGATCGGGCTCTCTCGCGCGAAACTGAGAAGCCGAGGACAGAAAGTAAAAGAGTGCCGATAATTATACACGACGAGAGAGCCGCTGGGCCTGCGGGTATACGTATACACTATGCAGCGTATATATATATATTTTCTACATACGCATAGAACCTAGAGGGGAAAAGGGCATTCGCTGCTGGCGTGACTACGTGCACTGACCCCTTCCTCGCGAGCGAGGAGGACGTGTGTGTGTAGCCCATACCTCGCGCGGGCTGAAGCTCGTAAAGCGAGAAGAAGAGCTCGGCGCCTCGCTACGGAGATGGAATTGGAAGAGGCCGCGAGAGTGGTATACCGAGTTGAGCGGATATACGGTGCTCGCTCTGTGTGTAAGAGCCAACGTGCGATAACCATTGCTCGAGAGACGTTCCACCCCCCCCCCTCTCTCTCTGTGCATGTGCGTAGTCTAGGTAATAAAATCCAATTTGAAGTTTATGGCTAATTTGTTGCGAAGATCTTGACCTTTTTTCAGTTTCTCCGCGAGGGCACACCGCCGATGATGCGGGGTTGACAGAGCGCTGACGGTTATTGCTTATATATACCTTTTTTTCCTCCCCTGCTTCTCGAGAGTGGGCATGATTGATCGGGACGACTTTATTGAAATAAAAGAGCGCGTGTAATGAGTGCAACGCTTTGCGACTCTCTGTGCACGCTGCACTTGCCATCCATAAATATTCCAAAGTTGCAATTTGCTCTGAAAATGGGGTGGACAAAAAAAAACTCTTCGCTCGCTGTACTGCAGCGCGAGACGCGCGGCGCACGCACGCAGTATAACCGTGCGATTGCTTTTCTCCAATTACGCGAAAATCCAAACTATGTCCCCTTCCATTATTCCGCGCCACTTTCATCTCGTCCCCGTCTCTGCGCGTGCAGCCCGAAAACAAAAATAAACAGAGTCTAACGAACCGAGCGATAAACATTCTCTCTCTTTCGCTCGCTCGATTTTTATTCCATTCCCAGGTGCACTCTCGGCTCTGCCACTGAAAATAAAAAACGAGACAAAAGCAACGGGATTTAATTCCGATGTGCGCTGAGCTTCGTAAAAGTAAAAAGGACAGGAGACAGAACTGCGCAGAGAGATGCACTTTGAGGCGAATAATCGAACCGAATGCGGCAGACGCGAGCCGTCGTCGGAAATTATCTGCGGAATCGAGTTAGAGTATTCGGAGCTCGTCCCAGCTGTATTTGATATAGGGGAAGGGTCGTACGACGTCGGTCCCCGTTGCTAGGCGCTCACCAAAGTAAAAGAGTTCGATATGAATTCGTGTAAGAACAATTTTTCTCTCTACTCACTTATTCAAACGGGCAGCCATGCTATAGAGGTTCGCTTTCGAACTTACCTGAAACATAAAATGATAAAATTGTATAAGTCAGGAGCTGACTTCTTATCTACGGGAATAGAAGCTTTTTATTGCAGCATGAATAAAAATATCTCAAAAACGGAGACGACTTAGTATATAAATGCGTATAAAAATGCGCTACACTGTATATCAAGCATCTATCTCATCTCGTCTCTTATTGCAAATAAAAATTGATAAAAACGGCGACGCGCTGCTTTTGTCATAAAACGAAAGGTCATCTCGCTTTATTACGCTCGCCCATTCGAAAACAATACCACCAAAGTAGTAAAGCAAAAACTTTTACTCTCACGACTCGGCTGCTGTCTGCAGCTTAAAACGCTCATAAATCTTGATCAAAACTCGCGCGCGCGCGCATATAGCCTCGCGCTGAAAGAAGAGACAAAAAAAGAACTGTGTCCTCATACAAAACGCTCCAATTGAAATGAAAAACATCGCGTATATCGTCAACTGCAGCTGCAATTCCCATCAAAAACTCTATATCTGCTTCTCTCTCTCTCTCTCGTCTATCGCATCATTTTCGCAGCAGCAGCAGCAGCGGCAGCTGCTGCTGCTGTCGAGAGATGTTGTGTGTAGCGCCACGTTTCCGTGTAATTGACGTTAATATCGCGCATTTCGTCATTTTCCGTGGGTGGGGTGCATATATGCCTTCGAGTGCTTGGTATTAAAAAAAAAGTGAGAACCGGCGTGTGACGCGCTACTCGACGCGTCGGACGAGCCTTTTTAACTTTGAGTTCCACGATGCCCTTATGTATACAAGCATATACGGGCACATTTCATTGAAAGCCCGAGGTATGAATTGAATTTCGGGAGACGAGGTTGCGTCCGCTCTGGTATTGAATTAAACAGGGAATTTACGGTTTTTTAACGTGTTTATACCAGCGGACGCTGCGGGATTTCGGGATTTGAATGCTCACTCGATCAGCTCTGATTATACGAGCCCGGATATAATTGAAGAATTTATCGCGATTTAATGATAAATGTTTTGATGCTTAGTGCGCGTACTGCCAAGCTTCTGTGAATACCTTTCAAATGCATGAGCAGCTACACCGGCTGAAATAAACAACTCTATCGTGTAATGCATCGTGTGCATTGTTTAAAGATCGATCGGAGAGAATATATTCTGTATTTTCTACGATTTTTTACTAAACCGTTTCTTATGGCTGAAGAATAAGTTTGAATCGTAATCTTCTTCTTTTTCCTCGCAAAGTTTATATTTTAGAAGAAATGTGATTATTATATCAATAGTGTGTACACCTAAATCTGCATTTAAATCACTCATATCAAGTAAAATAAGTTAGTTTCACTCTGAACCAATCGGCTACTTATATTACAAATAATCGTGACTGTGATTTTAGGTGGGCTATTTGATCTAAAATTCTAATATCGTATACGAATACACCTTACACTACGTATAGGATATTAATGACTAATTAATTGGTCCATAAAACGGTAATGTTGTGATATTTTGTTCACGCCGTGAAACAATAAGCCAATTAGGTCACATATATTGTCGAGTATATTGTAATATATTATTTTAATATTAAAGCAAGAAATGCAAACATTACAATTACATTATTTCAATACTTTTAAAGTTTTGCACCACTTGAAGCGAATATGTAAGTTAATTGCTTACTATTTGTCGTGGCTTTCCAATATCTGGTTATGAGTTTTTTTTGTAAGAAAGATAGGTATTGCCTTATCAGGCGCTTGACGATTTGGAAGTAATTAACTGTCTTTGCCAGAGCTGCAAGTATTTTTATCGATGTGTGATGAAATTCAACAAGTCGTAATAGTCGTTTTAACCATAAAAGATTTTATTCTCGCTCGTTCTATACAATGAATGTTTTTTATGTTTAATCATACGCTACTTCAACTTGAAAATCTAGAAAGTTGCTAGTGCAATTCATATTAAATGAAAAAGGGTTAATTAACTTTGAAAATCCTTTACTATTATTCTCTGCAGACGCTCAAATTAAACTTTATCTTACGCATAAACTCTACTTTTAACACCTATAATTAAGATATTTAGCATTATATAGTACTATAGAACGCTGCAGTTTATTAAAAGAAACCCACGTAATATCTACAGTCTACACCCACTTACTAATTTAGTAGATCTTGTTGATATATCTGGCCAACGCTTAATTGGAACAATTCATTTTCAGATTCCAATCCATCGAATTACCTGCATAACGTAATTTTTGAATTTGGTGCATACGTTATGCATGTACTATTGCAAGCCAGATGACATGCGATTTACTAGTCGGTCTAATTCTACGGGACAAACTGCAGTGCGCAGCAGCTATAGCGAATCGGCGCGTCAATCAATAAATCACAAACCAGTGCCCTGCGCAGACAGGCTCCCTAGTGGAAATTCATTTCATTTACTTGCCTTTTAGTGGCGAATATGCCCGTGTGCAATCTATAAACAAGCCCATTCGATCAAGAGCTTGGTTCAACATTTCTTAGTTCATACAATTAAGAATTTTTATAGCGCATTTCGATATTGTGCAGATTGGAATTCGAGTTTCTTTTTGCGATTCGATTACTACATTATTTTGCACTTTTATAAATATTGCATGAAAAGTGGTGATTAAAACTATGAAATAATCATCATTGTTTTTAAAAACTATATATGGATGCTTACGTATTATCGATAATTGTATGCATAAGATACAGTTAACATAACTATTATTTATTTTTAATGACATTTGCACGATTTTCACAATTTTCAACTTAAGGATAGTGGATAAAAGTAGCTGCTTGTCAACGTTATAGAGTAATAAAAAACAACTTCTACTTGCACGCTAATTCTTTAAAGTTTGAGGCTTCATGGTTCTCACCCGATGTACATTTAATAGTTTATAATATATTTTTGCACACTATTAACAGATTTTTAAGTTTGCATGAATACATTGCCCAAAATAACATTAAAATTATAACTGCAGTTATTAAAGTACTTTATCAAAATTTGCTGAGTTCAAAATTAAAAAAAAAATAAAAGTTACAAATACATTTATAACCTACATGTTTGTTGTTTTTAGCTCTGAAAATGTCGATGTCATATACTTAAAACACCGTGAAAATGCACTTCATCAAAACCAGCTAAATCCTGAATATAACACTTATAGTAATTTCCTAATTTCCAATCCATTAGAGATACTGGAATTACTATTACTGCGCCCGCTATGCTCTCTGAGCAAAATAATCCCCGTTGTGTCCTCATCAGCTACTAGAGCCAATAAACAGCGGACTACTCTGAAGAGCTTAAGCTTTGCACAGCAGCTCTCTATAATACATGGTATTCCTCCAACGGCACTTCCGTGCATACCGGGACATAGCCATACGCGAGTAGGCCGCCTATTTTGACGTGTAATTTCCTCGGCGTCAGAGAGAGAGAGAGAGAGAGAGAGAGACAGGACGTCTACGAATGTTCGAGTGTGCGCTATATGCACACTAGTAGTCAGGATCTGGATCACGTGTGCACCTGACACGCACGAGAGCGCTGAAAATTTCAGTGTTTCGCCCGTCCCATCGATTCGGGAATGCGATTCGCAGCTTTGCGGTTGCACACACATAATACGTTACATGCACACACTTGCTGTCTTGTAAACGACTCGGCTGTTTGTTCGCACTCTTTTTACCTGTGCTGCACTCACACGCACGTCATACTTTTTTTCTCGACGGGTAACAGGTGATACTTCATTCGACCGCAATAGCGCGGCGCGCTCTCTCGGTATTTCGGGAAACGTTTGCGGCTTAGGAAAGTTATTTGCAATGTTATGATTACAGTAATAACGCGTTTGTTTACTCAAAGTACTTCTCAGCTCGCAGCTCCGACTTGGCGGACTGATTAAAAGGAGCTCGAAATTTTTGCATCGGAGCGAGAGGTATAAATTTCGTATTCATGGCCTCGTATAAAATATATGCGCAACGAAAAATAGTCCTCGTAAAAGCAATAATAAAAGCAGAAATTTCATATGAACTTCGTCTTATTATACACAAACACGCACTTTCCGTCGTAAAAGCTTGCGCGGGCGCATATGCGCGTAAAAAAAAATTTGCTTACGAATAATCCGGTCTCTCGTGATAAATTCAAAACTAGTTTACAGGAAAGAGGGAGAGAGAGCGAGAACCACCTCTAATACATATGTAAAGCCGACCATAAAGAGAGCGCGACTGCGGCGTCTACGACTGCGACAAAGGAAAGTGTCCTGTATATTATACGACGCACACGTTCACTCTCGTTCCGCGTCCCGGAGCCTCAGCCTAGCAAAGTAATTCAGCATATAATTTCACTGCATTACGAATCTGTATCTAGTCCGTATGCACGCCGGTATCATCGATACATCCCGTACTGAATCGCAATTAAGACGTCTGGCACGAAGGTCTCGAATAAAATAAAGAACGCAACTGCTATTGTATGCAATGAAACTCATTCCTTTTGCTGTTTCAAAGGGATCAATAAGCTTTGCGACGGTAAAAATATTAATACGCAAAATTATAATGATTTTCTATTATGATTTAAAGCTTTCTCAGCTGTACCAATGATGTACTGCATGGATATACCAATTGAATTAAGGACTAGTATAAAGCATTCATTTGTATAGCTTTTTACATTTTAGCTGCTATACGTGAACAAATTTTGCAATTTTCTTTGATTTTATAAAAGAAGTGTATATAAATACAAAAAATCCGATGTAAAAAAAGTATTTCGAAAAAATAACTAAAATTGCAATTGTGAATGAACGTTTTTGAAATGAAATCATTTCATTGGCCAATGAGATTCAGGCATTTTGGAATCGAATTTCGTCTTCGCACCATAACTTTTCCAAAGATTGTACAATCAGATAAGACTTGGTACTCATCTTAAATCTGATTTATCTTATGCATTACATTTCCAATTCGAATTCAAGGTCGGTCTCATTTGGATAATACAATAGTTTTGCGAATGATTGTTTTCAATCAAACACAAAAGTGACTCGAAAGAGCTTTACAGTTTTATTATCCAAAAAGAATATAAAAAAGCTATGCATATAAAAAGGGTATACTTTTATCTTTTTTCGATATGTTTCGTATCTATGAAAAGCTAGAATTTTTCAATAAAAATTTCTACGTGTTTTTATCAAAAATAACTTTGAGAGTACGGAAATTCCCGACTGGCTCGTCTTATATGTTCACACGATGACAGAATATACATTTGATTGTCCATTAATCTTAGGATCAGCGGGGGGATTATCATCGATCAAGTCAATTTGCCCATAAATTAATTTCACAAAGAAAAATATTTCAATTATATCATAAAAATTATGTAAAATATTATAGGTTTTGTCGGTTCGCTTCTATAGGCCTACAATGTATAATATAAAGTGCTAAAAAATCTGTCTTGATACTTGCGTTTCTCCGTTCAAGAAAGCATTCTGCTAACTCAGTTAACTGCAGCCGTTTAAACACAATGCTGCACGTAACGAGTATAACCTGCAGGTGCCTTGGCGGCGGATTTGCTCGGTGCGCCGAGAAGGTGTACATTGTACAAGTATACATTTGTCACCACTGGAGCCTCGAGCCCCCCGGAAGCATGGATCGCAGCGAAAGCGCTAGCCGAAATTTAGTTCGAATGCCCCATTCTATTCGGTCGTTATTATCTGCGCTCAGGTTTTCTTATGCCAAGTGGCTGGAAGTGCGCGCCGCAGTGCCGAGCCTCGGGCTAGCCAGGCGTACACGCCTCTCTGATAAATATATTCCGTCTCGTCCTACTCGCGCGCAAGCGGGGCAGGCACGCATTTGTATATATATATACACGCGTACGCGCGGCTAAGAAGGCTATCTTGTATAAGGGCTCTCGGAGATGAGGATGTTTTCGATCGGAATAATCGTTCTGGATTTCGTTTAACGATTATCCCGAGGAAGAATAAGTTATTACTTCGGAGCAATAATAATGGAAAAAGAGCGCAGGAAAGCCGCAGCGGTGGATTTGCAGCTCGGAAATCTCGGAATTATTCCGTACTGCACGACATCAGGAGAAAAAGGAGTAGTTTACGAGCCGGGCGCGCGGCGCGCGGCGCGTTCAACTGGTTCTGCTTTAATAACGCTTACTTGTATACGAGCTGCGCCGCGCAGAGCACATGGCCGCGGGAATCCCAAGACAAATAGAATTGTATGTTTGTTCCGGAAAAAGGATTGTGTGCGGCCCACACACATGCCGTGTCGAGTCGAGATAAAACAGAGACGAGCTCTCGATACGTATACAACTGCCGGGAAAAAACGGAGCCGGCGGGGGAGAGGTCTCCGAAGACACTCGAGTGCAGAGCTCTTGCCGCCCGCCGATAAGCCCTGTGCAGTGAAAAGCAAGGTGAAGAGCGAGCGCGTACGTAATATAGTGTGTGCAGTTGCGCACGGAGCACAATATCTCGTTTTCCCGAAGACGTTGAAAATGTAAAAATCTCGAGCGCGCGCGCACGTAACCTCCCGTATTACAATACATTTTCGCTCGTCAGCCAGCTATGCTTATGCAAATCGATAATCTCGTGTACACATCTCGGCGAGACAAATTCGTACTGCTCTTCCTCCCCGCGTGCGTCTCGCTTTGTCAGTGCTGTATAGAGGGGGAGAGGGAGAGCGAGGCTCGTCGTCGTCGTCGTCGCGGACAAAAGAGCGGCCTTACAGCGCGCTCTATCTAACGATATTCCCATCTCCGCCCACTTCTTGCACTGCCACGATGACGACGGCGAAGTGTAGCAGAAATCTCGCGTTACACGGAGAGCGAGAGCGCGCGCGCGGCCGAGAACTGGGTGACACGCTGACATACGGGGGGGATCTAGGTATACATACGTGCTGTGTACCGCTGCCGCGTACGAGGTGTATTATGTCGCGAGGAGCGATTGTTCCTTTCTGCTAAACTTTTGGCGCTGCAGCCGATCCTTTTCCCTTTCAACGTGTAGCCTTTCAATTCCTTCGACTATATAGTAGGTCAGACGGTCAGCTGTGTGCCAATGGATTTTAGTGCGTATGTATAGGTGCAATATATACGTATATACGCGCAGCGCAGAGAGCCAATCGTTAGGAGAAAATGGGGTCGACGGACGCTCGTAATTGACGTGTGTGTGCGCGACCAAGGGCTTCCATACGTTTTTACGATCCCGTCGTATTATTCAACTCGTGCTCGCGAGCCAGCTCTATATGGAGGCAAAAGTTGACGCTGCTCTGCTAAGCTCTATACTCGTCGCTACAAATTGACTTTTCCCAATAGCGCGCGAGCTCAATAATAGCGTGTATTAGCCGAGTCGTTGGGAATAATTGTGCTCGCCCCTTGTTAGGAGCGAATTTTCGAAGGGTAATAAAGGTCCTGCAGGTTTCTAAGTGCGCGCGACATTATAAAAATTGCAGCAGAAAGTGTACGTTGTGTTCTACTCGAGTAATGGCCAGAGAACAGTCCGTTGTTGTCGAGGCAGTCTTCGAGCCGTTAAATCGCTGCGAGCAGCGTAGAGATATTTGCGAGTCCTGTGCGAGAGAGTCTGCGAAGCCTTAACCTCTTCCGACGAAAAAGAAGTAAAGAAGAAGCATCGAGCTCCGGCTCCTCGTGAACCAGACCGTGACAGCAGCAGCTCGTTTTCATTATATGCGGAATTCAAGGGTAGAGCCCGCGACTGCATCACGTGCAGCGCGCGACATCGCCAAGACATTGTATTCAGCGAATGACTTTACATTCTCCATCGCTCGCCGCTAGAATGAGAAATCGCTCCGCGCTGGGGCGCGCTCTCGTCCAGCCCTCAAAGTCCCAGAACAACAGTCCCACAAGTCAGCCTTAGAGCGAAAAAGAAAACGTCATGTCTTATTACGCGATCGAAGAGAGCAAAAAAGACAAGTCCGAAGTAGCAGCTCAGCGGCAGCGGAGCAGCATCAAGCTCCAGCTCCTCGCGAAGCAGAGCGTAGCAGCAGCAGCTCGTTTCATGAATGAAGCAACTCTCTGTCGGCTTATTAGTCTCGAGCTCTCATCATCGTATCGTCCGGCGCTCTCGTCGTAGTCGTAGTCGCCGTCGCCGTCGCCGTCATTCACTTATATACCTATATGTATACGCGTATAGTGCTGTACACACGTGCGGCCCACGCACACACTTTCTCTCTCGCTCGCGCGAGAGTCGTGAAAGAGGCTGTTGTTGTGCGCTCGGCTCGCTTCCTTTTACACGCGCGCACACACCTCTGTATACACAATACACATATATCTGCGGCATACAGCATATACTCGACTTTCGATGTATGGCCTTTCGTAATGGGCGTTTTATTGGCTCGCGAGCGCGAGCTTCGATTATGCAACGACCCGAGGCTAGATCGATTCTATGCATTATTGCAGCCGAGCGCTCGATTTTCTCGCGTTTCCCGCCGAGCCGCAGCGAGAGACGCTATGGCTTTTTCAGCCGCGCAGCTCTCGCAGATGGGATTTCGGGCTTGGTCATCGAGGAGGAAGTGAAATTGTATAATTTGCCGTTTTGCGCAACGACGACGACGACGACGACGACGACGTGCCGCTCGTGTGTAATTTATGGCTTCGGGCTCGCGCGCGCGCAGCTCCTAATGAATCGAGAGCGCTTTCTACGTAGCGCTTCGATTTTTCCGACGAGCCGTGGTCGTTGCGCGACAATTTTTCTCTTCGGCGTTTGCAAAAAGAAAAATGCAAGTAGAGACAGCGACAAAAAGGGCCCTCGCATTGCGCATTGTTCGCTCATAAGCGCGGCGTAAAAGCTTGTGTATAGCAGAAATTCATTAAAGCCGATCGCGGCGATAAGCAAGTTTTATAATGTCTCGCGCGCGTAGACACGCCGGCAAAAATTTATGTTCGAAGTCTGCGCAAAATCGAAGGGAATCTTCTCTCTCTCTTTCTCCCGGCTGTACATAAGAAGCTGCTGCATCTCCTCCGCACACGCCCATAGCCGCGTCGTGTTCTTTTGTAAAAGGCCATAATTCGTTTTCTCTCTCTCTCTCTCTCTCTTTCTCGCGGGCTAGCTGATGTTTCTTCTACACAGTACACACGTTATTTTCTACGCGCCTCCGTCTACACACTGTACACTATATATAGTCTATACACTGTTTATTCTCGCCCGTTTCATCCAGCTGATATTATTGTAATGTTTCGCTGCTTTTACATGTTGGCACGTACGTATATCGCACATTGTACAGTGCATGCGCGCGAGTATCGCTGGGAGAATTCAAATTTTGTTTATTCACGTGGCCGTTTTTGCTCGGCTATGTACGGTCGAGCTGTAGCTGCGGGAAAAAACTCTCGACGAACTCTCGACTCTTTTTTGCGACTCTTCCCAATGGGAATCGCCTTGAGTTTTAAAGAAAATGTCGATGAGAATGTGGGTCAAATTATGATATTTTTTTCGAATTTTTTCATTCCGTGCAATGTGTATAATACACGACATCAATAGGGGCAGCTCTCGCGGCTCCTCCGCATTTCCTGTACAGCCTGTTTTTCCGCAGCAGCATCGTTCCGATCCTAAATCTTCCATCCCATACACGTATGTATAGGCTTTACGTCGATAGACTCTTTCCTCATCGTTTCCCTCGCCGCAACATCTCACCTCTCGATCTCTCAATTATTTTCTCTCTCGCTCGCGCGCGTATATAATCCTCCTACACGACGGCTTTGCCGCGTAGGCGAGGGAGAGAGAACCGGACAGTCTTGTTTTTCCTCTCAAACTTACGATTTTCGTTTTTCTCCATACGCGGCGTGCTATACGAAATTAAATGGCAAACGTTATAATTATATCGAGAGCTGCTCCTACTGCTGCTCTGCTCCGGGGACTTGAATTCACTGCTCTCTGAGCTAGATGTCTGCGCGTGTAACGACGCTCGCGTGTGTGCCAGAATAAGCAGTTGCGCGTTGGCTAATTAAATAAACCAGTGTTATACACCGAGCTATATCGCATTCTATGTTTTCATTCCGGAATTCGATTTCCTTCAATTCTCAATCAACCTCCGTACATTATTATTTATAAAGTTATTGTAATTTTATTATTATTCATGATAACGAGCGTAAAGGAGAGTCGCCCAGTATGGTCAAGTCATCTTGCTAATTATAATTATGTTTCAGATTCGAAACAACAGATTTCCGTTGATTAATTGCCGCGTACTTCGACTCCAATAACCATACTTCGTACACTCTGTAGGATAAATTCATAGAGAATTATTGCCTGTCAAAAGTTCATTTCCGACTCTCAGCATTAATTCTAGAGGTAAGCTTAAGCTACTATAATGATTTTTCCTCGCAGCTTAGTCCTTTTTCAGTATAAATACGTATGTTATGTAGAATTTTAATTCGTTGCTTAATCGAAGTAACGGTTAAAATATTTTTATTTTTCATGTTTAATATATAATTGTCGCTTATGCTTTCACTATTCACATTCAATGAAAACGATTGCCATTGTATTAATCTTTTTAGAGCTTTCAAAGAGAATGAATCGAATTTTTCGCCTTTTTAATGCTTTTAACGCTCGATGGTAATCTATGTTAAAGGAATGAACTAATCCATCACTTCGAGCCCACACGGTTTTTACTATTACTTCAAAAGCCGACTGTTTCGAGCCGTACTTGGGCTCCTCGTCAGGGCAAAAGATTAAGTCCTCGCATTCAAACATAACAAAGTTTAATCGCGAAACACACTACTTTTCGGAAGCAAGGCTCGTACAACTTTTTTCAAACCAAAATCTTCGGTGTGTAGATGGTGACGCGACACTAGAGAAAAAGAAGTGTGTAATCCAACCAACAGAAATATATTAATTTTTTTAAAACTTTGACTTCCATCGCATGAATTAAAATCCGGTATAAATTGTGCGGTAACTGTCTACGAATCATGCGATGGCAGTCTACAGCTCTATATCGTGCGAGTATATCGTACGATTTCATTACGGCATTACAAAACGTCATTAATATACGTATATACGTATATATGCCTATCGTATAGGATCGAGCATTGGCGAAAGTGTAGGTACGAGGAAATGGCTATTATATGAAGATATCGAAGGCTGCACGTACAATGCGTGCACGCGAGTTATATTGCGAACTCGTTTCGCCAACTGGCATTTCCTATCCATCAATTACGCCGTGCGTATAACACAATTTGCGCGCAGCTTTCGCCGGGGGATATTTTGCTACTGCGCGCATACTTTTCGGCTGAATCTCTCAATTATGCGTCGCCCCTCATTTCTAGAAGAGCCACGTGTGTGCCGCGCGGCTCCGATTAAATCTAGGCTAATTCGGAGGCTAATTGAGACGGCCTTTCATTCACGGTGCACACAGCGCGGCAGCAGCTCTCCCGCGCGCTAATGATAAGGGACAATAATCCGAGCGATTTTGCTAATTACGCTTTTACGCGCAGCATATATGCGGAGAGCACGTATAGTCCCTCTACACACACACATAACTAAACTTTTTCTCTCTCTCTCTCTCTCTCTCTCTCTCTCCGCGTACTATGCTCTCGCGGAAACATTCGTTTAGCGCGCGCGCGCGTAATAAATTTTAATATAACGTAGAGTAACAAGTGAAAGTATGCTTTACAATCCGCGGATTGATTTACAAGCCTGCCTTTTCGTATGAGCTATGCTCTCCCGATGCATGTTTTCACAATAAAAACGAACTGCCGCGTGTATATAAACTCCGCTGCTTTTTTCTCCACCTCGCGAGAGTATAGGCCGCCGCGAGTATTATACTGCACAAACAACGGCGTCGCGCGCGCGCAACGCTTAGCCTTTGCGAAACGAGCCGCGGCGCGGCGTTTCACAAGAAAAAGCCCGTTGACTCAACTAAATTAGCCGCGACATCTTATTAAAAACTTTCCAAATGTCTTAGCATGCCGTGCGCGCGCGGGGGAGCTGCTTGACAAAAAAAAAGCGTCTCTCGACAGCCAACTTTCGCGCGAGAAGAAAAAAACTACTCGACAATAACAGCCGTACATTTCTTCGTAGCTGGGGGGAAGGCTACAGAAAAGCCCGGCAAACTACGCGTATATATTGAGAGCGAGCTGCGCGCAAGGACACACAGGGCCTGTATATGCAGCGCGCGCAATGCAAAAGCCAACCCGGCGTACTTTTAATAAGGCGGCCGGCACAATTAGAAAGTCCCGCGAGCGGCGTGTGTATGCTGCATAGGCGGCTTTGTTCGCAAATCGGTGCCCACGCCGGCAGCGGGAAAAGTGTCCCCCCCGACGTAGAGTAATATTCCCCGCGCGTTTCGCCACGCCGCCACCGCCGCCGCCGCGCAATTTCTGCTGCAGTGTATCTCTCTCGCGTATACAGTATACACTTGCAGCAGACCAGCCGCCTCTAGATTTTCCGGCGACGGCCAAGCCGAGAAATTTCAATTTTCAGCGGAGGAGTATACGTATATACCTGCACTCTGCAGCCTATGAGCCGCCGCCGCCGCGAGTCACACTGTAATTACACATTGTGGTGAACGTTTCGAAGATTTTTCATTGACTGCGTATAGTGAGGGACTGCATGCTACTGACCTTATTCCGAGCTTTCCACTACTGTCCCGGCGCTCGGGCTAATTATTGTCTCTCCTCGCCATGGCTTAATCATAGACTTTGGAACAACTGGTTTCGCAACTCTCCACGTCGTAGGACGGCAGCAATTACGGCAATGCAATATATATTTCAGATTTCGATTGTGTCTAAATCTTATTTTTCTCCGTTATAATCAATGCGAAGAGGTAAAAACGCAAATGGCCGATAGTAGGCTGCAGTGCCGAGGGACCATAAGAAAAATTGCTACTTCTTACTCAATTCGTTAGTTGCTAAGTATTACTGCTTACTGCTGGCTACTGTTCCGACAAAATTATTCATTAGTCTCAAGTAAGTCTTTGTCTACAACTGAACGAAGCTGCAATCATGTTACTTATAAATTTAATTCTGTAAGACGTTTGTAACTACGTACCAGACTAACTCACAGAATACCTGCAATTCGAGATAATACAGCTATAAAAATTGATTTTGAGGCAAGTAGTGGATGTCTCCGTGTACACTAAAAATAGCATGTTTAGACACGCTCCGTGTACCGAGATGAGCATATTTCTTGGCTTATAAATAAAAGAGAAGCCGTATCAATCGCTCTCCTTAAAGATTTAGTTCAAAGGCCTAACACGCTAACCAATTTGATAGTGAATCCTAAAATATTTTACTGCAAAATATTTATTTATCCGACTGTCGCCGTATACAAGTCGTAAGCGAATAATTCAATCGAAATTACATAAAAGCGTGGCACGCCATAAAGGTTTGTCAGAAAAATGCAATGCATATAAAGGAGAAGGAAAGTTGTTGGGCTATTAAAATAAACGGCCCTCCTCGAAACGAGCCCGAGGAGTAAACAAATCCATTAGCACCATAGGCGAAATGCGCATAAGCATCAGGAAACGTCATGCGCGACTACTTTTAATAAAAGCCGTTACTTAACAAACAATAAACGTCACTGGCAAGCGGTGGACTCAATAAAATTACCCTTCGGCCTCCCCATCATCGCCGCGGCCACACATTCCAATCGAAATCATAAATCGCTCGGCGTTACAGCGCTTAATTAGAGCCGAAATCCAATAAATCTCGTGGTTGCGCGCGATAAATTACCATCGAAATATATATGCGATCTCTATACACGCTACATAGATATACCTTATTAATGTGTGTCGGAAGGTCGTCGCCATAATATCGAGTAATATTATACGCAGGCCAGAGGCGAGCAAAGCTATTGAGAATCCTGCGCGTATTATACATACACGTGCTGCAGTAACGGGATAAATAATAATTCAGCATTTTCCTTAATTAAGAAATCAATTATCAAGGGCACATATTTTCGATTGTTAATACACTTTGCCCACCCACGCGTGCCCCCCCACGCGACTCCGTGCGGTTACGTGCTTTCCATCCCCCAGGCCCCCGCACCTAAGCTGTCGCCACTCCCCCCGCCCCAGCACTCCGCATACGCCCCCTCCTGCTTATCCTTTATTCCGTGCTTGCTGGTTTTCCTTCGTTTATTACAACCTTTTCTACCGTCGAAAAACCGCGTGTTTCCAGCTCGAAGACCCCGGCCCCCCACGGGCCCAACCTGGACTCACCCGTGCGCCGACGTCCCTCATTCGTGTGTCCCTGCTCACCGTTCCATCCTCCTGCCCACGACCTGCCCCCGTTCGGCATTCATCTGCCCGGCTTCGCCACCTTCATGCCTGGCTCGTACGTCCGTTCGAATCGCCTGTCTCCTTCCCTAGTCCTCGGGCATCCCCCCCTTTGCTGCTTCCCCTCATGGCCGTACCCCCCCCCCACTTCTTGGCGACCCCGCCTCCCCCCGCCTTTCAGCTCGCCTTTCCTATGACTCACCCCACCCCCCTTCCCCGCCAGCGTCCTTGCCTCCACCCACCTCAGCCGGTGCCTCCGCTCTGCCCCCCTGCCTCCTTCCCAAGTCGTCTGCATGCCCCACATTCACCACCGCGGTGGGGTGTGGGCGGTTTTTTCCCCCCCTGCTCTCCACCCCTGCTCCCCCCTGTTCGCTTTCTCCCTCCCGCTGTCTCCAACCGCTCGCGCTTAACCGGCCTTCCACATTCACACTCCTTCCCCTCCGGCACCTCCCCGTCCTGCGCTCTCTCGCACGGCGTCGCTCAGCATTGCCCGGGGCGTCCCCCCCCCTGAGCCCTCCTATGTTACGGTTGTCTGTGTATTCTACGCCGTTTCCCCGCTCGGCCTCGTCCCCATCTCCGGTTACCCCCCCCCGCCCTGCTCCTTTACCTGCTCTCGCAACCTGCTTCCCCCCAGCCGGCCTCCCCGGCCAGAGACCACTCCTCTTCCGGCCCCTGGTATGCTAATGCGCCATCCCCCATTTTCCAGTGCGCCCCTTTAGTACCCACAACATCAAATGACTCCTTGAGCCATCTACGCGCCCTCCCGCGGTTTCACCGCCCTCCACCCGCCCATCTTACCTTTGCCCCTCTCGGCCCGCGTCGTGCTGTGCCAACGCACCGCGCCCCTTGCGTGGCATTATTTGGGCACCCCTTACCTCTCACGGCGCCCCCCCCCTCCTCTCTCTCTTTCGCCCCCAGACTTATCCCCCCTTCTCCCCGACTGCCACACACCCACCCCAGCTCCAAGCTCCCCACCCCGTGGTCTACGTTCGATCGCTCCTCCCACCTCCTCGCGCCTCGCCCTATCAGCATTCTTTCCGAGTCTCCGCCCCCCACCTCGCCGCGTCGTCCTCGGCCCCCCTCACACCTCCGGCGTGCGCTCCGACCAGTTTCTTCGTCTCCTACCGGCCCGCTTTTCCCTTCGGCTCCTGCCGCATCTCGCGCCGCCTCCGTTCCGCCCTTCCCGTCGTTTTATCACCGTCCTCCCCCACTCTCCTCCCCGAGCCTGCACCGCCGAGCGCACCCCCACGTCCACGGCCCCACCCGGCGTTTGTTCTCCTGCCCCCCCGCGCGTCGCCCCTCGACCAAGAGCCCGCCGCCCCCACCCCCCCATGCTCCGCCTCTCCGGCTTCGCGCCCAACGCCCAACACCCCGGCCCCCCGCCCCCACCTCCCCCCCAGGTCGCGCTGGCAACCCGTATGTCTTCGCCTCACTATCGCCGTCGGGGCGCTTCCCGTCTCCCCCGCTCCCCGCGCACCCACCGTCTCCTTATTCTCGCACCCTTCCCAGCCCGACTCAGTCCTCCACCACCCCGTCTTTCTCGCTATTCCCGCTCGTCTCGCATCCTCCCGACCGCACCCGTGCACCCGCCACCACCCCGCTCACCAACCCTCTCTCTGCCACCGCCTTGCCCGACCGCCCCGATCTTCCGGCCGTGCTTTCGCACCCCGTGGCCCGGGCGGGTCCGCCCGGGGGCTCCCACCAGCACTTGCTAGACGCCCTCCTTTCACCTATCTGTCTGTAGCTATGGCGCTTTCCTCCTTCTCTTCGCCCAAGGGCTTGCCCCACACCTCTAGGTTCCGAGGATTTCTCCAGCCCAACCGACGCGGCCCCCCCTCTTGTAGCGGGGTGGGGCGGCACGTGGTAGAGCGAGGCTGGGCAAGGGGACTGCCTGTGTGCCGGGCCAGGTCTCGGATCCCTCTCACCGCCCCGTAGGCGCGGCGCGCGTGGACCGCTATTTTACTGTATACCTCTTCAACGATTTGGTTCAGGCTATCGTTCGCATTTATGCATCACGGCGATTCGGATGCCCCGCCCACCGGAGGGGGAGAGGATGGGTGAGGAAACGCGCTAGCGTTTCGAGGGGCAGGCGCCCTGCGGTTCCCACGGCCCGGGCCCCTTTTGGCGTCTGTTCTCATTCATGGTGGTCCTTTTCTTGACATTCACTTTTCGCTTATCCGTGTGCCTCATGGTTTCTGCGGATACTGCCTCTCGCCGGTCCTTGTGCTACCGTTACGTGCGTGTCTTCCCGCCGGACGGCCCCCCCCCGGTGGCCGCCGCTCTCCCTCTCCGCTTTCGGTCGGTGGGGAAGCTGGGTCCGGTTCTAGTCTCGCATGCGCCAACCGCCTATAGGATAGACCCGTCCTCGTTTTCTCCCCCATTGCGGCTCGCTTATCCCCGACACTCGGGGCCCCCTTTTGTCTTGGTTCTTGACTTCACGTTCAGCTCCGGTGTCGCGCCCTCTTACCTGTGGCAGCGGTCGCACCGCCAGATCGGCCCTCCATCCTCTTCCGCGGCAGCTCACCTACTTTGGCTTCCTTCGGCTCACCTCCTTTCCCTTCCCACCGGCCCTCTTGGTTACGTCTCCCCTCACCCGCCACAGCGTCGCTTCTCCCACCACCGCTCCCCCCTCGTCTCTGCGCCCGCGGTCTTCGCCCCCTTTCTCCGCGCCTCTCTTCTTTGGGGCGCAGCAGCTCTCCCCCCCCTTATTTTTTTTGCACCCCACGATCCTCTCCCGCCGCCCCCAAGCTGTATTTCATAGCTTCATTCTTAACGGGCTTGTCTCTCCCCAGTTTCCCAGGCGGCCCTGTTCTTCGTACGTCTGCTTTTGCCTTTCGCGGCCCTCGGTCCGCCTGTCTGCCCGGCACCGGCGTCATTCATCTGGCCCCTGGTCGTCGTTCCCCTTCCTTTCGTGCGGGTATTCGCGCTCGGTTGCCCCTTCTAGGTGCTTACGCACGCCTACCCGCCCCCGGTCGTTTGCGCTTGGCAGTTTTATCCCACTTTGTATCGAGGCCGCCCTTTTGTCGCCGCTTATGCTGCTGTTTCACTCCTCGCGCTCCGCGTGGCTTTTTAGTCCGTTACTGATGACTCGCACGGTGTCCGTAGGGACGTTGGCGGCCCCGCACGACTTCTTCCGTGGTCCCTCCTCCAATTGCGGTCAATCCCCCCAGGTTGGCCGGATCCCCCGCGCCCTAGTTCTACCTCCGCCCGTTCTTGCCCGGCACCCGTCTCTCGCGTGCGCCCGGACGGTTGCTTCCGCCTGCGCGCACACTCCCCCCCGGGGTTCTCCCCTCGTTACCCCCCCCCGCCCCCGCCCACCCGCTGTCCCACTTCGTCTTCCCCCTGGACCGGCCGCCCTCTCGCTTCTCAGCCGCAGGTCCCCTCTGGTCTTCCCCAGTTTTCTTTTTTTTCGTTCCCGTACTCGGTGTTCCTCTTTTTTCGGTCCCCCCCCCCCCTGTCCGGGCTGGCCCTCCCCCCTGTCTGGGCCTTTCCCCCGTCCTCTCCCGGTTTCCCTGCCCCTTCTAGTTTTGGTTTGCGGCCTTTTTATCCGCGCCGCGGTCTCTGTGTGGGGTTTGGTCCGGGCTCCCGCTGGGGATCTCTTTGTGTTGTTCCCGCCGCGGGGGCTGTTCGTTCTTGCGGCCCCCCCTGGGGCCCCCGTGTCTTTCTTCGCCTTCCGCCGGCTTTTGCCACCGTTTTGTATGCTTTGTTGTTCTATTTTTGCGCGCACAAAGCAAATCGGCCTGAGCGCCAGTGATGTATCGTGTCCGATGAACAATTTTAAAATATACCCAGTTGAAAGTTTCCAGATGTAACTAACTGCTTATGAACAGCCGATGCATCCGCCAGTCGGGTAGGGGAGAGGCAGATAACTTCCTAAATCTCACATAAATAAGTGTAAACACTCACACACGTGTACGCGTAGACAGCCAGATTTTTTAACGACAGGCCTATACCGTTATGTGCAGTGAGAAACTTATGCGATGTGAACATTAATTAATTCGGAGACGTTGGTCTATCGTGTAAATCAATAAATTAAAAAGAAAAACACGCAGTCGTAAAATTCATAAAATTCTCGTATTACAGCTTGTACCCCCGAATCAATCACGCGATATCGTGTATAGCGTCCCTTGACAAAAAAAATCCTTATCGAAAGCATTGGAAACTATTAACCCTCGAGTGTGCAATCGAATCCCTTTATCGGCGACAAGGTCGTTTACCCCGTCGATAATTTTTTTTTTCAAGGTCAAAACTCATTACGTCACTCGACATAGCGACACAGACGAGTAGACGACGACACATCCGTTTAGGTATAATAACGGACATAGATCGAAGCGCATCGTCGCTCGGATATGCGACTGCGTGAAATATATAATTATCAAACAATCGTGCATTTGCATGGCAGGTAAATATGGAATTTTCCTCGAGCGCCTCTCCGAGGTTTGGAGCGCTGCATAGAGCGCAGTCTACTGCACGCTTGTGTGCACAGCCGTGGGGGGAACTGGAGGAAAAAAATGTTTAATTTAACGGAATGGAAACCAGAGACTCTCATCGTGCAGCGGCGCGAGCGGCTGCAGCACATCCGCGGAAGTGCAATGAGCTCTGAATTTTTAATGGACGGCTCTCTCTCTCTCTCTCTCTCAGCAGCGCTGAGTCAATGTTTACCGTTGCGCCTCTCGAGGAGGAGGATGAGGAGGATGAGGCGCGGAGAGCATAGCTTTTTGATTGATAGAAAATTGAAATTGGATTACTCGATTTCACGAGAGCGAGAGCTATCCTATATATATAATTCGTAATTTATATGTAAACTAATAGTTCCAAGAGCGATGTATACCCCCTCCACATGTACTGCTTCGCTTGTCCCTTTAATCCAGGAAATCGTCGGCTCGCGCGGTCAAGGTATACATTCGATGAATATCATGAATAGGTAAAGTAACGATGAAAAACCTCGAGCGGGCTATATAGAGTTTCGTGAAAAACACATGGCGCGCCCTGTGAATATACGTGTAGCCGAATGCGCCGCGAGTCACTGATCCCAAAAGCCAAGCCGCCGCCCGTGGTAAAAAAATGCCGCGCAGCCTCGCGCGCTCGTTAAAATCGCGGCGGCTTTCACCGCACTGCATTATCGCTTATCGCCGTGCAAAGACCGCGCGTTCAATCCCGAATTTACGATCCCTCTCGCAGCCTAGACACACGGCCGAAATAATTTCAATAGCTCGGCTATGCGTAGAATGAGCGACAGGGGGAGAGAGAGAATAAGCCGTGGATATGGGCGCAGGATCGCGAGGCACGCGTCCCGCGCATACAGCTGGTAGCCGATCGTTAAAATTGCCAACACTCACAGTAGAGCCATTACATAAGCTTGCATTACTATTCTCCTCTTATCGCGCACACAGCAAGCTCAACAAGTCCTGCCGCTGCCGCTGCTGCTGCTGCTGCTGCTGCTGCTGCAGCGCTCGATATACTGCGGGCGGCTCGCTTGCTCGCCGCAACACGTGTGCGCGAGTCTCTCTGACTTTTTCGCGCGCGCGATGCAGCTGCCTGACAAATAGCGCGCAGAGCCCGATTCTGAGAGCGATAAGTACAGTTATGCGCGGCCTGTACGGGTTTGGCGATTTTTTCAGTGGAGGGGTCTGCCAGTTTAATTAAAAATACCAATTTCGCACCGTAGCTAATGTATGTATAACCGTTGACGATGAAAAAATAATTGTCAGTATGGAAATCAAAATTAAATGACAATTAGCCGGGCGATACGTGTTCTGCGTGTTAGGTGTAATTATTACGTATAGCGTATTCTCTCTTACGTTCAATCTTACCTTATGCATATTCATTATTGCACTAAGTTTCGAGTTTATATCTTGAAACCTGAATAATTTCTGTTTTTTTTTTCTTGTTTTTGGCACGATTATTAGTTTCCGTCTAATTGGACCTACACACTGCAGAGTCAAATAAGACAAGCTATATATTATTTATTAATTTATGGATTAATCTTTAATTAATTTTCAGACTCATAAGTAGTAGATTTGATGATGCGGAAAACGTTGTATATAGGTAGTTTCAATCTATTTTCATCAATCTACTTATTCTTGTTGTTTACCTTAATGGCAATAAATTAACTAATTTTCCAAACGAATTATCAATTATGCCAGAACGAGCCAATTTATCGTTAAGCTTCCAGCAGAGTTGGGTTGGGTTTGGTTTACTTTGGACGCTAGACCCGTAATTTTCGACTATTTTTCTATTCGAGCCGTTACACACTTACATCTCGATCGCTGCAATGAAATATACGCGCGCGCGGAGAGTGAAAAAAGAGACAGCAGGCAACAAATTCGCGATCAATAATAATAAATTATTCTATTTAGCGATTTCCATCGGGTCTCTCGCTCTCTAAAAAAAAGCAAAACTCGGAAACACTGCACTAAATATTATCCCGGCAGCATAAATCCTCAAGAGCCAGCATATATACAGCTTTGCGGGGGCTCTAAATTAATGCTTCTATAAGCGTTCGTTCATTCCCATTAAATTTCAATCGTGCACTCCATCACGTCCATTCAACCTCATTACCTCGATCGCGAATTTATATTGGAATTAACTCTTATCAATTGGATGACCCACACGCGGAGAGAGAGAGAGAGAGAGAGAGAGAGAAAGAGAGACAGATAAAAGCCTACGCTCGCATATATTTAAGCGATCTAGGCCGTTGCTGAGCCACAGCTCCATTTCAAAACGTCGACGAGTTTTATGAAAAATTTATAAATGAAAACAGATCGGCGGCACAGAGAGTTTTTTAACAGAAGAAAATCTCGGGAGCGCTTTCAGTCGAGCCGACGCGTTCCTACTAATGAGCTCATCCCGCGGAGCACTTTAATCACCCGATAATACATAAGGGTCACGTATACATATACATCGTCGCTTCGGGTTCCACATTGATTTGAGAGGGCAACCTACCGAGTACATCGGCTGCAGCAACAAAAACGAGGAGCGACGAGAAACCGGTATCGAGCGGCGAGGAGGGGGGGGGGGGTATAATTTCGCTCATTGTAGCATCGTCCACGAGGTTTATGCGCGCGTTCGCCTGGAATCGCCGCGACGAGCGCGTGTTTTTTCTCTCTTGCCCCAACGAGATCGAAAGTGCTGACGAGTCCCCGACCGGATGGACAATTGACAATATATCGAGCGTACGTGTTCGAAGCATTAGACAATCGTGAATCACGTCTTGCGCTATTCACATTTAACGTGCTTTTTTCCCTGATACATATTATTATGTATGTTATACATGTAGGAGTTAGTCACTCCTCGTCGGCGCGATCGACCGATCGAAATTTCTAGAACAGGAACAGCTCATTAGTCGAACATTGTAAAACACGGCCGCTCGCGAAACTCGTTAACCGCGGTTAATAGACCCATTCGAGCAGGTAATAAACCAGCGGCTCCCCAGCAGATTCTTTTGCTCTGCACACGTATGTACAATGTACATATAGCGATCGAGACGCCTTCTTCCGCGTAAAATGCGGGGTCGCCTATGTGTATATATATATATATTGAAAAAAAAGTGTCAGTTCACCAACTTTTATTTTCGCTCTATATATCGATCCTCCCTTTCTCCACGCAGCCCAGGAGTAAGTCAAAAGAAGAAGAAGAAGAAGAAAAAGACGCAGCATCGGACGTGCGCGCAGTTGGCGCAGCGCCTATTCACGGAGCGCGCGCGCGCGCGTCAAGTGTCCGCCCGAATTACACATCGGCGGGGGCCCCATTTTTCAGGACGATAGACTCCCCGGACCGCATAACAGCTCGTTTTCCAAAAGCGCTCGTGATAAATGTGCCTCAAAAGACGGAGGCGTGTCTCACCCCTCGCAGCCGCTATATACGCGTATAAGCTATATATACGCGAGGAAAGCGTTTAACGATATTGTTCGCTGCCGCGGCTGCGGCACCAGCGCGGGCTTTTCTTTACAGAGCGATCGGTATCATCTCGATCGCATAAATCAGTCATCGGGATAGAGCTGGAACGCCAGTGAAATATGTACAAACGAGTCGCGCGTGCAGTGGTGTGCGTGTGTGTGTGTGTGTATGAGAGAGAAAGATATAGAAGCGAGGAAAGAAGTCGAGGAGAGAGACGACGTGCGGTTAGACGCACTGGTCACTTTAAATGAGTCCCGAGTCGGCTTGACGAAGTTATTTATGCCAGCAGCAGCAACTCTCGCGGCGATGAGGCATTCGCTTTTTGACGGATCGACTGTTGTACGTGTGGGATATATATATGTATGCGAGGAATATGTCTCTCGCGAGTGTCCTGAATAATCGAGGCTAAATATTTGAGCGCGGATTTTTCTGGGAGAGCGCGCAGGCCGGCTCTGATCGATATATACCCGTCGATTAGTCAAGCTCAAGCTCTGCTCCCTTTCCTTCCTTCGAAGAATCGATCCGCGCGCAGAACGACGACGGCGATGTGCGACCGAATGAAGCGACCAAAGTGTATACGCACTCGCGCGCGCGAACGTCTTATTGAATTCACGGCGCGACGCGACTGAGTCACTCGATACTTATACGTATGTGTCGTGGCTTTACAAGCAAAACTCTCTCATTTACTTCTTCGCCATTTCAATCAGTGTTCGAGCGCGCGCGCGCGCGCGTGTGTGACATGTTTACGATACTCGCGCGTGTCTATACAGCCGCGCGTAGAGTCGGAGCGCGCGACGTACATTATCAAAAGGAACGTTTTGAAACTGCAAATTATACATGTCCACGGCGCGCGCGCTATTGCTATGTAAGAGTGCGCGGTTTCTCCTTCCTCTGTATTTCAGCTGTATGTACACATATTTACTGGGATTTGCTAAGAGCCATGGAACTACGGGACAGAATAAAAAATGTATCGTTGTCTGTACCCCCGGCGCTCGGAAATTATACAGTCTTGAAGCGAGAGTGCAGAGGTGAAAAAGAATACGGCCGATGTGTAGCTGATAAAATATTTATGCGCGAGAGAGCCGATGTGTGGTTACAACGATACACAAAGGCAGCAGCTGTATGTATGCACTATGCATATCAGGAGAATTGCGTATACCTTTCCGTACGCGCGTAGCCTCTTTTCTCTCACACGCTAGGTGTATATAGCTGCACCGACATCTATAATTGCCGAGCGTGTAATATCGCGCGAGGAGCCAGAGCGAGAGCGAGACTGGCGTTGTGTCAATCGCCCGTAAAAATCCTTACGCGGCGATTAAATCGCTCGACTGTAAAATTCCAAACGGATTCTAATAGTCGACGCCGCCGCCGTTAATTTACACACCGGCACTTCCCACTCGTGTTTTTAAACGCAAATCGCGTATACAGAAATTGGGTCAGAGCCGCCGCGCAGACTTATTATTAATCTCTCCCTCGGCTGACACACTCGCCCGCTCGCATAGTGCGGGGCGCGCACTGTTAATGCAACGAAAGGCCTATGTAGCTTTAAACCGACAATGCTTGCATATACAAGCGATATCCAGACAGAGAGAGAGAGAGAGAGAGAGAGAGAGAGAGAGAGAGGAGCGCCGGAGTAAAAGTGAGCAATTAATAGCCTATCGCGCGAACGAAATCCCCATAACTCACGGCCCGGCCCGCGCGCCGTCGCGAGTGTCGCGCGCTCGCTCGTCGCGTGGGCAGCAGCGGCTCTTCAATTGTAATTGCCTCTCGTTATACAGGCTGAGCTCCGTCTACGTCTACGTCTATTGTATGTATCTGCGTGTGTATCGCTCGGGAGAATCGGGCCTCTTCCGCGGAGCGAGCGCGACGACGACACGTTGCTGCACGTGCGCGCCTATAATACACACACTGCTTTAATAAAGCGACTCGCGCCTCGATAAATCAGCTTGAGCGATTGTGCACTTCCTATGTGGAATTATGGATCCCATGCGCATTGCACATTGCACGTATCGCGCGCATATTGCAATCGTTCGACACCTCTCGAGAGGAGAGGCCGATTTAATAAGTTGGACTTGCAGATTCGCACAGTGTATATATAGCCAAAGGCGAGCTGCCTTTTGTTTCGCTGATTTATGCTGGAAAGTCCGCTTTGGGGGGCGGACCTCCTCTCGATCGGATATGTGCGCCTTTTTCCGAGGATGCGCAGCCGTGGCGAGAGCCGTATAGCGAGCTGTAACGTTACGTGATAATCGGTGAGCCGAGGTTAATCGCTCACCGATGCGCACATTTTCCAATCGGTCTGTTTATACGTTCGCTTTGTATTCCATGCGGATGTATATAGCTTGGACATACGTACACCACAATTAATTGTATAATTATTCAAAAGATTCAATGTGTTTGCATGTGTTTAGTAATGACTGGAGCCACGCACGCACGCAGCTACGTCTGCGTATACATATACTGGAAATTAATTAAACGCGCGCGCGCGCGCCTTTTCTCTTTTCGCGCGGATAAAGCCAGTACTCCGTGTGTACGACGGCGTATATACGATACAACAATAAACTTAATTGGACTGTAAAAAGTTTATTTTTATCATTTTATTTCTGCGCATGTACGTGGCGATCCACTCGCTCGCGCTATACCACGGATCAATTATCCTACGGCTGCAGTGTTTAATTTTAGAAATATGTATGTTACGAGAAAAGAGTTATTCAAATTAAAAGGAAAATGCAACTGCCGTTCGGTTAGTGCATTATAGTTTGTTGTCAACTCATTTATTTTTCCTATGTGTATTAATACCTTATATTTAAATACAAAATATATTCAGGCGTACTTTTTTATTTCTGCCACTCTGATACACTCTGTACAGTATATGCGTTGTGTAATGTAAAATCTTTATAACCTTACAAGATCGAATAGACAACATTTGCAACACTTTTCAAAATTGTGAATTAAAAAAATGTACCTATAAAAAGAATCCTTTGACTTTCTTAATAAAGCGATTCACTGAAATTTTAAATTACATATATAGAGTCGTGAGAAAATCTCATATTTGAGGAATGATGAAAATGAAAAGCTTAATTTTCCAGTAGAGCAGTCTTTCTATCAGCCTTTTTTCCAGCCGGCTATAAACGAGCAACACAGCCTTGAAAGGCGCACAAGTCTCTACCCCCTAAACAAACAAGCATGAAACCAGCTAAAAGCGTATAATTAACTCGTGCTAACGCGCAAACTTCAGCCACATAATGCCCTCCTTCCTCCTCCTCCCCGGCGTGCACTCACCATTAAAGAAATCGCACGCGAGCGTTCGAACAGGTGTTTCGTAAATCACTGCGCGCGGCGCACGACCCCCTAACGGTGCTTTTCTTTCCCGTCGTGAAAAATCTCTCCCCTGGCCGTCGTATAACGTCGAAACCCGAGTCATCGCGATAAAAATCGCGGGCTGAATCGCCGGCAGTCGACTCGTAAAAGATGCTGGCCAACGGGAAACGGGAGGTACCTATATACGCTTATACTTGTACTTATGTACATCCTCCGCGTGCTGCTCCGCGCGCGAAGACTAGCTAGCGCGGCACGAATCCGGAGCGGAAAAAAGCACAAGAGTATAAACGTACAGCGATTTTCCCATTCTCTGTCGCGAGCACTTTTTTTATCATAACTTTGCGGTGCTGTGCAAATTTCAAAAGTTTTCATAAATAAACTAGATCGCTTCGTCACTTGTACCGTTACCGCGCTCGATCGTATATTATTTATTAAAACCTTAAAAATGTTACGTGTACGCGACATGATTGAAACGAGGACAGCCTCGTTTTTTCTTCTTTAGCGCATCACACGCAAGTCGCACTCGTGTGGAATTGAAAAATAATTACAGCTCGAGAGAGAAAGCTGCGGATAATTTATTCCACGTGAAGGATTTATCCAGTCGGCGCTTGTGTATAAAAATATTTGTACGCAGATGTACTTCAGAAAAATATTGTTTACCGCACATATTGTAATATTTCTATAGAGGAACTAAAACAAATGCTTTTGTTTTTAATTTCTTGAGCAAACTGAATGCATAAGCAGAGTAACGCAATGCAGAATTATTTTCGTCCGTACGGATTTCCGCGGACGTAGAAAATCCGAACAGAAACCAGGCAAATTTAGTTTCTTTTGCGCGTGGGCGCAGCGCATCGCTCGCAGTATTATATGAACGCCGAGCTCTCGCGAGAAATCGAAAAATAATTTATCGAGGCTCGGGAGAAAGCCGCGGGCAATTAATATCGCTGTATATCAAAGACAGCTGCTCGCGATTGTGCTTGCAGACTGGGAAAATTCCCGGCAGTGAAAGCCGTATCGCTTGTAGTCTGCGATGTGTGTATGCGATTCGAAAACTCCCCTCAAAGCATAAAGCAAAAGAAAAGTGATTCAAGGGATTATGGCTGCGCAGAGCGACGGCGGCGATGAATACGGCCATTGCCATTGAAACGCACGCAGCTCCCATTATCCGGTCGTCAAGCGATGCGCAAAGGCCGAATTCCTCCTTCAACTCGACGACAATCGCGTCGCGATAAGCTCGTAAGTATATCGCCGACAGAGAGAAGAAAAAAAAATAGAGCAGAGCACTCACCCAGTGTCGCCGATATAATCTAGCATCCGTATCTTGAGCATGTTGTCCTGCACGCGTCTGACGCGATGCAGAGAGCGAAGAAGAGCAGCAGCAGCAGTTATCCCTCGGCGGAAGGAAAACTCACCCGGGGGGGAAAATTTTTCGCCGGCGAGAAAGGGCACGCCCCTCGCCACGTGCCGATGTCTCTAGCGTGACTCACTCTCGGCAATGACAGTCGTATAATAAATTTCGACTCTCAGCTCTCTCTCTCTCTTTCTCGCCTGAATTGCGAAGGAGCGCGAGCTCGCGAAAAAGCGCTCGTAGAGATGAGCCCTCCAATTAGAGCTCGTACGATGTCCAGGAAACGGAGTTTCTCGTGTCGGCTCTCCCCGACACCTACTCCGTGTTGCTTGCTTCGTCCCAGCGCCGCGCCGCCTCGGCCAATAAACGTCCCCGCGGTTATGGGCTGTCACTCGGCAAACTCGTTCCCGCGGCGTCCCTTCGCTCCTCGGCAATGGCGTAATCGTCGCTGCGGCGGCGGCGGCGGCGGCCGCGAAAATTGCAGCGCATTCCGCGCGCCCCGTTATCGGGTGTGGGGGATCGCAACGAGATCAGAAAATTCCTTTTCTTTTTCCCTCCGCAGATCTAGCACTCAACTGCACAGACACTCGCGAATCGCGTCGCATAATCGCGCACGTGGCAAAGCTCGCAAGCTCGCGTGCAAGCGTGTGGCTGGCGTCGAGTCCCGTTACAATGCTCGGCGATCGGCTGACGATCGTCCGAGAGTATCCGGAAAAGAGCTCTTTGTTATTGGGGTCGGGACGAGCTGGTGCCGAGAGCGGCGGCAGCGGCGCGATGTGTGCCGATGACCGCGATCGCTCGCGGACTTTCTATTGTAAACGTGTACGTGGGTACAGAGCTACGTGCGAGTGCACTCGGGGGCCGCGCGCGAGAGTTCCGTCCCGCAGCTACTGTTGTTGGCAATACGAGCTGCGAGCGAGGCTGCGAGTTTAAGGTTATGCTCGACGATTTATAGGTCCGCGGAACGGTTATTTACTCTCCGGGCGAGAGCTTTCCTCCTTATCGGCGAGCGGCGGCACTTATCGCTTCGCCGCGATATAATACTGCGCGAGAGAGCAGCGCGCACAACAATATAAGTAAGAAGCAGCAGCGGCGGCAGCAAACTCTGCTCTACACGGCCGACGATAGACAAAGCACTTTGCAGTATTGCGTAGACTTTGTAGGGCACTTATATAGAGGAAGGCGAGCCGGTTATCAGCGCCGCAGGTTGTTTATCGCCCCGGAGGATCTCTCGCTGCTGCGGCGGCGTCGCGGGCGGCTCGCGAAAACTCGCGCGCGCACTCTGACTCGGACTAGAGAGATGAGAGGCTGCGTATAGCGCGCGCACTCGGTTATACGCGTATAAAGAGACCGCCACACGCGCGGGACCGCGTATGTATACTGAGTCTCGGCGTGGCTCGCTACGCCGGGCTTCTCTCTCTCTCTCGCCGAGTCTCGATGTGCATCGTTCGCTCCCTTCCACCGAGCCACAAACCTCTCCGCAGGCCTATCTCTCCTACTCCCGCGCGCGCCGCGACGGTTCGGCTCTCTCTCTCTCTCTCCACTATCGCCGCGCTCTCGGCTCGTGGAGGTGGACGTCTTTTCTCTCTCTCTCTCTCTCTCTCGCTCTCTTACGCTGAGCTCATGGAAAGAGAGGGAGCCGCAGCCGACGACTGAATTCAGCTGATGCCATGTGTGCAGTCGCATGTGTCTTCGCAGCGCGAGCGAGAGAAAGGTCGCATGTGTGTTTATTGACGCTAGGAGAGCTCCGACTTTATGCGCTTTATAAATATGTGATGCTGCTGCTGCTGCTGCTGCTGCTGTGTTTTACGCGTACGCGCGTGCTAAAACAATCAAGCTTTCGACGGGAGGAAGTGAGGCGAGCGGGCTTTTCGGCTTTCTCGTTTTTTCAATCCCGCTGCCGCCGCCTCTGCGCCTCCCGCCACTGTACACTTACGTGGGAAAAAAGGATTGACGGACAAGCTTCCGTTTTCGGCTGTCGCCTACGTAACACGCGCTCCTTTCGGCTGTGTGTCTATATATATGCGCGTACGGCTAATGTACCAGAGATTCGATCTTGACTGACGTTTTCGAATTCACCTGCGCACCTCCTTATAACTATACTTACTCTCTTTTCAGGAGAGAGTCTGACCGAGTTGGAGTTTAACGAGAAATAGAGTGTTCTTGCAAGTAGCTGATGTACAAAGGAAAGTACGCGAAGGATTCAAAAAAACTAATCAATTGCTTTCGATTCAATCTCAGTTTAATATAATGTGGTTTTTATTAAAAATTCTTTTATCGTGCAATCTGTTTACCCAAAACAATATTTATATGCAATGTAAAAATGTTCCAAAATCTTTTTAATAAACAGCTAAATTGCGTCTTACTTTATTATTATTGACACAATCGAGTCCCTCCATTAATATTGAACTTATTTTCATTTCAATCTTTCTTTCAGATGCATATTGCATTTTTTGTCACTTTTTTGCGTAATATTTTGTATAGCACGCGAAATTTACGTTTTGCAAAATTTCTCTCTGTGATTTGAACTGTTGAAATTCATTCAATCGAAAAAAGCAGAATTTTTATATACACATCGATGGATTTCTTACTACGAACATTTTGACACTGTCCAGATGCACTGTCACTGGCAACATTATTATAATACTCAATTTGTTACAAAATTTTACTTTTTAATAAATTTGTTGCGCTATAAATGATTTCAATGGATTTTTTTAAATAATGAAAAATACATTTTTAGTATAAACTATTTATTTTGAAAAAAAAAGAAAAAATAAACAATCATTCCGTGAACTGATGATTTCTTTTGCTTCGGAAAAATGTACGCTCTTTCTTATAAAAAGAAGAGACTTTATCACCACACCTATAGCAATATTTTTCAAGGAAACGACGATAATAACCACAACGACCAATTTCGGTTACAGCCCGCTGAAGATGATTTGCTCATATTATCAGTTAATACACTATACACTATACATACGATTAAATCGCAAACTAGGTCAATGCCTCTCACTCCCAGTGATCTGGATTAGTCACAGGATTGCTTGCTGCGAATTACGCTGAATTCGTACTCGACGCCTACGCCCTATCAAAAACCGCGCATTTACAGTAACAGTCATATATAACATATATTTGTGCTGAGAAACCTCGCGACACTTTCCCTCGGCTAAACGGTTCTAACGTAAACTCGCACGATACATCATCGATCATATTCCACGAGCGACAATGCATCACGGATATCTCTGCGCTGATATTTTAATCTGACTTTTAGACAGCCTCTCCAGCCTCAAAGTAAAAGCTCTCCTGCACTTTATAACTAGAGATGAAAAGATTCAGCTGAATCGAATTCACGATGCGTAGTTGATAATCGAAGCAGTTGATAGTCAAACTGCTGTATCATTGAACTTGATTTATAATTCATAGTGCAGTGTGTATGCAGTGAAAAATAGGTTTAAACAATGTCATGAATGCTTACTTTCATAATCTTTGATTAATAAATGACAAACGTATGGTGTTTAAGTCTATATTTTAAAATATTTTCATCGAATTTACACGTGCTCGTATCTGTACATCAGGATCGAATCTTGCTATCAGTATGCATATTCACATAACGCATAACGCTAACCATATAATAATGTAACCGCACCATACTCGGCGTCAAAAGAGTTTTCGAAAAGCGAAGCCATGCAGAAACGACGGTTTTGGTATTACCGTATTATCGCTAACCACAAGGCTTTCTAAAATGTAGTAGGGGTTATATGAATTGCACTTGGTCAGACTTTGCAGTTCCGCACTTTGCCGAATGATTGGAAAAAGTAAGAAAAAGTGAGAGGCCACGAGGGGAGTAGAACATTCCTTGGAAATAAGCTTTGGACCGACGCTTACATGAAGCAATTTTGTGTTTCAAGTGCCTCTTTGGTAAAACATAATAGTATAAAGTATACAGTGCAAAGATCCGTTCTTGGACACGAAGATTATATCGTGGAAAATGTGACCTTACCAGTGCGTCAGATATTAGCGACTACTACAAGTAAAGAAAACTATTTATTATACTTATAATTACAAAAAAATTAATTGTTCTTCCGTCTACCGCTTATATGGTAGTGTAAATTTAAAACTTTTAATCGCCCTTCAGAATTCTTGGATGCACGAACTCCCGAGTTGAAAATCTATCTACAATAATCGTCTCACTAAAAACATCCCAAACAATGTTCCTATGCTATTTCAACTAATAAACACGCTATACTTGAAAACGGTTGGAACCTTTCCACGGATTCAGGACCAAGAGCAACAAACTATATTTCCTTCCCCCTTGAGAGAGCAACTTTTCCAAAGTAGCATATTGTACACAGCTCGCTCTAGCAACCGCCATAGTCTCACATTTCAAAATTTCTACAACACGACCAAAAAGTCTCACACTTTCAACGCTCGAGAGATGTACGCCCCGAAAAGAATTGTATCTCTCGGTGTTTAGGGAATTGAAGACACAGTCGAGTCACACATACCCACATATGCTGGCGCGCGCGGTGAGAGAAGCCGTTTTTACAGCGATTAAAGAGAATACAAGCGCAGCAAAGAATGCCTGCGCGCCTTCGAGGAATAAGAGGAGACCGAGACAGCGCGAAGGAAGCGTTTTCGATAAGCCGGGTTTTGTTGCCGGCAATTTTGGAGGGCTCTTAAATGAAAGTAAACGCGCCGGCGAATATTTCCAGAAAATTAAGCCCCCCCCCCTCCTCCTCCCCGCCAGTCGTTTAGATAATGTATAGGCGCACGCACACGTATTTAGGTAGTCGCCCCGGCTGGCGAAGGCGACGTAGGGCTTACGCGCGTGTAAGCGTTTCGTAATGACGATCGTCACCGCATATACGAGAGCTCAAAGAATTTAACGTCTGGCTATTAATGCTATACTTTGAGCGAGCGCGGTCACTTCGACGGGGTTTACGCTTCGATCGCTTATACGCCGAGTCGCGCTATATCCCTATAGGTGCAGTATCGAGATGCCCTTACGTCGGCAAATATGGAGGATTAGGTGCTGGGACTCGATGTACTTATATACGGGAAATTCTATTAATTTTTATCGAGAAAAACTTTATATTTTCATCTGAGGAGATTAAATTTTGAGGCTGTTTTTTATTTTTTCTCTCTCTCTCCTTTTTTTAATTCTGTATACCCGGACGTGGTGAGTATCGTATAGGGTTGATAATTACGAATTAAATTTGAAGCTTTTTTAATGATTCACCTTAAATACAGATTTTATGCAAGTGAGACACACAGAGCATCATTATTATTATTGTCCGTATTACGATGTAAAAATTTAACGATCGGACCTTTTATGTAAAGCCATATAGTTTCGAGCAGCGCAACATGTTCATAAAGGTAAAAACACACATTCTGCGGGATATTTTTTGTCGGATTAATTTTTTACTCCCGTGACGACGTGCAACCGCGGGACATGCAATATATATAGATAGATAGAGAGAGCGAGAGAGAGAGAGAGAGAGTGGCTTTGAGGCGGACAATAGATGCTAATGTGATTACGCTGATCCTTGCGATGTCCTGCCGACAATTCGATCAAAGCTATGAGCACCGCGCACTAAGATGCATATCATCCATATGGATATGCAATATCTGATCATCTGTTAATCTAACAAGGCTATAAGTAGGTCCATTAGACAGCTTCTAAATTAAGATAGAAATCGTTATCGAGCACGTTAGACATCTTGTTGTCACGGTGAAACAGTAAATTATACGATATCAATGTCGGACTGAGTGAAAGTGACGAGATAAAAATAAACATAACGCATTTGTGAAGTTTATCGCAAGTGCATTCGTCACTGAATCAGATTTATTGATAAAAATCCATTGTTGTGTAACTTCTATCAGACTAATTCATCATCTTAATGTTTATGTAAAAAATAGTTATGTAAATAAAGGATAGCACGATGTATTGCATATCTGATTTCAAATTTTTAACGCAATATAGTTTCATTTCTCGTTGCATTCCATACCTATCTTTTTCCTCACAAAAAAATGGCTTCACTTTGTGTTTTATTATTTTCGAAATTTTAATAAATTTTCATAAACCTCTCTGTACCAGTAGGATGATTTTTTTCAAATGTTCTGATGTTCAGTTTGAAATTAAGTTTCATTTGAAAGTTTGAGTAAACACACACAAAAACTCATTTTGACAAATGATACCTCAATAGCAAATTTCTGACATACTCATCAGGTAGTAGTTTTATCATAGATAGTGCAAATCCAACTCAGACCTAGTTTTAACTATAAGTATGCACATTGCACTTATTACAAACGAGAAAAGTATCTTCCTCGTAAAGACGAATACTGTTACCGCTAACATCCGAGGGTGGCGAGCAAAAAAAACGAGACAAAAAAAAACAAATCGTAAAAAACGTTTTACTCGTATAAGAGACGTCGAGTTGGCTGTGTCCGGTTCCGGCGGCTAATTTGTCTGCGAAAGACCATCAAGTCTGCTGCATCGAGCGAAAGTCGTCGTATTCGTCTGAATGTTGCTGCTGCTTCGATCGTAAATTTAATAATGGCTTGCCTCCTTTCGCGCCTTTTCTCCTTTTTGTACGCGCTTGGTTGACATGAAAAAATAGAAGTACAGCTCGCGAAATTAAACCGTGCTTTTAGTGCACTAAAAGTTTTAAAGAAAAATAGAAGGGTTCGCGCTCATTTTTGTTTCGTCTTGAATCGTTTCTTTGGATACAACAATACTCTGAGAGATGGTGTAGTTGTAAAAGATGGTTACATGTTCAACCTCTGCATATTTTATGAATGTATGAGTTATGTCATCAGAAATGATAATAATCGTTATTGAGGTGTATGACGTATTTGAAAAGACTTTTTGCGTGCACAAAAAATTGTGCAGATAAAAATGGCTTGCGCAAGCAAATCTTAAATCATCGTAAGCGATCAAGTTATATAAAATACATGTATGATTTTTATAAAAAAAAAGATACTATTATTGTTATAAAAGAAAAATAAAAATAAATGAAAAAACATAGTGGGATTGTAGTAATGAAATGAGATAATTAATCAATTAGGATTAATTATAGTACGGCTTTCCCTCCCATATATACGTCCAGGTATACGAATGAGACAGTGCGAAGTTGAAAAAAATCCCATCGTCGAAACGCGATATCCCTCAAGTTGGCTACAAAATCAAACAGGAAGATCAAACAGCAGAATGCTGTGTGCGAGCAAGCGATATTTGCAGTCTCGCGGTGGTGTGTATCGTAAAATCAAACAGACATCCAAGCATAAAGTACCGTATACACCGCGCCGGCGCACGAAACAATTCAACTCGAGCATTCCATTTTTCTCGCAAGAGCTGAAATTACAGTTGGCTCGAAAAAAACAGCGACCACCAAATTTTCCATTATTTCCGCCTAGATAATCTATAGACCGCAAGTATAGACACAACGGGGCAGCTTCAGCAGAGCATCAACGCAGCCTACCGCACGGAAAACGGTATTTCGAAATCTCGCGGCGGCAGGCGGCAGCGACGCCGGCGGAGGTTGGCAGAGAGAGAGAGAGAGAGAGAGAGAGAGAGCTGTAACCGAGGCGAATGATAGAAACGCAGCGAGAAACCGATTCTCGCGCTTGGCTTATCTATCCTCGATCAGCGACAATAAGAAAGCCTTCCGAGTGTGGAGAATCGCACGGCTAAATCTCAATCGAAGTCGACGTGTGACGCACACCTCGTTCCCACGGGCCAGCGAGCCGCGGCCGAGGCCTCTCTGCGAAAGACGCTTTTTGGCTCTGTGAAAAAAGCCGATACGCGCGAGCTCCGATTTTCCGCGTTTCTACGCTTGTGTGATGAGTGTGTGTGTGTGTTTGTCCATTAGTTGGCTCTTGTGCGTGGAAATGAGGAAGGAGTGCGCATAATCGTTTGTTAATGCAACGGCACTGCCTTTTCCTCTCAAAGTTGTTTGTCTTGCTTGCTTGTTTGCTTGCTTGCGTAATTTTAGAAATCTCGTAGGATTGTTATTGTTGGATAATTGTTGTAAAAAGACATTTTTTTTAGAAGCGTCAACACTATATTTTATACAATGCTACTAATATTTATGTTTCGTATAATAAAATCTTAGGAGGTTTATTGCTTCCTCGTAAAAAGGAAACTTTTGCAACAGTGAAATTAGTATAAATATTATACTCTGATCGCTCTATAAATGCATTTATAGAGTTATGTGATTATTATTTTTTATTTATCGCTCGATACGCTTACAACTATTACGCACGATTTTATAATTGGGTTTAGGAAAAAGTTTATTAAGGTACATAAACTGATTATAGAAAATGGTTTGGAAAAAGTTATAATAATTCAGAATAATAATTGCTACTTAGAAACATTCCAATCGATTTCATATGCAAACTATAATGGGGGAAAAATTGAAATAAAAAAAGCGCGTTGCATTCATCGAAGGAATTTTGGGCATGAAAAGACTCTTACCAAATCGCTTGAAATTTTGTGAGAAAAAATGTAAATTTGTTTCTATATCCCAAACGAGATCTTTGCTCCACTTTCAAAATCAATTATATTCAAAGTTCCAGATTTAAATATTTTCCTGGAAAGCTGCTTAACACCTTGATCTAAATGAATAACCGTTCTTTTCCCATCATCTATAGCTTACTTTTTGTCTCACAGTCATTGAACGAAAACGAAATCTGTCCATTCATTGTGATTTTAGAAAAATTTAAAGTTTAATAGATTTCGAGAAAAGATTAACATTTTTAACTTTGGCGATTTCACGAATTTCATGTTTTAAAAATGAAAAGGCATCGATGCCTTTCGCATTTGCGAACAATGTGCGTTATACCTATATAAAAGAATAATACTTTTAAAAAAGTTTCGCGCCAATGAATTGGCAGCAATTTTTTAATCACCTAAATTGCGTTCTTGCAGAAACTTTCTCAACAGAGCTAGCTATGAACTCGTAACAGACACACACTCGAAAACGAGACTGGCCGGCTCTACGTTCGCAAAAAAAGAACATTCCAAATTTCAAATATTTCAAACTGAACAACTATTTTGTAAGAGCTGGAGGCGCGTAAACGCACGCGAACTCGGCGAAAAGCAGCAATAGCGCGCCCCTCAAAAAGCCTAGAAAAAAGGGGGAATTTCGATCCGCTCGAGCACCGCGCGCTCTCTTTCTCTCGCAACAATAGGTTCCCGCGTGCATCACTTCTTCGCCTCGCGAAAATTGTCGGGCAGCGGCTCTATAATCATTGCGAACGACGAGAGACAGACAGACAGACCGAGAGAGAGAGAGAGAGAAAGACACACACAGACTACATGAGACGTATAGCAAGCGCCGCGAGCCATTCCGGCCGACGACGACGCTGCAACACACATGGGTCTCAATTTTCCCCGGGCCCGAGGACACTGACCTCTCGCCGCGCGCTGCTCCGCTTCTTTATTTTTTCTCCTCTTTTTTTGCCTTTCAATAAGCGCGTTAAGTGCGTATGCGCGCGCGAGCGAGCTGTGTGCATGTGCGCGCCGCCTCGCTGAAAAGTCAAACAATTACAGTGCGCTGCTGCGATACGCTACTCGACGTTGGCGCTGCGGGAGGTGACGGAATCGTTTTGTAACCGAAGGGTTTCCTATACGTGGTATATATAGATGCGGCGCCGCGGATATGTCGGTCAACTGATTTCTAATGCGCTAATGCTCGATAGTTGCGATTGTCTCGATTGTTTGATAATTTCAAGTCGCTGCGTGAGAGACAGGGAGAGAGAGAATACATAATTAACACCGGAAAGATTGATTGCGCGATCGTTATACTCGCTGGTAAATACAAATACTCGTATATATGCGCGCGCGCGCTTTATTGTGCTCGAGAGCGCGCTGCACCAACACTTCCGCGTATATAAAAAAGTATGTATAAGAATAACAAATTTCAACTGGAGGTGAATTCAATTTGTTGAATTTCTCACGCGCGTTTCGCGTCTCGGAAGTAAATATTGTATGCGACCAAGTTATCTATTTTCGTCGCTCATTTCTCTAACGCGTTTATCTGCTGGTTTCATTGAGAAGAATTCATGGCAGTTTAAAAGCGTCAGCAGCTAGCGTACTATGCGCGCACGCAGTAAACACCGCGCCTGCCTGCTGATTAATCGCGCACAATGACATAATATCACAATGAAGTTATTGTTGCTTCCGCCTACGCGCGCGATACGGAAAAAGAAGAAGCCCGTGTTATTGCGCGATAAGCGCGGACTATATTTATTTCTTTCAGCCCCTCGGATGCCAGAGTGAATCGTTCGTCGTGACGCTCTTTAAGTGAGAGAAAAATTGGAACACTTACTGCGCGGAAGGACTCCGAGTAGACAATGGGCAAAAAAGCTTCTCTTCTGCTTTATAAAACGATCATAACTGTGTAAGTCTCAGAGCAGTATAGCCCGAAATTCCCGGGAAATTAATCACTCGGCTGCTATTATTCTCTTTTCCGATGAATAACCCAAAAGTCGTGGTGTAAATAAGTTATACGGCCCACTATATACTTGGAAGTCGAGAAACTCGTTTGTCTTTCTCTCTCGTCGTCTTGGCTCCGCCGTCGTTGGAGAAAAGACGACGCAGATTTCCGAAACAGAGTACAGCCCCTCCGCGCGACGCCGAGTTTCTTTCGCTTTTCCAGCTTTATGACTTCTGTTTCAAGTACAGATTTCTCCGCGGAGAATCAATTTGTGCGAGAGGAGAAAAGTTGGAGCTCGTTACGTCTCATGGGCGCGGAATTAAATTCGCGCATCTTCATCCTTAAAGGCCTGATCCTTAAAGAAATTCAGGTCAAGTACACGACTCTCGACTCTCTCGAGTCAAAGTGAGATATATGCGCACTCGTCTCGCTACACAGGAGTTTGCATCAGCGGCAGCAGCAGCAGCAGCAGCAGCAGCAGCGCGCTTTTGAGCGTATTCAAATTTCGCGGTTTATTTCTAACGAGCCTTGCGGCCCGCGTAATTCGAAAGGCGAACCGCACGTAACCAAATATAATATACCGTTTTAACCTGCACAACTCAGATAACTCGTCGCCCGGTCGGCCCGAGAGCTCCTTTGGGGAATAATTCAAGTTAATACAGCTGGCAGAGCAACGTCGAGACGCCGCGGAAGAACAAAGGGAGAGAGAAAAAAACGCCGTCTCTGTTTATTCATGATATCGCAGCGCGCAGGTGACAGTCGCCCCGCTCAATCTTAATAATTGCTCACGGGACGGCGATATTATACCGGTGCGAGGCCGTCGCGCTCGCTTTAATCGCTGACGCGCGCGCGCGGGTATAACGAAGAAAAGCTTCTTTGTAGGACTCGCAGGTGGAAGGATAACGCGCCCGGCGTCCTCTTCATTTTTAATTTTATATAAGAGTGTGTGCAACGTAAACGGTCTTAATATAAGAAGCTATATTGCGGTGGCGCGTAGCGCACTCTGAGTCGTATGAGAGAGAAATTGATGGCTATATAACTTGCGACTTTAGTTTATGCATCCTCTCGTGCTTTTCTTTATCGATGCTATTCGAAGCGACTATGACGACTCTACGCAGTTCAACGGGGTATCAATATACCTATGTGTAACAATAGTTGAAATCGCCTACTTCGCTCTTTAATTAATGCACTTCTTTTCAACTGACTTTATACGTGATTTCCAAATTAATCCACAATAAGAAGAAATTTATACCAACGTGCTTTATTTGGGTCAATTTTAAAATACCTCGATCGTCATCCAATTTTCATGTACGCGCGTTTTACAATCACGCGACTCGTTGAAAATACAAGCGAACCGGGTAAAGCAATCCTCGCATAAAACAATACTTGCTTGCAACTCCACCGAAAATCGTATAGGTGAATCGAGGGAATAACAACAGCAGCAGCAGCAGCAACAGCAACAGCAGGCAACAACAACAATCCGCAGGGAACATCTCGACGTTTATATGCACGCCGGGGAAATTACAATCGTTAAGCGCGGAATACAGAGCTGTTTTCTTCAAGGATTCAGGCAATAACGTCGCGCGTAAAGAGCAAAAACGGCAGTCGGAATGGCAAGCATTGGAAAATATATAAAACGTAGCGTATGTGCGCGGGTAAAAGGAAGAAAGGGGTTATCAGCGCTGCCTCATGTGATCTTTTTGTTCGCGCGGTGAAGGTGGGGGGTGGCGATTGCCAACTTTCAGACGACGGGGTTAATGGAATGATTTACGACGTTGTTTAATTGTAAACACGGCGATCGTATCGAGTGAATGGCTGTAAAATTTCCTTCCTTTACGCGAGACTCGTTCGCGCAAACTTGATTTCTTATCTCCTTTCGCATACACACTTCAATGATCTCCTGCGGCCGTTTCATCCTTTACTGCTGTAAAGTGATTTTAAGATCTAAATCTTTTTTTCTTTTCTCAAATTTTTGTTTCCAAGAAAAATAAGTTATGGTCCTTGGCGGGGCTATAAAAAACATCAGGTGTATCACCGCATAAATGCGCGAAAAGCGCTTTTTGCTCGTTCGGTGCAAACCAACTAGGAGAATGAAATTTGTACCGACCTTTCCCTTTGATAAAGATTTTCGTTTGCACCCGACAAAGTATATAATAACTTTATTTCAACTGGATTTGTGCCCAAGTCAGAATATCGTTGAATTATTACGTATTGTTTTCAAAAAAGGCTGATTATTTGAACTGGCTAGCGAGATAGAGAAGCACCAAATTTTTTTATTTATCGTCCAACGTGTCTGACATCATTTGAAGTAACGCTACAAAGGAATGAACTTATAACTAGGAAAGTGCCTCGGGGGCGCGCAAAGTACGTCTTACACACGTTCTTGGAAATGGGCCAAGCTTGTATACCGTCTCGCAAATTGACACAGATAAAGCAACACATTCTACAATTTATCGCATACCTCCATCCGATAAAGTATATTTAGTATAGCTTGTATTTCTAAATTGCTGTGATCGTGTAAGAGAAAATAAGGAGGCACACCTTCAATATCACCGTCAAGTGCTAAAAGTTATTTTTACATCATTATGAACAGTCGTTGTTAACTTAAATTACTCGATCGCATCTTCGATTTAAGTTGTGCATCTATATATAGAAATACTGATTGTACGTGTTCGTAGACTGACTGAAATAACTTTTCCTGGAGTGTATTTGACTTCTTAAGATGTATTAATATTGAAACCGAACGCTTTCTTAAAATTAATTTTTTTAAGAGATATAATTAAATTAACTAATTGTTACAGTTTGCTACAAATCTTAAAGAAACAAAAAACACTGCAATTGCGAAAACATAATAGTGCAGCGTTGAATTTCCTTCAAAGCATGGCTTACAATAAAATAGCTTATTGTTGCATTGGTAATGTATTCGTATATACGTGTACAACTAATATTAGTTTCAGCTACGTTTGAGCACATTAAGATACTAATTTTTTTAAGCATTGTTTTAATAGCATACTATTTATGGTGCTCGAGCCTATAAATACGGTATCGAAGCGAGACTTTCTATTTAAAGTGAAAATATCGAGATTAGCTCTGAAAGAGCACTTTACATTGTCTCATTATACAATACAGCTCGATTGCGCATATACCTCTATGCAACAACGTAGCTCCCAATAAAAATTACTTACCCCCCGTGAAAACATTGAAACGCCGCAGCCTCTTTTATAATCAATACGTATGCTCTATACAGCTGCATACGCACTTTGCTATAGACCTACTCCTCTTTTCAATTCCCGCAATAAATACACGGGGCGTGAGATGAGCCCCCATAGCTTCATTACACTCGGATATCAGCTCGTGTGCGTTAAATGCCTTATAGACATAAAATTCAACTTGGCCTAGACTCTCGCCTCTCTCAATTAAAATCGCTGGCCTCGAATCTGCTCCCTGTAAATAAACAATAACAACGCGCAGAGGGCGATTTGTGAATCATCGCCACGTCCGAAAATTTTAGTGACGCACCCGTGATACGGGCGAGGGCAAATGGGGAGAGAGATTAAGGGGGGAAGAAGCATCGATGAACAGGAAAGTTTTCTCTCCCCTCCCCCTACTATGGGTACTTTTCTATCACGCATTCGACTCGTTGCCAGCAGCGCGTGTATAGTACGCTATACATTATACAGGCTCGATTGGCTGCGAAGCCGTTAACGAGATGTGGCCTGCTAAACAAATCCATCTCGTCACTATCGCGAGGACTTGAGGAGGAGGCACGTGTTTGTACAACGGCTATGGAAACGCCAAGCGTTGGACAGCTGATTTTTCGAGGTATGAAGATGAAATGGGACAAGTAGACGCGGCCGAGGGTGTATATTCTAATTTGGAGAGCGCTGCCGCTGATGGAACCGGCTTAACCCTGCTCACGGAATCCTGACATAATCTCAACAATCATGTCGCATATACATAAAAACGCTCATTGTCAAGAAAAATTTTGATTTCAAATGGATCAATTAACGAGAGGTTTTTCACATTTCTTTGTCAATCCTTTGAATGATGCTCCAGTTTAATTGACTTTGCATTGTTGATGAGAATCAGGGATGCGTATGAAACTGCTTCGCCTGCTCCTTTACGACAGTGAAACGCAATTATTTTAACTGAGTACGCTCGTTATAAAGAACGCTTCGTTCTCTTTGATTGCGATCTACGATGTCGTAAGACTAATAATTTCCTTGTTATTCCGTATACTTATATACATACGCACATGTGCGCGATCATCATATCGTCTTGAATAAAAATTCTTTAAGAACACCTTTAAGAACAACGTAAACCTTCCGGACGATCCGCTGTAGCCACGAGACTTTTATTTCACCCGTGTGCGCGCGCGCGCAACGGGAGCAACAACGAGTTACGAGAATTCATCGGTAAAAATATAACTGCAGTAAAACAGTGTAGGTACTTTCCGTAAACTGGGTTGCCTCCACGCTTCTTTTTTTTCTTTTTTTGACGACGTATAGAAAAGTCCATCTTACACTACTGCGAGCGTCGGAGCTGGGCGAGAGAGAAACGTTCTTGCTTATCTCTCTCTCTCTCTCTCTCTCTCTCTCTCTCTCTCTCTCTCTCTCTCTCTCTCTCGGAAAATGTATTTCCAGATGGCCTTGGCTGTGTTTCATTTTGAAAAAAAACCCTATTTTTTCTCAAGGTACATCTCACGCTCTTTATATCTCGTTCGTCCGATGCTTCGTTCTCGCTTGGCTTATACTCTAGAAAATGGAAAAGGATAGCCCGACGAGCGCGCGATTCCGAATAAACAAGTTCCCCCGGAGCCATAACGCGCGCGTAGCTCAAAGCGTAATCCCTTGGAATCGGAATTGCAGAGAGAGAGAGAGAGAGAGAGAGGTGTATAGAAAGGCAACAATCTATAGTGGCAGTAATTCACTCGGCGCGCACACCGCAATCATACAAAATTCACCCTCGACTGCGTTCAACAAACACACATCGGTCCCCTCATTAAATCCAGAGCGATATCGGATGAAGTCAGATTAAAGCTCGCTACACCTATCCGCGCGGTCTTCTACTCCGCGGCGGAGCGCGGCTACAGCGCGATAAAAATTCTCGCGAGAGCTATAAGCAAGCTTTCAAGCCAGGCGGCGATGTATGTCCACTTAGCCCCTTCGCTCAGGTATATCTTGCGGAGCGATCGTTGCGAGTCAAGTACTATACGGCTAAGATGTGGTTATACCGGGAGCAGAGTCTTGTAATCCTAGAGCCAAGGTGTAGCAGCTGCTGCTGCTGTGTTGCCCGTTAGCAGCCCCGTTTACGTCATTTTACGGGTATAATATCTCGGATTCGCGGCCGCGTGGCGCTTCTGGTTACAGTAGTCGCTGTATATTAATATATGCAGCTGGGAGAGAAACCGAGGGGGGATTTACACGAGAGGAATTCGCTAGATTCCAGGACGATTAGGTGCAGCGAGAGCAGCGACAAGATATACGCCCGAGAGAGAGAGAGAGAGAGAGAGAGAGAGAGAGAGAGAGAGAGAGAGAGAGAGATTCTGTTACTGGTGCTCGCGAGTTGCGCGCGTCGGGATGGGGGTTTGTTAGAACGAGAGTAATGCACGCTTACTGGAATTAAGGAGACAGTACGGAGAGATAATGGTTATGTAGTAGCTGCGAGCGAGTATTACGTGAATTCACTACGTCTGCGTATAATGTTTGTCCTCGGGAGTGTCATGTAGCTCGGAGCGTTGGCTAATTGAATTGAGCTTAGTTTGGCATAGGATTTGTTTGCCTGTTGCGCCATTGAGTTGTCCTGTAGCCTGTAAAAATTCAAACTTTGGCGAATGAACGCGCGCGGCCAATAAAAGTAGGTCAATCGAAGTGAGCGCCGAGGGCTTTTCAATGGAATGGCCAAAGTTCCCTTCCCAGATGAAAGGAGGATGTAATTAGCGAGCAAACGAACTGCAGCGCATAATTGCATCGACCGTTTTTCCAATAAAATTAGTCGATAAGACGCAATCGTACACGTCGAAATTCACGAAAAAGCAGCTGTCCCTAGAAGTGATCAATTTTTGTTACCCTTATGGGTTACGGGCCTACTATTCTGTGGGTCAACTCGAAACTGACAATAAAGATTGAAAAACTTGTTTACTTATATGTGCGTTTATTTCGATTTAAGGTTCGTATGCCGTAAGGTAATTGTTGTCTGTGTCAAAAAGTAAATAAGGCCTCTTCGGATTTTATGAAAATAATAAATGTTTTTTCTTTTCAGTTGAATACTCGGAACATAAAACAAAAATTTTTAATTCAAAATTCAGTAATTTTAAATTTAAGTTAAACATTTTCATTTTCTAATTTCAAATTACTTCCAACTGATCTTAGAATTTCACATGTCGAAGCACATGTAGATAAGTAATAAGGACACTAAGCAAAATTTTCTTCAAACTTATATAGAGCAAAAAAGAATGTCGCAGAGTACACTCATCTCTTACTTTTTAATTCCTCAAATTCTCAACCGGGGCACCAGTGTGAAAAACAACCGCCTCGTCAGGCCGCCCTTTTCCTATATTTCTCCTTTATTTTCCATGTCCTGGAAAGTCAACTGAATAAAAAGTGAAAGAGAGAGTAAAAGAAACAGCGAACAAACGAAGTGGCGACTTTTCTCAACAATATGGAGCACGAGAAACCGCAGAGCGGAGATCGATTCGTTTTTTCCGTTTTAGCACACACAGACACAGACACAGACTGCAGACTGCAGCGACAGAAAAGCATTTGCTCGGCATCTTAAGCCACGCTTGAATTCCGAAGGGACCAGCGAATCGTTCAGCCTCGATCGATCTCAGTCTCAAATCTAGAGGTGGATTGGGAAATTTCCACATCAAATCCCTTAATATGAATGCAGGTCTTATCCGCTTGTGTAATAGCACGCATATACTTGTGTATCGAGCAGAAGCAAGAAATTGTTTTCTATCAGACGAAGCAGGTCACTTTCTGTGCGCGTAGGCGCGCTGTCACATGATATTGGTTTTTCGAACGCGCGTCTCTGCTTTTTTTCCTTTTTTCTTTTCCTTTTTAAAGTTGAGTCATTTGACATTTATCTGACGAGAAGTATAGCCACTTTTACCATATCCTCTGGTTCGTAGGAGAAAGTATTTCGAAAATATTCTGATAAAAAACCTACGAGCATCTATTTCGATGACTCTCGCATTTGCATACGTGCTTCTTTTAATATCATGCCCTCTTTGATGGATATCACACAATATTTATTTAAAGCGGGATACCAAGGGCGAGGCGACAGTGATTTGTACTTTTGTTCGCGATTAAAGTTTCACGAGTCCGTAAATGCCAGAGATTTTCAGATTGAAAATTCACGAGGAAGTATCATCCATCGTCGCCAAGGCTTTTTACACCTTCGTAAAAGAAGATGAACGATTTTCATTGTAAAAATAAGCTTCTCTGACGCAATTCTCAGTCCAGGATATTAACAAGAGCTCTTCTTCTGAATCTATAGTAAAGCTTCAAATATTAATCAATCTTCGATTTCTGTCCTGTGAATTCTATCAGTCTACTTTTTTCTACTCGGGCCAGGAATAATATTCAAATGAGATGGCATACGTGTATATTTGTTTAGTCTTATTTTCGAATCAAGGTAAAGAAGATGGAGCGACGAAAGGGAGTCTGGAAATATGGTAAGTATTACCTTCTCGACACAGCAAGGTTGGCGTGAAATTATGTAAATTGTTCGCACGCATTTGTGCATATAGAAAGTGAAGCAGTCTTTCGCCCAAACATGCGCATACGTTTCATACCTTGAGTGATATTGTCCTTTTATTTTTAGAAAGATTTTTTTATGAGTCGTCGGTGGTCGACAACTTATAGGTCATCCTCCTTATCGTGAAAAAAATGTTTCACCATATTGCTTTAAAGAAAGACGGTTTGCTAACGATGTTATTCCAGTTGGAGACAAAATCTCTGCCAAGGCGCATATATGTGATATAGAAGCATTATTTTACAGGCGTTCTTTCCGCTCAGGACGAAGACAAACAATTCCATCCTATTTTTTTGATTTATTCATAATTTATCACAATTTTCATTTTATAGTTCGCTGGCTCGTGTTATGACACTAAATTATAGCCTTGAACTTTATTCAAAAAGAGTTTGAAATCGTGCAGTACTTTTTAGTCGAAAAAAGTCGTTTAGTACGTTCTACCTATTTAATCTTAGTACTTCTATTCGAAAAAAAATCGTTTAATACGCTCTACCTATTTAATCTTTTTTTTTTTTGATTTTCATTCATATAAGTGAAAACGATATAAAAAGTAATGTTCTCGGAAAGAGAAAATTCACTGTCATTTAGTTTTATTAATGAGAATTTCAATTTAAATATAAATTTTAAAATATTTAAACTTACAAAGAGTGCAATAATGCGTTTTAACCACAAAAATAAAATTTAATGTTTTGCTAAATGAAAAATTAATCAAGCTGCAATATGGTAACTAATTTTGTAAAAATTAAATGTATAAGTCTTCAAACACTTTTATTTTATAAATATTAATTTTAATCTCGGTTATAGTCGAAATATAAACTTTTAACTCAAAAAAATTAGCTTGAAATCTCAAAGAATTTTATTAATTAATGGAGTTCTCAGAGTTGGATTTTCATTCCTGCTTTATACGTACGCAGATTTATAAAGTTCTACGCCTTCTTAAAAACAAATCATCAGAAAAACACGACAATATACGGTATTCCAATCACAAACTCCCAACGATTCTTCTCCCATCTTATAGACAATCAAACGCGTCTTGCATATATGCAACTCCGCTGCTGTATTGCACGCACATTACTGCGCAATTCCAACTCTCTCAATCTTTCTCTTCCTTTTTATCCTCTTCTCTCTCCACACGTCCATTTATATACGTAGAGCATAGACACGCACAACTCGATGGGAAATTGACATTTGAGGAGCGTGGAGTAGCGCGTGAAATGTGTAAACAAGGAATGCCTCGTGTAAACTCCATCGCTGCGCTTATCCGTCACAAGCTTATGAATGTATAGTGTATGCATTCAGAAATACAAAGGCACGCGCTCGTCACCTCAAATAATGTGGAACACGCGACAGTCGTTGCAAAAAAGAAGCTTGTATATAAATCGACAGGGGAAGGGAGGGGGGAATGCCCATTAACATCGTTCAACTATGCCTCTCTACTCGAGAAGCCAAGGAGGAAGTCGCGCGCGCAATTTATTCCCGTCACGCGTATCCGTGTGGCGGCGGCGTTTGCAGATTATTTTTCATTCAACGCTTTTTATTATGTGCGAGGCACGCCGCAAAAGCTTTTTCTCGCACGCGCTCTGCCAAAATTGAATTTTATGGATTTTCAAGGGAATGAGAGAGGGAGATAGAGGGAGAGAGAGAGAGAGAGAGAGCGGCGTGTGCTGCGCCGATAGGAATTAGCGAGGGATGAAAAGTCAATCAAGAGGATTGTTTTGTTCTCCGAGGGCTTACTGCTTCGGATAAATTAAACTGATATTTGTATTAAAGACTTAGTTTCTCCCACGCGTGAGCTAGAAAGCTTGTTTTTATTTTTTTTTATCGCGGATTTGAATAATGGAATAACGCTGGGCCCTGGCTCGCGTGTGCTTTGTTATTCATATTCCCGCAGGCATATAGTTTCGGCGTGCATGCATGAAAATTCTAATCGTAAGCCGACGTGTTTCCGTGGACTCGGCTAATAAAATTTTAATCGCACAAGGCGCTGTATTAAAGCCAAGATTTTGTTGAAACATATTTGCACGTGAGAATATGTAGTGCAGAACCCATAATCAAAGATTAATTTTTTGGCTCGATGAGAACGATAGAGTCTTTTTTCTATTATACTTGCAGCTTTTGCATGCATCACATTAATATACAGATACACACAAATGTAATGTGACGTTGTTGATATAAAGATACAATTACATCGTGAAAACTAAAACCCAAGTAAAGTCAAACAGAAATATAGAAGTAATTTACTACAGCATCCATATATATAATATATATCGTACAAAACTACCCGCGTTCAATCCTCCCCCGAAATCGCACAAACCCCCAAAGTTCGAAGAAACTCTACTCAATATCGGCTTCGTCCGTATCTAATTCTGGGAGTTCAATCTTGGAAAAATTATAGCGAACGAGTAGAAGGCATCAAGCCGTGCCGCATTAGTCATACAACTCTCGTCGTCACTTCACCCGCTCTGGCTCACGACATCCGACGCCTTGAGAATGACTCTCACTGAAATTGACCCCCTCCCCTCCGCCCCTACGTTATTATGCACATACGTATAGGACACGTCAACCCCCTCGGAAAACTCATCCAGTCGAGATCGAGTCTGAGCCGCGCACTCGCGTGCATACATACACTCAAATATTTGTGCCCTTCTCTCCGCTCCAAATTGATCCGTTAATTGCGCGCATTTTTATTTACAGACCTATACGCGCGCATCATCATCCCCCTTTTCCGGTGTAGCATTGTGAGGACGTTAGTTTCGCGCGTGTCCCGGTGTGTTTGCGCAGCGGCGATGCATTAGAGCAGCGCCGGCTTCTCTCTCACTCCGCAGCCGCGCTCAAGCGGAACTCACTCGGGAGAAAGGCCGATCCCTTTTCGTCCTCTTCATGTGCGCATACATATACAGCTCACGAATACCCGATCCCATCTCTGAGGCACACCTCATGTGTGTATCTTTCGCTTGCGAGATATATAGGGTTGTCGAGGGATGTAAATAGGTGTAGAGCAGTAGAGCTCAATATGGACTCTATATACACACACACACACGTAAATAGTGCGAAGCGATATTTTCTTAAGAGAGAAGGTGGCGATGGAACTGGTTAAGTTTAGATTGATGTCTTCTTGCATTAAGTTCGAAATTCAGATAGTTCGAGTGGAACTGCGGGTAAAAAGATGACTTTGAACCCTGCAAAATTTGAAATTGAAAGCGCCAAAAAACTAGAGGTACGAGAGCTCATGGTTTCTGCCTGTCCGTTATTTATGAAGACTACTTTTTTTTAAGTATATTTCAAAAGATGGGTGAATTTGATGGGAGAAAAGAACATACAAAGTATAGTCAGAAAATACTTCCGTGAAGAGGTTAGAAGCTCACAGGTCAGAAAACATTTTTTAAAAATAAATTCATATCTTTTATTAAGTTTCTCTACATACAACTGCATTTAATCAAATAGTGGAGTGCAATTATCGAACTCAATTATTAATTTTAGACTAATATATGAGGAAAAGACTAATCAACTGCGACATAGTCGATAACAATGTCGAGAACGTTTGGTATTTCGAATGTATGTCCAAACGATTAAAAACCTTTCGTAAGATGCAGTTGATAAAAAATTTCTACAAGAAATTAGAAATTTTCTGTTAATGTTCAAAGATTTTGAACTTGAAAATAAAATAGTCAATTTAGATGGAAAAATATGTAAATTTTGTACAAATACTGTGATTTGTATAGAAATGTTGAAGCTTGTACATTTTAGGAATAAAAAAATTTATTATCTTACACAAATATTGTTATTTTGGCCCTTTTAATTAAATTATTTAAATTAAACAAAATTATTAAATTTTAATTTAATTCAATTAATATTATTTAAATTATATAAAATTTGAAAAAGGGTAATATTACTAACTCATTGCGATTTTACCTTAATGCTAGCGATTTGACTGTCACAGTAGTAAAATTGCCCTAAATAAGACGTAAATAAAACGTAGTAATAAATTTTCATTGTATACGCCATATATTTTGGTACAGCTACTGTACTACTAGTAGCATCTAAGTGTAAATTGATTATTTTTAAGATAGTTAAATACTTTAGTTGCTCTTCCGTAAAATCATTTGAGAATCGCAAGTATGAAATAGGATATAACTTTGTTCCATATGATTCTCTGCATTCAATACTGGAACAGTAATATTTAAATGTACTGGCCCAACATAATTTACCGTCTGGATGCGGTCGTCAAATAAACAGCGCAGGAAAAATAATTTTAGTGTCACTCACACCTACAAATATATGACTAGTAAATATTGAATAAAAGCCTGATAATTACATTTCGATGTTGTAGTTATAGTTGTATTTTATTTCATTTTCAGAATCATTGATGGCAAAGTTCTGACCATTATAAGGTGGTTCACCGGTTTGGGGGATAGAGAAGGAGGTAAGAAAAATCGAAAATAAATTTTTTTTGTTATTAGGTTTAATCGACTATGTTAAATTCGCTTTTCAATTTTTTTTCTCTTTTCTACATTATTTTATTGCAAGGGATGTAGCAGTAATATGGTCTTGGCCTACGTCTTTCTCTTGTGAGAGGAAAATCTCACAGAGAAAGAGGCAATTCGCCATCTATCGGCCACTTAAAGAGCCAGGGTTATAATTAGATGGTATGTGATTCTATCACTCAAACATATAGTATATAGAAAAATGACTCTACTCGAGTAAGTAAAATAAAAAAAATTATTTTTTATTACAATAGGCCCTGTACAGCATATTCTCGCAATGGAGATATATGTAGGCAGGCCTCTCAAAAAATTTTGTTAGCGTTTCATTCCGGCTGTTCCTATAGTAAGGAGTCCACTCTGAGAGCTAGGACGAAACGCCAACAAAAATTTTTGAGAAGCCTTGCATACACATCCCATTGTGAGAATATGCAGCAGAGTCTAAATCACAAATTATTTTTTTGATTTTACTTCCTTAAGTAGAGCGATAGAATCATTTTTCTATATAACAATTTTGCTCATATACAGCATAACGAGCACGTAAGATTTCAAATCGCTCAGTTACTGCCTTAACTAATTGTTTGAAAAATTTTAGTCGATTCTGTTTGGTAAATTTTGTGCAATCAATGGTTCAAATGAAATGTGCAGATTTATGCAAATTAAAATGTTAATAAAGCTTTAATCATGTTCTACTGCTTCGTCAAATTTTAACCGAGTAATTTTTAAAGTTTAATCTATTAAAGTGGGAAATTTCAGATTTTTCGATGAATTAAATGGTTTTGGTGCGATACTCCCTTAAAGTTAAGTTAATTTTTAAATATAATCTTAAGTATATTCGCAGGTATATGTAAGTAATTGATTTATTTTTATGCAGTAGGTACAGTAGACTTGTAAATAGCTGGTTTAATATAATGACCAACGACGCGATGAGTTTCATCGAAGCTTTTATTTATTTGCATGTTTAAACATGTACATGCATACTTAAATACTGAATCATACTTTGTAATTCAGAGCTGACCGATTTTTATACTCACGTGCACTGACCAAAAATGATAATTCGCTTTATCCGATCAGAAATAGCTGGCGTATACTTTATATACAAAGTCATAATTTTCTTACTGCAACAATCTTAAAACAAGAATTGAAAAATATATATCCACCTTAAAAACAGTGCTCAATCCAACAATTTAGATGTTAATTATTAAAGTACATAGAAAATAAATTCTCTAATGATTTAATCAAAATACAAACACGCTATTCAGTGACCTATTTCGAGGATTAACCATGCACATTGGAAAATGCATTGTTCGAACGATACGTCCGCTACCCCAGCAATGAGATCAACCCTCAAAATGGCTCAACATTATTTTACATACTCAAATCATAAAACAATAGCCCGTGACACTCTTACGACTTCCCGCTCTCTTCAGCGATTTACTCTCCCCTCAATACCCATGTATCCGCAACGAATTCCTGCTTGTGCGTTATCTTTGGCATCAAAGGCACCCTTCCATGAACCCTCGGTCACATTTGGACGATTCAATTAATTCGAGTGCGGGGGGCCAAACGCAGTTTTGTCTATACACATACGTTGCAAAGGGAGAAAGAGTCACTGTATAGTGTGACGCGATGTGCACTTAGGGCTCTCCAAGTGACGGAGTGCAGTCAATTATCGTTTAGCCAAGGCGTGTGCACGTAAACTATGATTCTTTGGCTTCCGTTTTTTGCCAACGAGGTGAGTGCATTTTTTTCCGTTTGTATTATGAGACACGTGGCTGTCACATGGCTGTACGGATGTGCAGAAAAGATATGCATTACGAATCTGGATGAAATAACGCTTGTGGAAAAGGATTTGGATTGTGCAAATGATGCGATGGTGGACTAAGGCCTGCAATTGTAGCTAGTTTAATCTTTTATCTACTTTGAGTGTTAGTGGTATGCGAGCTGTTTCTGTGCGGCGTGCTGCTACCTTTAAATAATGAAATATTATTTAAGGTATACCGCAAGCTAATCTTATACATGTATAGTATATAATAGAATATAAACATTGTTGAATAATTTCGATTACCGGTGGCCTGATTCGACTTAAATTTCAACTGAATTATTTTATGATTTTATCAAAAATTAAGGTATTCAAATTTATTATTAACATTTTATTTTCTTAAAAAATTGTACTTAACTGCTGTTTAAAAATGATGGATGTACACAATGTATTGATAAAGTAAATTCCTTTTTACAATAACCGGGGTTATTTATTGACGTAACATTTGAAAGTAAATTCGAAAATTAAATTTTATTCTTACGCGAGTGGCAAAGTTGTGGATGGAAGTTGTAGAATAAATAAAAGTAAAATTTAGAATTAAATAGATTTGTTACAACATGCTATTAAGATATATCGAGAAATTATAGAAATGAAAATATGACATCGTTTGACGTTAAATTTCTTTAGCAAGGTAGCGTTTTTCATGAAAAAATTTGATTAATAAATATAATCTAAGTTAAAAATTATTAAAGCCAAGATCAACGAATCCGTAAACAGAAATGATTATATTTTATTTGAAGTTATTGGAAAATCTGAATCACATCTCGGTTTTCTTTATATACTATGTGCTTGTTACTAATGCTCTGCTTTAGAAATATTCTTTCTGCAAATCTGCAAATTTTTTTTAGTATCCAGAAAATATGAATGATTGATTAATGCTATTGTAGATGATTAAGATGAATATAAAATGCATCATTTTATAAAAATTGGATATTTCAAAATGACTTTAAAAAGTGACTTACAGTTGTGTTTATGACGCCTCAATGATCATCTCAATAGTGAAAATAAGAGGAATGAGATGAAAATTTAGATGAAATAAGTGCACAGCAACAACCTTCATTGTAAACAAAATTCTACACAGAGAAGAAAAGAAACGTTAAAATTTGATCGTTTCGAAAGCTTCAAGAGCGCAGTCAAGCGAACACACTGTTCACGATGCGTAATTTTTCTAATAAATCGGAAATTTCAAGCATAACTTTCCCCGTCAGCGTAACTCAAAATCCCGATTCTTCTTGTCGAAAATCCTTTAAAATTCTCACACATACGAATAATTACAATTGCAATTGATACCCCAATGATAGCCAGTCATAAATTAAGCATCCGACACAAAGCGGCCCGGCTTTCGAGTTCCTCAACTCTCTGAACAATTATACACGAGGGCCGATCGACGTAGCGAAGCCGGTATAGCATCGCTCAGCGGTACGTGACACTTGCAAAGTTCCCCAGAGAGTGAGAGAGACAGAGAGGACGACCCCTAATACCAGTCCGGCTATTGTCCTCGTGAAATTTAGCAGAATTATCTTGCCCGCCCTCCAGTGCCGATCGCGCACCACATTAATCCTCGTCGCCTCGCTATAGTTCGCAGTGCACAGCGAGAAACGAAAGCATAATCGTAGCGCGGCGACACGCGCCCATACCCCCCTACGTATCGGAAGGGGGATTTAGCGCGTACATATAGGTATGCGGTTTCGTAATGCAGCGCCACGTGTGTAGCTCGCTTCTCGCATTGTTTTATTTTTCAGGGAAATTTTTCATTCCTGACGTATACAGCAGACTGTCATTCGAGGTAGGGGTCGCTATACATAAGCCCTCGAGTACACGCGTTGAGTCCAGCGTATCTACACAGATTTGTTCAAAAGATGAGTCTTTGGAGGGGGATCTTTGACTTTTAACAGGAAGTTTGCACCAAAGCTATCTAGTGATGTGTAACAACGCTTTTGCAAAGTGGATCATGTGATATGCATCGACTATGCGTTATTGCTGCACAAGTCTGCTGGAGACTTTTTTTATGCTTTACGTCTGAGCTGAAAGCGCGGCTATTCTATTTTTATTGGTAGAAAATTTCTTTTTATTGAATCAAATATTTAAATATCTAAAACAATTGTCTTTTTACAGAAAATAAGTGGAATACATTAGTTTTGAAACTTGCATGTGCATGCTTTTCAAACTGTGTAATGATCATTTCAACTAACGAAATTCTCATTCCTCTATTTCTTCAAATTCTGAATGGCACTGAAGCAACATTCAATTCATAACAATACCGATTAAAATTCTGATTCAAGCAAACTTCAAAACATGGAATCCTCGTTTTTTAAGAGCAAACCAACTTATAATTCAATAATAAGATTTTACAAGCGTATTTAATAAATCAATCGAATTGTTCGACAGTAATAGTTCTAAATAATAACCAGCGGAAGGTCAGGACGAGACACACAGGATGTACAGCATTGTTATATACACAATACTCGATAAACAAACCAAGGATAACCGCTCGAATAAATTTCTATAGCCAATGACAAGAGCGCTCGCGAATCGTTAATTGATCGAATGCTCAGTTATACAGTAGAGCAGAAAATCGACACTCGATTTTCCGCACCGAGAAAAAAACATCACTGCAGCATACAATAGCCCCTCATCATCTTCATCGCTGTATATGTATGTATAAAAGAGCCGTCGTTTCGCAAGCCGCGCGGAGTCAACCATAAAAACTGTATCGCTCCAGCTGGTGTGTATAAATGTATATGTATGTAGGGAGTCTCCTTCTCACACACACACACATATGCATCGGCGCGTATATAGAAAGTGTGGCATTCCAGCGGCAGTTTTGCGTTTCCCATCAGGGGCATCGGGCATTCCAGAAGTACACAGGCGCCTGCGGAATCCTTCTGTGTGCGCTAGGAAAAGGTCTCGAGTAAAAGAAGAGCAGCAGCTATTTGTAAAGATTCCGCGGACTGCGAAGCACGTAATTCGCTCTCGGGTGGGAGGGGGGAATATACAAGCCCTTTCCGCCCGCTCTTTTTCAGCGCGGGTTTCTCTCTCCTCCTCCTCTCTCTCTCTCTCTCTCTCGTCTCTCCCCGTATGTATACAGTCGCTTTTTGCTCGGCGTCGCGCGCGCGAGTCGATTTTCCCTCTCAGACGTGCGCGCGCTTATCGCGATACGCTGAGAATTTGCTTAGGAATATCGCGTTTCTCGTAAAAGTCTACCGCGCTCGTTCAAGTTTCTCGTACAAACGCACGTTGCTGAGCGACCAGTCGTTTCAACACTCTTTCCCCTCATGGGGGGCAATCCTGCGCTGATTTTTCTCAACATTGTTAAGGTTTTCCATTGTAATTAAGGAAACAAATCCTACGATATTGTTTGTATGCAGTAGTAAGATTTATAATTAATTTTTAACAACATATTAAATAATCAAGAAAAATTTTAAGTAAAATTATTTCCAACTTACTTCGAATGGAAGTAGTTCTGAGGCTTGTTGTTTCTTTAGAGTTAGAATAAGAAAATTTGACCAAAGAAAATTGAAAATATGCTTGTTTAGTTAGAAAAAAATCGGTAAAACCCGTTGAAAAGCTAATTCTAATTAATGCGCACTTTTGGCTCGTTTGGAAACTAGCGGAATGGAATAAGGTTTCTGGCGAGATTTAGCATTGCGCGCAGGCCACTTTGCTCTTGTCTTCTCAAAGCCGTTCTTTCGTCCGTGTTTCCTTAATTCAAAAGTCAGTCAAAAACTCGGCGTCTCTAGAAAAAGCCCGGCAATCTCGTTAGAGGCTTAAAGCAAAGTTCTTCTTTTCTCCCTCTCCACCGTCTCTCTCGCTCACACCTCCATATCTCTCGGAGATCCGTTGCGTCTTCTTAAAAAGTAGAGCTCGTGCAAATAGACTAGTATATACCGTAGCGCGCGAGTATATATTGCACGTGTGAGCGCAAAGTGGAGAGAAAAAATTTGCTCGTGCGCAGTCGGCAAAAAGAAGAAAGAAGAAAGAAGCCGGCGCGGCAGCAGCGGATCGAGAGACGTAGAGGAGTGTGTGAGCATAAGGAGATCAAAGGTGTTGGGAGCTAAATGTAGACATGCAAAGTGCACACCTGGATTCTGCAGTCTGACTCGCGTGAGGCTTAGCGCTTCTCTTTTTTTTTGCTCGGCACTTCTTCTCTTTCTCTCTCACTCTTTCTTTGGAGGAGGACAACGCCGAGTTTAAATCCCGGAGAGCCGGCCGACTGTTCGAGTTTAAAGAGCCGAGGGCTTATGCTTATTACGCTGGCCAGATAGCGCGGAAATTCATTGCGCGTTTCTCGAGGATTAATAGTCGTTTTGTTCGGCTTTTCTCGCACTGCTTCTGTCCAACTTTCTATCCCTTTTCCTCCGTCCCCTTTCCTCTTTCCTCTTTCCTTTTCGGGGGGATATTGCGTCTTTGACTCGACGTCTGACTTACATGCGAATAAAAATTGAAGCCATTTGTTTTACAAGCGAGACGATAAATTATTACTGCTTTTTTTACAGTTTTATAGTTTCGATGAACGATGCCGCTTGGCTATACATTTATTAAGGAGACAGAGGAAAGGTCACGAGGATGAGAAAAGATGAGCGTTAATTGGTCTAAAGGGTTTAACCTATATTCTCTAGCGTTTAATTTCGCTTTGGCGTGTGAAAGCACGAAAAAGCTCCCAGAGCTAATTTTCGTTAGCTTCAAAGCCGCTAGTTTAGTTTCGTCTAAAGCACGTGATGTAGGAAAAAAGTAGGCGTGCACAGCAACTCTTTATCTAGTTAAGGGGACAAAATACTTTTAAAATGAGGAAAAATATTCTTTTTTTAATATTAAATATCAAAAATTTTTGAAAAATTTCAAGTCGACGTGATGCAAAATACTTTGAGTCTTAGTATATGAAAAGAGGGATTTTCATTTTGATTTTTAGAAATTTTAGAACAAAGAAAAAATGATAAAAATTATTTGAAAATATAAAATTACAGGAATTTTTAATACAATCGAATCTATACATTGAATTTTAAAACTACAGAATTCTTTTTTCGTCAAGTTTGAAAAATATTTTACCCACTTATAGTTTGAAGGTAAAAATCATCCGTATCGCAACTCAAGCCTTTCTCAATATAACCCCGCAGTGCAATGGGAAAACGGTAATTTTTCAGTGCAGAATCGTGAGCGCACGCACATTTTTCATCGGTTTGCCAACCTTCAGCGAGTAAAAATAAAATCTTAACATATATATATATTGCATATACCACGCATTCTCATCAATCACACGTCCAGACTCGCGCTATCCCTTATTTTCGCAGCTCACTCACGTACATAACCACGAGCTGATCGAACAATGGCTACCCCCCCCCCCCCTACGTCCCATCAATGATTACGTGGGTTGGGTCTCAATCGCTCGCCAAATTTGGGATGTATAATTAATATATTATGTACACACATAATATAAGCCTCGCTGGCAATCACCTAATTGCCAGGCAACCCATTGACCTAATGCATCCCTCATCAGAAAGATCCTCGCGAACTCCCTTGGCTAAACAAGAAGGTATAATATAATGGCTCTCTTGGTCGGATTTACACGTTGTATGCGTAGTAGCATAACATTCTCGAGTAAACTGCACTCCACCAATTATGAAGTACGAGATAGAATGTGCACGCGCGCGCACAAAGAGAGAGAGAGAGAGAGAGAGAGAGAGAGAGAGTGTTTTTGTATGAGCAATGAGCATGTACACAAGTATTCATGTGTACGTGTATGCAAAGCTGCTCTAGACGCACTAGATATCTGAAACCTAAAGGCATAACTGAACATGTGACATTTTCATGGAAACTGAGATAATCATGTCAAGATACATTTTTGAGCAGTCTTATTTCATTGACCACTATTAAAAAACGAAATATTAGCAGTATAATTATAGTATCCGAACTAAGTGTGTATTCCATTAATAGCACAAGTGCACTTATTTAGTGTTTTCATTGGACTAGCATTATAACTATTACAAGTTAAATTGACGTAAACATACGTGCGTGCACAGTGTCACTGGTCACTTACAACGTATAGAGTACAGAGTACTTGCTCATCTGGCTATAGCTGTATTAGTACTTATATTGAGCAATTGAATCCCAAAAATGGCATATAAAACTTTATTTTCCAGTTTATTATATCCTTGTAACATGAACAAGTCGAATTTTTAGGCATAACTAAACACGCGCGCTGTTTCGCGTAGAAAGAGTTAATCTACAGAGAGACTGAGTAGACATTTTAGAATGTCGCATACTATATTTATGCCTTTTCCAATAGAATAAACATTGGATTTTTTCGAACTCACGAAATCTCGAATTGCAATTTTAAGTGTTTTTACCGCGTCTACTTAATTTTTCCCACCTCCGCGCTGATCTCTCAAAGATATTCAAAGTTGGGTGCATTCGCCGAGAGACGAAAAAATCACTGCAACTCGCGAGTGTCAGAGGTCAGCTGCACTCGCGAGCGAGCGCCTCCAGCATATTCGATATATAGAAGATAGCGATCGAGAAAAAATGCCGGACGTATAGGTTGTATAATTGAAATAGCAAAATATGACTTGGCCGCCTACAGCCACATATCGCGCCATTCATTACTCCCCGGCAGATTGTGTCTTTTCCTCGCATAATAACACAGCCCCGCTCGAAATAAAGCAAAGCAAGGCAAAGCAAGGCAAAGCCACTCGGGCCTTCTCAATCGGGCAACTTTAATTATACCCCTCCCTGCCCTTATCGACGCGCATAGGTACTATGTATGTACCTACAACGCGGTGCAGAGCCATAGGAGAGAGAAAAAAGATCGCTTGCATAATCCCCGCACCTCCTTTCAGCGCTAATTTATTGCTCAAACGATGACCAACGTGCTATCTCTTCTCTCCTATGTATACAATATACATGTATAGTGCATATAGATACGCGCCGCTGGAATGAGGATGTCCTCTCTCGCGCCCTTTTCGCCCCTCCGGCCGCTGCAAAATTAATTTCATAACCTGCACCTACATATGCGCGATAGCAACGAGAGAGAGAAGCTCTTTCGCTCTACGCGCGAGTTTGTTATTAACGCACGCATCGAGGCGGCTGCTGCTGCTGCTGCTGCTGCTGCTGCTGCGCTGCCGCCTGCTATATGCTCGCTGATAGCGATAACGAGCAAACGCTCAGGCATGGGAGTGTCGTTCGCGCATATAGCCTTGATTCATAAGCTAGTTCGATTTTCAGATTGTACCGAGCGGCGGTGCGCGCGATACGATTTTATTCGCTGAGCCACGCACCTTGAAAACGGAGATGGATTTTTTTGGAGGTACATTGCTGCAGCCTGTAAAAATCGAGTTGCTTTGCCCTGCTTCACTTATTCTCTGAATTTCAAATAGCGGTAAATCACTGCTCGTGAATTTAAGCGCTGAACGCTCAGAATAGTAAAAAACTTTAGACACATTGGAGAACTAAAGAAAGCATATATAATACTTATTGCTCTTCGCAAATACACTGAACAACTTTTCGGCGCGACAATAAATTATTTATAGCATACAATTATTATTAATCTCATTTATTCAATAAGAAACACTTTCTGCAAAACATATTTTGTTCTCTTGTAAAACTTAGGGACTCTTTGAACAGAATAAAAAAATATGTGTATGAGTATGTCCAGAAAATTTCGGAAACAACTCGGACGGAAAAGTTGCAAAAAATTTTCTTCAAGACACACCTACCAGACCTGTTTTTTCTTGATCCTTGGATCATTCTGAAAGAGAAAAAGCTCGCGTGCATGGCCGATTATGGGGTATACTTTTTTCCGGAGCAAAAACGACTCGAAAAACGAGAAATAATTAAAGAACAAGAATTCATAGATTTTTTTCTCGAAAACTATGGACTTTTATAAAAATTTCATTAGAACGAAAATGTCTTAAAATTCATGAAAGAGCGCTCTAAAATTTTTCAAATTGATCCGGTACAATTTTTGATTTCTCAAAAATCCAAAAAAATCGAAAATTCGGAAAACGTCGTGAAACATGTGAAAAAATTTCAGAGCATTGCTTGATGAACGCAAAGACATTTTTGTTCTAGTCAAATATTTTTAAAAGTCCATAGTTTTCGAGAAAAAAAATCTATGAATTCTTGTTTTTTTAATTAATTTATATTTCTCGTTTTTCGAGTAGCTTTTGCTCCGGAAAAAAGTATAGCCTACGATCGGCCAAGTAAGCGACTTTTTCTCTTTCAGAATGACCTAAGGATCGAACGATAAAAAACAGGTCTGGTAGGTGTGCCTTCAAGAAAATTTTTTGCAACTTTTCCGTCCGAGTTGTTTCGGAAATTTCCTGGACATACTCGCATATACTGTAAAAACGCGAATAGCATGTCATTTTAATGAAGTTTTGTAACTAGACGAAAGCTGACCAAGTTTATGTACCGCGAACCAGCCGTATGTATTTGTTAACCAAGTATCAAGCAGAACTTAGGGGACATTTTTTTTCAAAAATCATGCATACCTCTAATAACCGACGTATATACAGAATCTCTTAACAAGTAATTAATCATGCTGTAAGAACAAGCACTGCGCGGAAGTTCACTATAAGCTCAAACGAACTTTGCGTCAGATAATTGAATAATTCCTCCTCGAGCACATAATTATGATTCCTCCTCCTTCTGCTTGCGCCTCGAAGATTTTAAAACGCTGTAATTAGAAACAACTCGGGAACGTTCGAAATATTTCGCGAAACAACAATCGCTACCCACACAGTCCAATTAAGCGGCATAACGGCGTGTTCGCAGGGCCAAGCAAACCAAATAAACAAGAGCGACTCGAGCATAAAGGACCGGGACTGCGACAATGAGCCTCGACTGGTGGCTATACTCAATTAAAACTTCGACTCGAATCATCGTCTTAAAAAGCCTCGTTGCGCGTTTTCCCCTTTGTTGATAATCGACCTTAACCCGCGCCATCTGCAAGTTATTCCTAATTGATAATGGTACACAAAAATACCCGGTGGTACACGCTAATTTCTTCGTATGTACATCTCAGAGACATGATGAATAATTGAATCGACGCAGTTGGGCGCATATACCACTGGGACGAAAATTCAATTCGTCTTTGAAGCGATTTGTCGCGAGCTTTGAAGATGCGGCTGGATCTGCGGGATTTCGGCTGTGCCGCGCGTCTTTGCGCGCACTGCTGCGCGAAAGTGGATTAGTCGAGAAATTCGAACACTTGAGCGTAATCTAGTCGAAGGAATTGTTACGAAATCTTATTTTGCAAGTATAATTTGACGACTTGGATATAAAAGATTTCGCCATCGCGCATATAAATGGTCAATTAAAATTATATTACTTCATCAACTGACACCTCCATCTTTACTATGAATCTTATACCTAAAGTAAAACAAGTGTCAAACTCCAGCATCAGCTCCCCACATCTTCTCTCTTCAAAGCACCGCCACGGGCACCGTGAGCCAACTTTTTAATTACACCCCCAGCAGAAACTTCACTCGCAAAATCTAGATCAACATTTCCTCTACATCGCACCCTTCCACCGACACTCGATAACGGATCAAGGCAAAGTAGGAAAGTTATAACGATACATTGACTATGAATGCTGATTAATTTCCAAATTAAAAACATTACATCCTCGCTGCTGTCTAAGATAAGAATGCGATTTTACGACGATTAACGCGTTAACCATCAAAATCTGTTTATCTAATTCTGTTGGGCTGGCAAAATCGTTATTTACATTCCGCTGCTCTGCGCGCTTCTCGTCAGCGACTGCCGTTTCACCTCAACGTATATATACGAACTGAGAGAAATTGACGCGCTGAAAATCGTCGAGAGCAGCAGCTGACTCGAGAGTTTTTCTTCCCCAAAACCTGAGGGAAAGGGATTGTGTGTACACTGTACACTGTACACTGTACAGTGTTCACGGATTTCTTTGGCGTGCGCGAGTTAACGCTGCCCTCGTGTCTCGAATAAGCCGACTACGAAAACGAAAATCTTTTCATTCTGATTTGTTCTGGTTTACACTATTCTCAAAGCTGTTTCAATGCGTCATTTTGTCCTTTTTTTATTTGGCAAGAGAAACATCTTATTTTCCAGGATCAATTTGAACGCAGTATTCTTGATGTTTAATTTACGCGATGAAACAAAATATTCATAATTATTGCGATCCTGAACACTCGAGTTTCAAAATAACAAACAATTATATTTTTTTTTTAAGTAATTCAATCTTTTTACGCTAGAAGCTGAACCCCTTTTTTGCAGAATAATATAGGGAGAAAAAACACACAGCTGCTAAATTGTGCGAGAAATAATGACTATACAAGCAGAAAATCGAATGTGCTCTTGCGTAACAGTAATTTCCAATACAGACAAGCTTCTAAATTTGAAAACTATAACAATTTTTATAGTTTTCTACCTTATCTCACCCACTAAAAGAATGATGATCCTCTGCAAACAGACGACGAAGCTCAATAAACTGGGAAACTGTGCGAAGAAGCTTCAACACTTTCAAGCTTAGTAAAAGTTTATTGACTGCTACGTAAGCTTATTCTGTAGTGTTTAAATTTCGATCAACGTTAAGTTGTTAAAGTGAATTTTCTGCAAAATCGTACACTGTACGATTTATGATGTATTCCTATACAGTACGATGTTTGTGAAAAGTATCAGTGCATAATTTACACACTTATATATCATTCTCATATCCAAAAGACATAAACGGTAAAAGAAATGCAACATTTTTGGATCGAGTAACTTCTTTTACTGCAAAATACACATGTAGCGTATTGCGACGGAACATCTCGAGAGAAGGTCGCAGCAGCATGTCACACAAAAACGCTATTGCACATCAAGAGAGAGAGAGAGAGAGACAGAGAGAGAGAGAGAGGAAACAAGAGAGCTTAGCTATAGAGAGGCTGCGCGCAAGGAAAGAGGAGCCGCTGCGCCGCGACCTGCCTGGATATCCGGGACCAAGGAAGGGCATCTATATAGGTAGGAGCAGATAAACCCACGCGCAGGTCGTCCCCTCCTGCTGCACGACTCGCTAATTGTGGCTTAAGTGAACATGGGGCTGTCCCGTCGTGCGATGCGTGTTACGTAAAAAATGTCATCGCGCGCTTATGCTCACTCAGTCGCACGATCGAGCGATAGATTGGCTGCTAACGGGGTCTTTAGGGGGAGTCGATCGCTCGAGAGAGATGATGAAGTCATTTTTTTTTTTTTTTTGAGGATGATGACTCGATACTTCTCAAAGCACGCTGACGATGGGAAGTGGTGCGTAATTTTGCGACAATTAATTTAAACAGCTTTTTTCACGTCAGATTGTTGTTTGACTAATGCCTTAGTATTGTCGACGTTTTTTCTCTCTTCAACAAACGATGACTAAGGAACTTGTCGGGGTTTTACTTTTAATGGCAAGGGTTTGATGTTGTAATCGCTCAACGAGCATTTTAATGCTTACATAGCTACGTCTGATTCTATCGACTATTATAGCAAAAGTAAAAAGCATCAAAACTATAAAACTATAGTCGACGAATGAAATCATATGTGGTTCTCTACAGTACTATGCCGTGACATTATTAAAAAATATCGTACAGTTTTATTTGAACTGTATGTATGTTTGTTAGGAATATTCAGGTAAATATGGACTCGTAAAGCTATCGAATCCACTCAGCGCACATCCAATAACTCGTCAACCGAAGGTTTGAAGTTATGAATGAATTTATGTACTAAAGTTGCAAGATATTAAAGGTTTATACCTCCAAAGAAAAAATACAATTAACTTTTTTTTTTTATTTATTATAAACACATGTAAATAAATAGATAAACTAACTGTTTTATTATCTGCTACAGTGTAACGCGAAATTTGACTTTGTAATTGACTCTGGGATCCGCTTCACGATATCATAAAAGGTGCGCGCATCAAAATGAGGTACAATTACATTCTCTTCGAGAAAGAAATTTTATTTATTTGTGAATCCGTGTCACTTTTGTATCAAGCCATCCGGTCATTAAGCCAGTTTATAGCTTTAGTTCTTTGAATTTTTACTTACACACATTGCGGTAGGTCATAAAGCGGTGCAGTAACGTTAATTAATGGTGCATCTAGATTAAATTAACGCGATTCTCACACTATACTTAGAGATGCAAATGTTACATTAAGATATAAAACCTAGTCTTGTGCGGGCTTCGAATTTAATGCGGAAATGCCATAATCGTCAGAACTCTTTTTTTTCGTGATCATTATTACTATATCAAGGCGTAGATACCTAATTTTATTCAAAAACTTAACGTTTTAATAAGAGCATTTTTTATCGGCATTAATAAGATTTAATTTTGAATGAAAGAACCGATGTCATAAAAACTAAGATGTTTCTTTGCAATACTAGATATTACATATCGAACTGCGTATAGAATCCAGGGAAACTGAAAACGGCATATTGAACTTCTACTGCCTTGAAAAAAATGTGACCCTGTCGTAACCATTACTTATCACTGAGTAAAATTTTATAGACCATTTACGTACGTTACACCTCGTCAATTTTGAACTATGTATAACAGGAAAGGACTGCATCTCTCGATACTTGACATTAATGCAACATTATTATAGTTATCAAAATAATAATTTAAATAAATGTCATAGAATATAAAGAAAAGTTTTCGGGTTATAAATAGTGCAATTAATATTAGAAAATAAATTCAAGAAAGAAAATCCACAAAACTATTTGTTGTTGCAAACGATACAAAAACCATTCATAACGCTGTTAATTCATTGATATTCTTTTGGCAATGATAAATGAATGGAAGTTTAAAACATAATTCTGTTAAAGATATAACTTAACGAAACTATTATATACGTTAGCTATTATTTTTGTGATAAACGACTTGGTCAGATAGCAGTATTAAGCGCACACAACAGCGAAAGTAGAGATATTGCAAAAGTCCAGAAACTTTGAAAACACTTCTCGCTATAACGGGACAACTATACGTCCCTCCCTCGCGTTGTGCCTGTCTATAACAAAAGCTCCTCATCGCCTCCAGTAAGTATCATTACTTAAAAAATTCTCTCTTTCTCTGGCACTTTCATTTTTCCAACATATTTCTACCGGCAAGATTCGCTCTAATATTTCTGTATCGCCATTAGTCTTCATTTTCGTCTCACTCTGCACTATAGCTGTCGCATATAGCGCTTGCCGCGCGCGAGACCACGTTTTCGTGCGCCAAGATAAATGAAAAAAACGGAACGAACAGCGCAGAGAAGAAGATAGAGAGAGAGAGAGAGAGAGAGAGAGAGAGAGGGAGAGGGAAAGAAAAATAAAAAATATGTCCCGCAAGAAAACCGACAGAGCAAACACACGTGTGCGTCGGCTCGTCGCCTTTCTGTATCAACGCGCGATCTAACACGAGCAGTTACTGTACTTTTTCTTTCCTCTCCTTCAAACAAAAAGGAAATAGACACGACCAACAGAAGCAGACTCTGTGCCGTTGCGATAAGCGCGAGCAGGTTGCTCGGCCGAGTTTCCGTTTTGCTTTCGTCTTCGTCTCCTCCTTCGCTCCTTCTCTTTTTTCCTCCATCTTCCGAGTCTCTTCTCGTCTCTTCGTTTCCATTCAGTAACCGCATTCACCCACTTCTTTTCTCCAGTCGCGCGTGCCCATCTCTTTTAGGACAGGCTTCAACTGCAGGGATGCTCTTTTCCGCGGCATTCGATGTTTACAAAGCAAGGCACGCATACGCAAATTTTCTTTGGATTTGGAGTAAACGTACAGTCGACAGTGCTTCGTAATTTTGCATTCATGTAAAATTATTCATAATTTCAAAAGACGTTTGAATTTAACTTTATTCTTTTCTGTTGTAAAAACAGCACCAAATTTTACTTTAAAATAAAAAGTGTTTCTTTTATTCGCTAGACGTAAACCAATCGTAAAACGTTCTATTTTTGACGTTTCTGCGTATGACGCAGGTATTTGATAAACATTTATTTTACGCAAAAAGAAGGATTATTTTTCGTATCCGCGCGAGTTCAAGCTGCGCGTTCTAAATAAAAGAATGTATAGGGGGAAGAAAATTTGGTGCAATGAATAATACATGATATTCAACCAAGTTCATGAAACTTTCAGAATAATTGAACCTATATGCGAACATTCAATTCAAGTATACATTTTATTTTGGAAGTTTCTATTCTGTACTTGATGAATCTCAATAGTGCAAATGTATCTGTTGTCTCAAAATTAAATTTTGGTTTACATACATGAAATATTATTTCTAAATTATGCAAATTGCGTTTCTGTGCAGAACCAGTTAAGAAAAGCAGAAACTTGAGTTAACTTAGAAAAGCAAGCAAAATTAAGTGCGAGTTATTCGACGCAATTACAATTTTTTGCTTTGAATATATTAACGAACGTTTATTCGGGGATAATCTGTAGTTATTGATAATTATTTCGATAATTTAAAAGCGAGATAGTATACATTAATATAAGCATAAACGCATATTAAATAAATTGTGTTATAGAATAATAAAAAGCAGTTTTTCATGTTATAATAAATTAGAAATTATTCTTTGAATTTTATTCGTATATGTGCAGATACATAAAATATTGACACAAATTTTCGATTCACCACATCTATAAAGTATGGGGGGGGGGGGGGTATTAATGTGCCATTTATTCAACGCATGGAAGTCATATAATATTCATATACTTTGTACGAATTCAAAGATTAACAAGGATCATAAATTTTTATTAGAAAACTTTGAATGAAATTTATCGAATGGAGTCCCATATTATATATACAAGAGATACATGAGTTTGTTTGACCTCAGTAAAAATCAATAAATTCGAATGAATCCGTCGATGCAGAAAACTCGTTAACACTCCCAACAGCCACTGTATGCAATGAATTACGTGACTTCTACTTAATCAAATATTTAAGTTAAGCTAAAAAGGTAATGTACTATGAAGCCAATTGAACGAAATACATACCAATTATTGTAAGTTCTAACATAATTTACGTTTTCTCTACAAAAATATACAAATAATTTTATGATATGACATTTTCACTAAAGAGAAATCTTTTTAAAATGTAATTATATCTATATACATTCATTGCAACGTACATTTATGATAAATCTCAAATAAATTTCTGTGCGGTGTTTCGTAAAAATAAAAACCAGAAAACTCATCGTGTATATAAATATGAAATTTAATATAAATTAACGTTTTCATTAAACCATGTTAAGAATTTCACGTTATTGCTATTTACAAATGTTAATTAAAGTAATGACTTTGCTCTAGAAAATATCTTTCTCTGCATGTAAATACATATTACGCATTCTTTTTATCCTATGCGTGTACAGAATTTATATAGAATCTACACTCTATGCAATAAAGTATTTTTCTAAATTTATAAGAATTTCATTCGAACTCATTGAAGCAAATTCAAAAAGCGCTGAATTATACGCGGCGATGCATTCGTCAATCCAGAAGACCAGCTCTCAGAAAATCGCATGAATAAATAAACAAACACATCTTCAAAAAATGTTTTTTAATTTAAAAATTTTAATATAAAGCGGATTACTTTGTCAACTGCAATGAAGGTAGCATAAATCCTCTCGAAAGTTTATGAAATACCCAGCTTATACAGAACGTTTATTAGCACTGTTACGTGATGTGAATTTAATTTGCGCAAAATCGAAACGGAAAAAAAGCAGAAGTATGCGTGACGAAGTACGCACGCAAGGTATATAGAGTATGAGCACTCACCTGTTGTTGAAAATGCCAGTGACGGTGATTCGCGGCTCCGGCGAGATCCTGCCCCTCGGGTTGACCAAGGGTACCTTGAGCAAATCGCACGATGACTGATGTCTGCGGTAGTCGACGTCCTCGCCAGGCTTTATAGATTGGCGTCGAGCTCCCTCGCCACCCCCGCCTTCTGAGAGATGGCGAACCAACGGACGTCTCATTGCTTAATCACATACGTCCAGTTTGCTGGAGGTAAGCCACCGTTGGATGGCTGATGCTTGGCTGACGCCTGCAAATTTACGGAACGTAAGTATCGATCAGAATACGCAGCAAAAAAGGGGGGCATTGAATGTGTCGCTTTATTCTTAACTTTGCTATCGCGAAACTTATTCAATTGAACAATCCATCTGTTATAAAGTTGCTGATGCCTCTATTTACGTATAATGCGACACGAGCATTCGTTGATGGAAAAAGTTTAATCTTAAAAAGTTTGATTAGATATGATACTGTATCTCAGCTTGTACGTATAAGTATTTATTCCCGAAAAAAGAAACGAAACCTCCCAAGTCCTAAAATAAACGACGAACTATAGTGTCTTTCCAAAAGTACTGCATATTTTGTGACGAAATGAAAACGGTAAGTAAAGAAGGTAAATAAGTAAGCACCCTGTAGTTTCACCTTTGTTTTCTCGATCAAATACATGTTTACTAAAAAAAAGCGCGAATCAGAAAGTTTTCTTACCCACTTTACTTACATATTTTAAAGTTTGACAAATTGAATCAAATAACTGGCGATTTATTTGCGTTTGTAGGTTCGACCATACTACTTTGTTGAATCTGATTATTGAAAATTGAATTTATTATTCATAGGAACATCATCATGGGTAAAAAGATTTCTGTAAAAAGTTGCGATAAAAAATTGCGTTCTATTATTAGTATAGGTGGTTTTTGTTCTTTTAACCTTAACCTCGTCGCATGCACAAGTGAAATATTTATAAAGTGTGTCTGTTAAAAAAGTTGGATGCAAACGAAAGGCAGAAAATACAAGCAAACTATTCTTATACATTAGTAAATAATAGTATAGTTCTCGTTACTCCCCTGCATATATGCTCTGCAGCCATCCATGTAGTACATTGCACATATGACTAAAATTATAACCTAAAATAATGAGCACACATTCATTGCATTACACACAGAGAAAATCCATTGTATCTCCCCAATGAGTTATGATGTTGGGACATATAAGTAATAAGCCTAAGTGTATACACATACAAGCTCTCAATGCTGCTGTAAAAAAATCGGGACTATACATCCACTGTCAATATTAATATTGCTTACACTTTTGATCGAACTCGATTATGAAAATCAAGACAGAAGTAAGTTTAGTAAGTACGTTATACAACAAAACTACCTACCTATATATAGCAAATTACGCTGGAAGGTTACAGCTTGTCGCGCTTTCACATCAACCGTTCTGTTCACAGGCACTTTGCCTTGCCGAGTACTTATACCCAAAGAAAAATACAAGACTCTCACCTCTTCGTCCAAAAGCTTCGTACTCCGCAATGATCAACGATCAGTTTGTCTTCCACCGGCAAGAAATCACAGCTGCACCGACGAGTAAGTACGCAACTGCCAGACTGAGATATATTAGTCGCGCGAGCCACGCGAAATGAGAAGCCTTGTTATGCAGGCTCGGACACGCTTTCGGCGGTCAGTCTAAGTACTCGTAAGTATAAGCATATAAGTAGAGAGAAACTCTCGCGAGCGCGCGCGGCTTCGTCTCATGCGAGAGACTGTGCGGAGACGCGCGCGAAAATTCCGGCCCGCGTGTGATATCCGACGGCCTTGGAGGGGTGGGGTGGGGGGGAGGGGAAGCCCCTGTGAGTGAGATTTCGCGCATCCGATGCGCAGACCTGCGACCGCGAGCGCGCCAAATCGAACGCGGGGCTGAGCTTTTCCAAGAAACGAGGAGGATTCGAGTCCTCCACCTGCGCCGGGCCGCCGCGCGCCGCACCGCACCGCACGCAGGTTTCGAGATCAGTACGACGATGGTACCGCCAGTTGCCGCTACGAGGCGACACGTCACAGCGGCTCAAGTTGATATGGATTGTAGAATCAGTTGTCGGCTTATTGTCGCGAGCAACCGCAAAAGTGCCGTGCGCAGTACAATTATCTTGTGCGAATTTGTGGCTGTCGGTAAGGCAGGAATGCAAGTATCATGGGAGGATATATATGCTCGAAGGTTAACGTTGTCGTCTTTGTCGGTAACATTGTAATGCTGGCATTTTGAATGGCGTGAGTTCAAAATTTAACGAGAAAAATTCTCTAAATAGCATAGCTATCTCTACAAATATAGCTGTAAAAACGGAAAGCTATACTTGTATTCTTGATGTGTGTGTGTGTGTGTGTGTGTGTATAAGTTACACACACACACACACACACACACACATAAAAGTAAATCTTTTAAAGATCGCTGCTGAGAGGAATAAAAAATGATTGACTTTCAAAAAGAAGTCCATCATTCGGTACTGTTAAGTTTCATTTAAGTATTAATACTGCGTTCGAAAGATTTACATTTTAACATAAACAAAATAATTTAAAGTATAACATTATAAATGACGTTTACATTATTTTATACTAAAACTTTAAATCAATAATTTAAAACATGCATTTTCTTATTAAAGTTATATGAAGAATCATCTATAGTTCCATATGCATGAGAAAATCCAAAAATCAATCCAATTTTCGGGGTCCTAACAGTTGAACACAAAAATTTCGTGTTACACTTGGGGTCTGTTTCTGTAAAGTATATCATTCCGATGTAGCTATTTATCAAGCTAAAGAAGCTTCCTAATTGGTCAAAAACAGTGTATATCACTGTACATCGTAATGGTAGAATAAGAAAAAAGTCACTCGGAGGTGTAGCGCAATATTTTGTTTTAATTCGTAAAACCCCAAAACCTTAATTCGTTTTATGGATTTCCTCATGATGTATTTATGCATCGTGTATCATTGTTTTTAAAAATGTTGGGTAAATGAATTATTTACTTTGATCTCTTATCGTAAGAGAACTGGAAATCTTAATGCATAACGAACAAAGTCTGAAGTAAAATTATACAAAGAAGCATTTCACATCCTTTCTCCAGAATAATTATACTACTCCGTATAGCTGCTAAGCTTAAATTATACAATTTCTCGAAGATTGATAAAAAAACGTAGAATTTCTCATTCACCCTCTTTCGGTTTTTCCCAAACATTCAGATACTCAACACTGAACTCGAGAGTCTACTTATCAATCATCCATTCGCTATTTCATTAATATAACAATAGACTCAAACACGCAGCAGATGAGAAGTAAAAACATTGTGGACAAAAGAAAAAGCAAATCCGAATAATAGAACTTGCATTACTATATCAATCGTCAGAGACACGTTGTATCCGACTGTTTCCATATACATTGAATATATAGATATAGATGTATTCCTACACCTGATGCGGTCGACCGTCGACTCGCGATACAAATGGGAAAAAAGTAAGTGGTTATATAGCATATACATCGCTGACTCGTCTGCCTCGAGGAGACTATGAAAAAATAATGAAATCAGCATGACAAAGTGCGCGAACGTCACGGAAATGTCTATTCGCAGCTATTCGTGTGTGTGTGTGTGTGTGTGTGTGTGTGTGTGTGTGTATATGTATAAATTGTGTACACTTTATAAAATACATTAGTAAAGTCGGACGAGAAAGACGACGGATCGATTGACACATGGCAGTCCTGGCCGTGCTAAGGTGCCTTGAATTTTACAAAGAAAATGCACGCTGATTTATAAATTATAGTTTTATATTCTGACTTGCATTGCGGACATCAATGTACTATCGAACACTATTTTAAATAATATTACTATTTGAAATACAAAGAGAATGCATAAATGAGGGAAGGTGAATCCATTTCGTTTTATTATAGATGATATACTTTCCGACATATAGAAGGTATCTCATCACCATCAGCGAAAACTCTTTATACGCGTTCAACTAGTAGACAAATTTTTCGTTAAAAATGAAAAATGTTTAACAATTTGAATGGCCTCAAATCAATCACACAAACATATTTCCAATACATGTATATCATAGCATATGACATGTAATAATCGAATTTTGCAATTACTGCACTATACAGTCAGCTTGGCCTAATCTAATCTGTACTTCGTGCAGAGTATGTGTTCAAAACAACTTGCCTAATCTCCCTGCAGTTACGCATTAAAGACGAAAAATGATTCAATTCAGTGGACGTTCGAGCACAAGTGAAAAATTTCTCTCATAAAACACGTAAAATCTTATCCGCAAACGTATATTGCTATAATAGCGACTATATACCGCTGCTTGGCGCAGCGATGACACAATTCACCAACACCCACGCCCGCACGTGCAACTGATAAGATAACTCCAAGGTGCGTATCTTGCGGTCGTACATATATATTGTATATACATACACCTATAATATGTAATATGCACAGCACATGCAGCTGTATTACAGAGACACGTGCGGGAAAGTACCTGAAATGCGCTGAATTCAAATGCGGCTGCTTAGATCAGCGACTGCGAATAAAAAAATATATATACAAGATTCGGGAGGACGAGTGGTATAGGCTGGCTGAGAATGAAGTTGATCGATGGTTCGGTCGGTAGGTACGTATATATCACGATGGTTCACCGATTTTTCTACCCTCGCTGAGCGTGAGCAACTTTTCTCTATTCCACACGCGAGGATTTATCGATTTCGTTTTCCAGAGAGGTATACGAGAGTGCTTTAGCGATGCCTCCCGCTCTATATTATGATATATAAGTATACTCGCGTCGGGGAAAAAATTCGAAAGACATCTTTGCGTCATACATGCATTTCTGTTATTCATTTATTTTTCAATTTGGTAAGTTATGACTATATGATTATTGATTAGCTTCTGGGGGAAGTAAATAAGTATTCTTAAATTTTATAGTTTAAACGAAAGTTAACGCATCAATGTATTTTATATTCGGTTTGATGGATCATTCGCAGATGGATAAAGTCATCGGAGCGATAAACATAAGATTCTCTTTTCCGATTCTCGAACACAATCATGCTCGCAAATGCACGCGTATAATTGAACGATAATAAATATTTAACTCAGTCCACTAATTTCCAAACTCAAAGCTGTACATAAGTAGCTGTACCCTTATGATTCCTCGAACTAAACAAATCACTCGAATGTTCGAGCCCGACTCTTCGCTTCTCTGCCATTGAAACACCTCTATATTTACATACACCTTTATGTATAATCTGTATATTCAAAATAAATAACGAGTCTATCATGTCTTAGCCATTCGACCACAATTATTCAAAACACATTTATATCTCTAATCTATAAAGTGAGAGTGTAGGTAGGATATAACCGAGAACTTCGAAGCTCCAGTCGTTCGAATTCAATCTCGAATTCAATCTATGAATACAATGTTTAGCTAAACTGCAGATCCAGTCGAGATGCATTCTGATGCGGTAAATCCCAACTATAGGGAACCTCACTGATCGGTATTGTATATACGTGGAAATCCACCAGAAGGTGTTACACAAAGTCGGTCCAAAAGTTGCACTTTTTTATTTTTGAGAGCATACCTATCGGACCATGCCTATTTGGTTTGCTAGCTCATTTCAAACAATAAACCGGTGTGTGCTTAGTCAAAACGTTATGCCAACAAAGAGCTACAGGTGAAAAATCGAAAAAAAATTATCGCAATTTTTGCTCTAAAAATAAAAAAAAGCACATTATCTAGAGTTGTAGTATTATAATTTTAAAAATTTTTTTCATATACACAATCTAAAAGTACACGAAAAGACCTTTAATTTGCATATAAATTTTTCTGGATCGAATGCACTGATCAAAAGATACGCACGTTTGAAGACAACGAACTCTGTTTCAGGCGCTTATGAAAATAGCCAATTTTACGCTTTTTTCTTTAAATCTTTTTAACTTTTGATCTAGGCATTCGTTTTTAATGGTTAATAGCTTAAATTAAAGCTCTTTCCTTCTACTTTTCTGTCAATAAGTAGATAATTTTTTGATAGCACACTGTATATTATTTGAAAATTTCGACTAACTAACAAAAAAGAAGAAGAAAAGAGCTTTAATTTGAGCTATTAAACATTAAAAACGCACAGCTGGATCAAAATTGTAGGCATTTGAAAAAAAGGAAAAATCATTTCATAGAAATAAGCGAAATTTGCCTTTTTTCAAAACCTCGTACCTTCCGATCCAAGGGACCGATTTAAAAGTTTTTACTAACTCATCTGAAGCTAAAGTTTCTCATGCAATATGCTATATATATGCTTCTCAGAATCAGTAAAAAACGATTAACTTGCGAAGCATATATATATATATAGTTCATGACATAAGAAAATTTTGGTTCTGATTTTTATTCTAATAAAAGTTGAAGAAAAGAGCTTTAATTTGCTGCATTAAACATTAAAAACGATTAGTTGGATCGCAAATCATAAGATTTTAGATAAAAAAAAAGAAAAACGATTATTTTAACGCTTTCTTCCATGTAAATGCTTGACAAAATCCAGAGAATTTTACATTTCTTCAAATCCTTCTCAATTGTTTTCCAGTTGTGCGTTTTCAACGTTCAGAATCAAAATTTTCTTATGTAATGAACTATATGTATGCTTCTCAAGTTGATCGTTTTCTATTGATTTTATATATAGCGTAGCGCATGAGAAACTTCAAATTCAGATCAACTAGTAAAAAAAGTAGAAGATAAGAGCTTTAATTTGAGCTATTAAACTTTGAAATTGGCCCGTTGGATCGGAAGGTACGATGTTTTGAAAAAAGGCAAATTTCGCTTATTTCTATGAAATTACTCGATTTTGGCAAATACAGTGATTTTTTCCTTTTTTCAAATGCCTTAAATTTTGATCCAGTTGTACGTTTTTAATGTTGAATAGGTCAAATTTAAGCTCGTTTCTTATCTTTTTTTGTTAGTTAGTCCAAATCTTCAAAACGAATGCCTGAATCAAAAGTTAAAAGGATTTAAAGAAAAAAGCGTAAAGTTGGCTATTTTCATAAGCGCCTGAAATCTTTTGAGCAGTGCATCCGATCCAGAAAAATTTATATGCAAATTAAAGGTCTTTTCGTGTACTTTTAGATTGTGTATATGAAAAAAATTTTTAAAATTATAATACTACAACTCTAGATAATGTGCTTTTTTTTATTTTTAGAGCAAAAATTGCGATAATTTTTTTTCGATTTTTCACCTGTAGCTCTTTGTTGGCATAGGGTTTTGACTAAGCGCACACCGGTTTATTGTTTGAAATGAGCTAGCAAACGAAATAGGCATGGTCCGATAAGTGTGCCCTCAAAAATAAAAAAGTGCAACTTTTGGACCGACTTGTGTAACACTTTTGGGTGGCGGTATCGGAGAGTGAAGTCGTATATAAAATTACTCAAATGATCTGTATGTAACGCATATAGAACACAGCGGAGAACAATTTTATCAGTAAGGGAATTTCGTCAACGGCAACGGCAACGACAACGAATGACAACATATTACGTGACACAATATATACATATATATAACATATATAACATGCGAGTGTCGTGAGCGGCTCGAACACTCCCGCAACGGCGAGGGCGACGACGACGACGACGACGACGACGACGAAAGTGTGTTTGCCGTTTCTCCATTATACTCGTATATACAGAACGCGTGTGCGTGCTCAAAGGGAATTGCGTTGTGTATATGAGATAGTTAGTCTCGCCCACGCGGGACTTTGTCTGCATGAAAAATTAATAGATGTCAAGTACCAATTGTCTCTCAGTCGGGCTATTGTCGTAAAAATATATCGTCCCGTACAGCACATACTTGTATATGTACCGGGAGGAAAGGAACAGCGAAAGACTTCGGTAAAAAAAATGTATATGAATTGAAAAGTGCAGGGTAAATATAGTCCGCGACGTTGCGTGAATGGCTTTGCTAGAGCTCTGGAAACAAAGTTTTTTAATACCGCTAGGCTGGGCTGGAGTAAGGTGGGGGCAGATCGGCTGTAACTTTTTATTCCCCACTCCGCGGTTTTACAGTATTGATGGAATTTTCAACTTTTCATTTCCACTCTCGCGTCTTGGAGTTCTTTTTTTACGAAGCCTTTTTTACATCTATAATATGTAGAAGACGATCTAATTTAGCTCATCTCCTTGAGCGCTGCATGAGCTTTCAAAATATACTTACCCTTTTTTACGAGAAGCTTTTATGTTAATCCTTATTGAAAGCGCCTTGACTGCCGAGATCATGAGATGAAGCACTTTAATGAAACTTTACATTATGTAGATACATCTACTGTTGTTACGCGGGAAGTTAATTAGAAACCGAAATTTGTACTATATTTTTTGGGTAGAAAGAAACAGAACTAATTTCCTTGAGACGAATAATAAAAATTATGCAAATAATTTATCATTTTAAAAGTATTGCTTTAAATTTGTACTTTAGTGTTTGAAAGAAAAAGTTTGATTACAATGTGACTTTTATAGACTTTACACAAGTTCTTCCATTACAATTTTATCGACAGAAAATCGCATAATCGACCAAGAGACGAAATCATGAAGTTTTCAAGGGAAATTTAATTCTCCATTGCGCATGCATGATGCACAAAGAGGAAAAGGAGAAACGTTGAAACAAAAGAGGAAGAGCGGAGCGACTAGGAAAGCTCGGGATCGGGCTCCATTGTCTCTCTGGGTGGGAATAAAGGGAAGGAGAGAGAAAAGAGAAAAACAAAGGCGTGCGTACGTCGCGAGATAAAGCAAACAGTTTATTAGTCGATTTGCTCACATAGTAGTCGTAAAATATAATATGTATTATCGTTCAACGAGGAAACGCTTGTGTGTGTTTGTGTGTATATGTACGGCCATGGCCGAGGCTTCTCTATTATTTTGCTGCTGCGATAACATAATGTACGTATACACGCGACAATTACACTAGTAGTACAATAAATAGCGATGGTAAAATCCAGTTCTTGTCCCTCGAATTTTTTCGACTGATCTCTCTCTCTCTCTCTTGCTCGCTCGCTCGCTCGCGGATACGGATTGTCGCGAAAACGCAATCGGAATATACATTTGAAGCCAGGAATTACGGTATGTGTGTATGTGTGTGTGTGTGTGTGTGTTTCTGTATGTGTGTAGAAGCGCGGAAATCATAAACAACCAGCTCTCGGAGATCAATAGCGACTGATAAACTTGCTTTTCGATTTTTCGTTTTTGCTTTTTAATACTTTTTTTGGTTGTCTTGTTTTGCTTTTTTTTCAATCGATTTTTTTCAACAGAAAGTTTTTCCAGTAACGACTCCTCATAACTTCTTGTACATGGCAGTCGAAGCTGTATCGGTATCTCATACACATCTCCGTACGCCTTATTACACGCGACTCGTCGATTCGACGCCGAAGGAAAAGTCGGGGGGGACGCGAGAGGGACCCTTCGATTTTCCCTCTGTGCGTACATGGTACGGAGCGTATCTCGGCTGCTCGTGTCCATTGCGCTAAAGGAAGAAGAAGAAAGAAAGAAGGCAAGAAGGAAAAAGAAGAAACGAAACGCAACGCAACGCAACGATCGCGCGCTTACATATTTGTGAATCGTTGTAACGGGATAAAATTGAGCGTTACGGACGGCGATAAGCTCACCACCGAATTCGTTGTGCCCGAGACTGGACTCGTGGCAGTCGTCGTGGCCGTAGTCGTCCGCGATCGATATGCGCTTGCTTTATGTATATCGAGGGACGCAAGTCTCGATGACTCTGCTGAATGATGCGGGCCACGAGTCCGAGTGGGCGCGGATTTCGGTGGATAGCTTCCCGCGATTGCCCTGTCAATATACATATATATTCATCTATATATATAATATACGTTTAATCCTTTTTGTGGTTTTTTTCTTATGCTTTTGTGTGATACATTTCTTTTTCGTTCAACAACAACTTTTTCGTACACGGCTCTTTAAATACACCTTTTTTTTGCTTACTTATGCAAAATTCAATCAACAGTATTATATAGTCAACGGAAATTAGAGCAGGATACAGGTAAACGAAATGGTGCGAAGTTCGCAGCATGTCCTGTGTGTGTTATAGCTTTCTCTTCACTCTCTTATATATGCACGTCGCATCTGACAATCGCATAGCAGGAATTACAATCGATACATTCTTGTATATAGATCTATATACGATTACGTACGAGGTCTTGCATCTGGACTATCGATCATATTTTTATATAATATATGCCTATTTAGGATCTCGACCAGAGATAGAGAGAGTGCGGATATTTATTAGTCTAGATAACGATCGAATTTTTTTTCTCTTATTTACCTTACATATTTTTATTATTTTTCGGTTTAATTAATCTACGTCGACTCGTATGTGTGTGTGTGTGTGTGTGTGTGTGTGTGTGTAGCTGTAGGTATGTCCGCGTATCATCACTATCGCTCTTCAATCCTGCGGAGAACTTGCCTCCTGCGTTTTTCTTTTCATCGCCGAAAGAGTACAGACTCACATACGCGCAAGTATTGCATCGCGGTGTGGCAAGGTTTCATCCGTTTTTCCCCGACTCTGATTGTGACGCCTCGAATCGATGCGACGAATTTGGCGCGTATATTCTCAAAGTAGGTACGCACGCAGTACGCATATAGTGCGCGTCTCGCGAAGGTGAATTTTTATCGCGGCTCTGCGCAGCTGCTGAAGGGGGGGGGGGGGTGTGCGAGCGCGATAAAAACGAGACGCAGGAGCGAAAACGCCTACCTGCATAGTAACCACAAAGTATTTTTTGGCTCAACGGCAAAAATCAATAATATCAGTTAGAGAAGTAGTTGGTAACTAAGACTATTGGATTTATTACTTGAACTTCGAAAATAATCCGTAGGTACTAGACAGGCAAACTCGCCCCCGCATCCCACTCCGGAGTTTGCGCAAATGTAATAGCTGCCGAAGGGAAAAAGGAATAGAAACAAAATACGAGAAGAGAATTACGCGACAGCATCGATTCAGGGCCTGACAACGAGCTCACGGAGACACGCCCTTCTCGTCCGCAGCGGCGATGGATGAGGACAAAACATATCGGGGCCGTCTGTCCTGTCTAAGTCCTATTAGGGGGCTTTGGGGTCTGTAGGGGGGAAGTCGGCGGAGTGTAGAGGGGGGGGGGGCGGCCGATCTAGCAGCCGACCTGGTGCAGGAGGTTGGCTAGCCGAAAGACGCGCATCCAGGCGAACATGTCGGTGGAGATGGTCCGGCATGAGAGAGCCCTTCGGGCCGCCGCCGAGGACTGACTCGCCGCCGAGGCCGAGCGCTGCAGGGCCGATGCCGCCCGGGACGGCGTCGCGTTCACCGAACTCATCTCGCTCTCAGATTTCCGTTCCTTCTGCTGTTGCTGCTGCTGCTGGGGCGAGTATTTCATTCTGAAACAGTTGCAAGGTTTTCGCATGTTTATTACATTTAATTTTCACAACTTTTTTTACTATACATTTATTCATAGGGGGCTGCTCTCATACTTTCATACAGTTGATTAAATTTTACGCTGCGATGTATTAGCGGCCGATCCTAGATTCTTGTATAGAACATCTCAAAAATATTTCATTGGAATGACAATCAGCGACATATTTAAATGTTTACTTTATTTATAAGCTATAAAAAAAATGTTCAAGTAAAGCAAGTAGCAACAAAAGTAGCGCAGGCTACTGGTAGTCCGTAGTTTAAAAGAAATAGCTATAGATCAGTGTAATCATACTCTTTGTTATTGGACCGATTGAAGACCTCGGTAAAGTGAGTCTAAATGGACCAACGATAAAATCAAATTGGTGTAATCCAAACTAAAAAATATCGGCATAAATTTACGCAACACTATTATGAAGAAATGAACTTAAAAGAATCGTATACGTTCTTATTTAAAGATTGAGATAAAGATACAACGCGCGCGAAGTCACTTTTTTATAACTATATCTCAGATAAAATTTGTATGGTGATTTTTTGCTTGGATATGTACAAATACGGACAAATATACAATAATTCCAACGGAACTAAAAACGGATATACTGTATTTCTTAGAAAATTACGTTGACTGCTTGCCCTGAAGGCCACATGTACGACATGCGGTTCGAAGGTAAATGCCAAATCAAATTACGCTCCACGATTTCTAACAACTTCAACCCTATTCACTATTGTCCCACCCACACAATAGTTCAAACAGAAACACTGCATATATATACGAAACGAAATAGTCGTTAAATGAACAGCTTTAAATTGTTATTAATGAATTGTAATGAAGAAGATGAGAGCGATGGTTTGTAATTAAGTTCAGTCATTGGCTGTATATGTAATGCGTTTTCCAAAGACGCGAGGGAGTGTCCGCGACATTGAAAGTGCGGTAACGCGATGTTATCGATTGCAGCTTTCCGTTGAGAGACTCTGAAAGCCAGTTTTCAATTCGAATTTCTCGCCGCAATGTTGCTGAGAAAATTGCTAATTTGCTTATTACGCACAAGTAGTAAAACAAAATTATCTCCATTAGCCAATGAACAAGAATTCTCACAATTTCGTGTCTACCATGTATTTCTTTCAAGGTAAAAAAAAACGGAATATTCAAATTTCGCGCCACTAATGTAGCAATAAAAATAAAGTTGCTGAAAACCACGACATTGTTCTCTTCCGTTACGTATAATTATAATTGCTACTTTGCCACAACACTGAAGTTCACGTGTTCACAAAAATGTTCACAAAAATTGGGAAAATATATATAAATATTTATTGCATAGCGGAGAATAAGAAAGTTACTATTTTGTTTTGAATTCTTGTTAAAAAAAATGATCATTTTGTTTTTTTACAACTTACGGCCGTCATCTTATAACTTTAATCGGATAGATCGATTAACGCGCGAAATTTTTCTTCGTCGCACATCATTCCAATAATTCTAAAATCTTGTATACAGAGCAGTATGAAGCTCGGTATAAAGTTAAAACACTATTATTCGCAGGTTTTAATTACATAGGCAGCGAAAGTTTAATGTTTACGGGCTGTACAGTAAACTCGACTGTTTTCTTAATTAAACAATCAGTGCTTCTTCGCGCTGAAGTATGCAATTTCAAATTGATTTAGCACTATATATGTATAAAAGTGTAAAAAAAGTAGCACACGATGCTTTACGCCGACACGCGAACGCTATACCGGGAACACAACTATTTTTTTCCAGAAAGCGACTTGAATATTTAATTTCTAATAATAATAATAAGCACGTAATAAAAATCTCGCTTGAAGAGCCCATTGTCGAGAGCGGCGCAGGCGGCAATCGATGTGACAAGTACGAATCTTTGAAAGGGCACTTATCGTCGAAAATTCGGGTTTACTCGACTCGACGCGCGGCCGTTACGAGCTGAGTTAATGGCCATGAATTACTGGCGAAAAAGGTCTCCTGAGACGCGCACGACTCTTTTTCTAAAACAGAATAATCGCAGACGCTTGAGACGCGGCGCGGGCGGCATGTGAACGCTGCAGGCACGCGTTACATTGGGCGAATCGGCAAAATGAAAATTTGAACGTCGCATCGTGAATTGTCTCGCGCGTCTCGAGAACGTCGCAGCCGTAAAAGCCTAATCTCGCCTGGCAATGAAAGCTCCCATCCGGCGTCCCAGGGAATGGTCAACAATTTACCCGCGGGCCGCTTTCGCAATCTTCTCCTTGTAGCGTTCGAAAAGCTCGGAAATCCGAGTCGTCATGATCGTCACGACTAGCCGCGACAATTACACTGGCAATTAGCCGACCTTCTTCCCATGCACACTATACTGCAACGCGAAAATCAAGCACGACGTATAGCGATGCACTTTGTACGCGCTGGAGAGAAGACTAAGTGTAGAGCAATAGTCGAGCGCCTCGGACTCACTGAACATAGAAGCGCTCGCGAAGCTACTGGTCACGGCCGACATCGCCGCCTGGCTTATCTATACACACACATCGCGAGTACTCCCCGCGAGGGAAAAGAGGAAAAAAAAGCTGCGTGTTTCCAGGTTTTACCCTTGACTATAGTCCGCTGAAAGGCGCGCCGGCACTTTAGGTATTTCGCGTATTTCGCGCGCTTCTATACCTGTGGCTCTTTATATATACCTATATGTGCGTTCAGTGAACGACGTGTATACGTGCGCGAATACTTGTGTGTGGCCCCGAGGCCACTTTTTTTCTCTCTCTCTCTCTCTCTCTCTCTCTCTCTCTCTCTCTCTCTCTCGTCATTCGAGCTGTCACATGCCGGAAACTTTGAATATTTTAACTTCGTTCGCTTCCTGAGTTTCGAGACAGTCAAGCTTGCGCGGAGACGATATTTTTCATAGATTCCTTTTTATTTTCTTTGAAACGTACTTGAAAAATTTAATTTGCCGATTAGTTGCTCAATGCGTTTGCCTTGGTCAGACTATGCAGAAAATACAGTAAAGTGTTATTAGTCTAATTGATATATCTGATTACAATATGATATACATAGAGATACGACTGGTTTTAGCTACTTGCCGCAAATTTATTAAGGTCACAGACCATATTTATTATCTCTAACTAAACTTAAAATTCTTTTTTTGCAGTATTTTGAGTAGTGAAATAATTTTATTGGGTAGCTTGTACGTTTCAAGCGAAAAATTTTTTTTATAAGTTGCACTAAAATAAAAAAGTTATTACTTATTGCAGTATGTTATAGTTTTTTTAGGATCTAATACGGAAGCTTCGCCTTTCCATTGAATAAAAAATAAAAAAAATAAAATGTAATAAATATACTAAATCGGTCCGACGAAATTCAACACGAAAATTCAGTATAATATGTATATATGGCAATTTATATTTCGTCTCGTTAACTGAATTGCATGGCACGACGTTAAACAATGACGTTTTACGCAATATTTTTGTTCCTTACACAGCAAACTTCCGTAATCCGAATTAGTATAGACGCGCGCTGTTTTAAGCCAAGTCGTTCCTGCCGTGAAAGTAGGTCGTGTTTTCTTTGCAGCCACTTTTTACTCACGAAAAGCGTATACCCGCGATGCGCCGCCTCATCCTAAAAAGTTTGTCTTACACGTGGCGCGGCAGAGTATAAAATAGACTTATACACAGCGCTGGCATAAAGTTTCTTTATCACGCTCTGGCACCTGCGCGGTATCCTATATATACATCGAAGATACAAAACGTTCAATCCACTCGCTGTGTGCAATCCCAAGGGGAAAAAAAATTTCAACATCAGACTCTGCGACGAAGTATTGCACCTCGTCCAAGTCGACAACTTGTGTATATAATATAGAGCGCGCTTCCTTTCTTTCATTCATTCACTCGCACTATCACTGGCTAAACATCCCGTGCACGTGCCTCTCGTAAACCGCGCTGAAATATCAAAGTGTCTCCTATTCATTCGGCGCGAAAACGGACAACGCGGTGCCCCGGAAGCGAGAAATTCAACGTATTCGTTCTCGAAGCTGCACATGTGTATATTTGGAGGAAGAGCAGTTATTGCACATGCGCGTGTACAGTCCGGAAACGGCATATAGGGAAATATGCGGGAAAAGAAAATTCGAACAATGGAAACGAGCTGTAACCGCGTGTTTTGTTTTTCTGCGCGCCACATTCAAATTCAAGCTAATTTATCGCCCCGCATTCGCACGTCGCCGCGATCGAAGTCGATTGTTCATAACAATCGCGTACATAGTTTAAAAATGCAAACTCGCGCGCATCCGTTGCGCTGCGGCGAGGAGCTGCCCGTTTATTATCAACTTTTGGAAAACTATAAATTTCGAAGCCGCGAGCGTTTTTAACGAGCGCGTTCTCATCGCACACGCGCAGGCGCGCACTCCATTCCCCACGGTAGAAATGCTTTCCGCCGCGCTCTGGCGGCACATAAATTTTCGTAACTGTCTGCGTAAACTTTGTAAAACGGTAAAGCGTGTACTGCTTTAGTTTAACGAATGTGCAGCGCGCGCAGCAGCCTATTCGGAACGGAGGATAAAACGAAGCGCGTGTAAAAACAAACAACAGCAACAACAACAACAACAACAACAACAACAACAACAACAACAAAAAGCGCGGGAATCGCCGAAAATTCAAACCATATAGGCACACGCACTCGATCGTCGCCTCGGAGAGAGCCGCACTCTCGAACTTACTTAGATGCGAGAACGAAAGTATCTCTTGTAACAGTATACACGTAGCGAGCGCGAACTCGAAGGAAAAGACTGCGCAGAGTCAGGCGAGTTTCGATGATGTTGTACACACAACCACTCCGCCCGAGCGACGCATGAAAACTAAGCGGCGGTGGCGGCGAGGCTTCGACTCACGCGCACTCCGCGCTCGCGCCTCCATACTACACAACGAAATCCGGGTTACACTGGCGCGCGCATACGTGTGTGTGTGTGTGTGTGCGTGCTCTTACCCATATATACCTATACACTATACAGTATACACATCGCGCGCGCCCACATCTCGTTCGGTGCGCGAGTGAGAGCATTGACATTTTCTCGCGCTCGATTATGTTTATGTGTAAGGAGGAAGGATAGGAGCTTACGTAAGCGCGAGCGTGTCTTCCTTGTTGCTAGCGCTAGACGCGCTTCATTACAGGACCGCCTCGTGTGATACACGCTCCGAGAAGCTGGCTGCGTTATGATATTCGCGTGATTAGGTTGTGTAACGCGCGCACGGCGTCTCTCGGGAAACATTTTGTGGGTAAGCCGATCCTCCGTCAGGTGGAAAAGTCACTTGCATTTTTTCCCCCATGTTAGTTTAATACGATACATTTGTGCTCTTGCTAGTGGCCGATGACCGTCATTTACGTAGCAGAGATCTGTCTTAATTTCGAACAGTTTAGTTGAACTTGTAAAAGTACACTCGTCTTGTAATCGACTACTTAGATAATTGTCACTGCTTCACCACAGTGAAGCTTTACTACGCGATAATTAAGAGGTTTAATTATTCAATAGCTCGGGTAATTTTGATTCGTAAAATATTGTTTTATTTTTAAACACGTCATATTTTTCATACACTTAGTCAAATATATCGAATAATAATCATTTCGTTATGATTGACGCTTTTGAAATAGCTTTCCAACTAGTCAATCTTCACTATTTCAAATCAACAGCCTGTCTCACGCGCATCTTATATATCCATGTCATTATATCGTATAATGCTATACTATATATACCTCACTAATCGGCGCAACTTCCTTTCTCGTGAAAATAAGCGACACGTCGGTCACTTTTAATCGCGAAATTCATTAGCGCTTTCCCGATTAATATTATACGGCAGAGAGAAAGAGAGATCTGACTCTGAAATACGAGCATTGGACTAAGCGGTCGGGCTTAATTTAAGCCTAGTCTTTTCACAAGGCTCTTCACAAGGCTATACACCAACTAAGCCTGATTAGAAAAATGAAGCGTGCGCGGCTTGCTCGTCTCTGGCGATCGTTATTATTATTATTATTTCACTTTATAGAGCGACGAATTTTCCTACAACGCTTCGTACTGATTAATTGGATTTTCCTGCGAGGGACAAAGTTTCTTCACCTACGTGAATATACATCCGTGATTCTTGATGGTTTTATGACAGTCTTGGTAGATAACGAGACATACTATGACAATATTCTGTTGAAAATGACATTAAAATGTCAACTGAAAATTGAAATTTCGCAACATAATGAAGCAGATGATGAAGAGGTTGTTCTATAGAATTCATGATAGAGATCAAATTACCGCAAACCACAAGACGCACCTTATCCTCTGTTGTGTAATAATTTATTCTTTTACAGAGCTTTCGAGTTAATAATTTGATGCTCGAGGAAAGAAAAAAAATTTTTGAATAAAGTGATTTTTCTACGTTACTCCAAGCTTTATCATTTCGATGTGTTACAATCTCTGTAATATAATAGTTATACAATAGACTTTAATTTTGTTGACTCTCGCGGAATTTTTTAAATTAAAAAAAAGCAAAGTCTCAAAAGCGCATTTCATTATTTCAAGTTTACACAGTCGAAAAACAATACCCACCCGCAGAGAGCGACAATTCGCATAAGCGTTAACCGGGTAGAAAACCGTTTCTTTCCGCTCCCCCCTCCTCCACTAGAAATCCACAGAGTCTAAAACACACAAGTCAATTACTTTTCTCGAAATTGTCTAGCTTGTATAGCTATATGTGTAGTACATAGGCACAGCTGTGAGCCGTCGACTAGATTCGTCCCGAATGAATGACGCAACGACACTGCGAGCGCGTCGCTCGCAGGTGGTGCGCGCCTCCATTATATAGCGCACGCTGCGCTTAAACTCGCGCGTCCTCAACACGTGAGCCGCAGACGTCGCCACTACGCCGCTGCCGCTGCCGCTGCCGCCCATCGAGTATTATAAGCAAATCAAAGCTCCGGACTCTTTGACACACGTGCAATGTTTACCGCGCGCTACTGCACTACTGGAACGCACCAGTTGTAATCGGCCGGCGCGGCTATCCAGATTAGACTGGCGCGCCGCTCGCAGCTCCTCTCAACTGGGTCAGCCCGCGAATTTTTTTTCCGAATTCGCGCCTGTCTCCGCTATGTGCAGCGTAGTGGCGCGTGTATAATACGCGCGAGCTGCAGGTGCTGATTTCGCAGTGTATTATAGCCGCGCGTCGGTTTTATGCGCGCAGTAAATGGGTGAACGATGCGGTACACGCGGATGAGAAGCAAAGCGAACGGGGGCAGAGCCACTAAAATCGCCAAACAAAACTGCGCAGCCGGACGGTTTAAGCGCGCGCGGCAGAAGTGAAACTGTGATGCCGTCCCCGCCGCGCGACGAAAATCACATTTGCCTGCTCGATGTCGCTCCGCAATGCGGTATGTACATATACTTATGTGCAGGGAGGAGAAACGAAAGGTTCAGGACAATGCTCCGCGCTTCTATTATCTATTATCTATAGCGTATATCCGTACATACACAAGAGTTGAAACTGACGGGCAGTCACACACGCGTGCGCTGCTGCACGCAGAGTCGATTCAACTGGCGGCCGAGAAAAAGTTTCCTCCTGCATAATATGTAGACTAGCGGCGATTGTCGTGCCCTAATAGAGCGTGACGTTATCTCCTTAGGCGAGCTTTTTCGGAGCCGCGCAGCTGTATAATGCCACGCCGCATATTACGCCGCGCGCGGCGAGAGCCGCGATCGAACGCGTTTCGCTCGGCTCGCGATCACAGCCTCGATTCGAAGCTACTTGTCCGTGTCGAGAGCGGAGATGAGGCAACGCAGGCTCGCTTGCTACTTTTTTTCTCTCCCGCGCCGCTCATTGTCTTTAAGGCCGTGATTAACACTTGTCATTGAGGCTACTATGCCTGCAATTCGTGCGCCTTTGACATTTAGCGCTTCAATGTGGCTATTAAAACTTAATCCGAGTCCCGCGGCTGTTCCTGCTACTGCTGCCGCTGCCGCCGCCGCCGCCTGCTGCTGCTGCTGCTGCTGCTGGAGACTACTTGTCTCGATTCTTCTTCTGCCAGTACTTTGTTGACGCGCGCATTGAAAAAAAAAATTATTGCGAGCTTTATTTTCGCACCGCGGGCAAGTCGGCCATAAATCTCTCTTCTAGCACCGGCGAACCGATCGACACATACGCACACGTCGACTAATAGAAAGAAGTTACTGCATCGATGTCAAGGTGGAATTTCTTTCCATCTTCTTCTACGCTGCCAATGATAAAAGTCAATCGCTTTAAGAAATGAAATAGCGATCCTGTCTCGAAACGGAAGCAGCAATTATTCACTGTACCTCGCATTTTGGATTCTCTGTTATTTTATATTACTTTATAAAAATGAAAGCTTGCTTTTCAAGTCATTCAATTGCAATATATGGAATTCACTTTTATAAATGGATAAGCTTTATATATCTTTTGTAATTTTTCAATCCAATATCATCAGATTATTACTGATGGTATTATGGAAAGAAAAAAAAATCTTCAGAATTTAGAAGAGTCGCTCAATTCCAACTTGAGGTTCCACCAATTTAACTGCATCGTCACTCACTTCAGTAGTATATTTTAATATTAGCCAAATGTGCAAACTTAATTTCAAGTATTTTTTTTAAGTATGCAATATTACATCACTATATAGCTGGGTTGAGTAATAAATATTTTTTTAGTTATTTAATAAAAAATACAGCAGAATGAAACTGATTAACAAATCACTTTGTATTCTTAAAATCGCAAAGTTATAGCATCTTGAGCATAAACATCAAAGAGTGCCGTCAAAAAGACGTAACTTCATAAAGCTCTAAAAATTCTATTATTTTTTAAGCCATTGGCTTTTGAAACATGTTATTATAGCACAACATGAGCATACCGCAAATTGTTAATCTTGCATTATAAAAATAATGTTATTATTACTATGCGCTTTGCTGAAACTTATGATGTTTCCTCATAAAAAAAATACAAGACATGTAATCATGATGTTACGTGTAAAAACTTTGTCTACATTAAATAGACAGCTTGTCTGACGGAATTGAGCGCATAACCAGTGAAGAGAATTTCACTTCGCGTTAACGCATCAGACATAACTCAATCGATAATCAATTATCTCTTCTCTCTCACTCTCTCGCTCTCTCTCTCTCTCTCGTTCAGATCTTATTAAAATGTGTTTGCGTTCATTAAATGCGGTCGAACAAATACCGAATCCTCAGGCGAGTGCACCTATAAACGAAAATAAGCTCCGCCGAGCTTCTGAAATCGCTTCGCAATCTCTTTTTCTCGCCCTGTCTCTCTTTGCAAGTCAAATAATCGCCGAAATAAACTTCTGCGCGCGTATTATATATTATACATTACGCTGAGTCGGGAAGGAAGAGTCGAGCATCTCGTGTGCGCGTGTAGCAAAAAAGAAAAAGAAAAAAAGAAAAAAAAGAGAAGAAAAATATGTTTACACTGCTACGGGGATTTTTTTCGCGTGCAGTGCCCGAATCGCATCACTTGGGCGCTTCCCCAGTATTTGAAAATAACGGGGAAGAGCTTTTTACGTATGCACTCCTTTTCCTTATTCTCTGAAGCAGCACTTTTTTCCAGCGAACGAGTAAATTGTATTTGCGTGTGCACAGTGTGTGTGTGTGTGTGTGTGTGTGTGTGTGTACACTCGCTTTTTATGCGCTCCTCGTAAAAGCGCGTTAACGCGACCTGAGGAGAGTAAGGCTGTCGTGACTGCGCGAAGCCTTTGTAAATAAATTTATTTAGTTTTATGATAATGAAAGAGACTTTAACCGAGCGTCAACACTTTCTTATATGCGGCGCGCTAAGAGTAATCTATATGCAATTCCAATTTCGGAGGATTTTTTTTTAAAAAGCCGAACTAACTAAGCCGGTTGCAGAGCTGGGTTTGATTTCGCTGAAATTGACCAGTAGCTTCTTGCTCTGCTGGAATCGCAAACACTTGTAAATAAATCGGCTGATGCCGTGCTTCCAGAAATAAATTTTCGAAACGAGAGATAGAGAGAGAGAGAGCGTGCTGGTTTAGCGAAGTTCTGCGCCGGATGGAAATCAACACAATCATACATGTGGGAAGAAGGAGCAGCAAAGCTTGGAAAATGAAAACAATCTTCTGTATTAATACAACACGTGGCTTGCACATTGCACACGCCCATCGATGCAACCCCGGTGACCTAATTAACAAGAATTTCCACGAGAATTTCGCGTCTGTCGTTGAAAGTTTGAATTTTCCGCCAATATCTAAGCTAATTTAAAATAATCTAAATTAAATAGAAATTGTCCACAATTTTTTTTATTGCTCCCGATATCCATTATAGTTTACACTGTTTTGATCGATACGTCGAAATATTATTAAAATGTCATTCTGCTAAATATTCGGTGAAAATTTTGAACTTTGTAAAATGGATGATAATTAATTAGCCATTAGCGAATTAAGGGCAATTACATTTGCGTATATCCTAATTTTGCTTTAGAGTGTAACGATTTAATACATAGAACTCGTGATAAACCAGCGAAGCCAAATAGTTTATTCGTCTCGTGCATGCATCCTGAGATTTGAATTTTCAATTGACTTTCAGAGCGATCACTTTTAATTTTCACAAGCGACACACCGAGTCCTATGTAGGTCAATCGGACCAGAGGAAAAGGGGTTCGCTCACCCCGACTCGAATATAAAAAAAAAGGAAATAGCAATTTCGATCTCGAGGTGTAATCAAACATAGCGACTGAAAGATTCAGTGCGCGATCTCTCTCTCCTCGCGCGCCAGCACGTATATATATAAGTACGCACACGCGTGCTCGCAAAATATATACGTATATACACAGTGCACATGCATTCTCGAAAAACGCAGAGTCGCGCTCGCTCGCGCTTGCGCCGCCGCCCGGTCAGCTGATTCCCTAGACCTACTTTTTCACTCAGCTCAGAGTCACTCTACCCACTGTATATATAGTATACACATATACATACCTCAGGCTATATATGTCTTGTACATTTGTTATATATATTGCGAGTGCAGTGCTTGCATATATACCAATTGATCGTCAGCATCGTTTGCCGCGGGAATTGGAGGCGCGAATTTTAAACGAAGGTTAATTACGAGAGCTGCCTAAAAATGCAGCAGATGCTCTCTGATCTCGGCGGTGTGTATACGCAGTGTCGCGTCGGGAAACGCGCTGTCCTAAATTTCACTCGAGGTCGCGCCGAGAGCGCGTCTCTTCCAATACGTTCGTCTCTATCTACTCGCATATACTATACATAGGCAGTAGGCACACGTATTATACCTATGTAAACGTCGTTACAGACTACAGACGCTCTTGCAAATATATATGTATATTGTATACAGACGTTTGCAGCGAGACTTTATTCTAACGACGATCAGGAGGATTAGTACAAATCTATGTAGCCTGCACGTGTCGACGATCACTTCTTGTACGTTTTTTTGCGTACGTGTGTCTTTTTGTGCTTCGAGCTTCTCAGCTGCAGATCAAGTTTTTATGCGCGGATCGTGACTATCGATATACGCGATATACCGAGTGCGTCTTTGCGACTTGAATTTTGGATTCTCTCTCTCGCCCTCTCTTTTTAAAAAAACTATTCGCTCAACGCGATATGTACGACACGGACGTGTCCTGAGAAATATTCCAAAACCGCCGGATATTGCACCAAATTTGTCGGAGGATTATGTAGAGCAAGAGTTATGCATTGCATTGTAAAATATAACGCGCATGTGCAATTAATCGGGATGAAAAAGCGTTAGATAATTCCCCACCGAGGATGTTTTTCACTCTATTCGCTACATTCGCGTTATAATAGGATTTATATAATTGGATTTCTCAAGCACCATATACATACATGCAGATCTTCTTGGGACACCAGTGTAATCTCATTCGAATGCTCGAAACATGTCGAATTATGCACCATAACAACTGACCGTTTCCACTTTCCTTCCAGACGTGTTTTCCCTCTCGCAACTTTTTCTTTTCTCACTTGAAGCGACCAACAGACGATAAGGCGATGATTAGATTTCTTATGCAACGCGGCGTATAAGCCCACGACGCACGTCCGTAACGGGATACCGACGCTCCAAAAGTGCGTCGAATGTAAAATTCGAATCATAAAACCTTTTAGTGGAGGATGTGTAGAAAATCGAGTGTCGTTAAAAAAGTTAGCAGGTAAACGAAATGTTTCAGCATCGATACTACTCGAGCCTTCATTCAAAATGCAGCGAACAAATACCAAAAAAGTCGTCCGTAAAAGGTTACAGAGTAAAAAGATTCTTTTATTGCTGAGACAATGTATGATTCACCATTTCATTTATTCGTCGCATTTTCGTAAGAATATACTAATGGAAATGATCATAATTGTAGAGAAAATTCGCTTTCAGTATACACATATGTTCAGACAAAATTGTACATAAACACATTGCGTCAATATACTTTAATACATTTTTAAATGCGTTTAATTTATGACAATGCTTTTGAATGTGAAACAGCACTAACTTGCAATAACTTAACACACTTGCAGTGCGCGATATGCGATTCTTTATATTCGAATATGCGCTGTTCAAATAACCTTGATTTTAATACACTTTTTAAGTACAGTCGCGTACTAAAATTTAATGTACAAGGTAATTAAATTTTATAACAAAATACGTTTCCACGAAGTATCGTGCGCTTTAATTTACAAGTTTAATAAATGCACCAATGTAAATAACTATTGATTTGAACGCTTCATCAATGTAGTAACGTGAACCAAAATCAGGTGTGGCTATGGAAAATTTAGATGAAAATCCAGGTAAAAATTTATTAACTTTTAAATAATGCACAGATGCACACTTCGATTTCTGTTGCTCGTTGAACGTCGCGAGCTCGAGGCTTCTCTCTTCAACACTCTTTTGCTTTTTAAATAAAAATACAGTTTGTTCTTTTGCTCGATAACCGTTCTTCGCTCCCTTGATCGAATAAACAATATCGAATTTTCGTTTTTCGGCCCCAGGAAAACGTTTTGTTTTCCCGCACTGCGTGCCCTTTCGAAACATATAATATAATAAGGTGTAATAATAACAACAATAAGACTTATATATATATATATATATATATAATATGAGAGGTATATATGTGTGTGTGTGTATATATAAGTGTCCGGGCGCGCGTCAAATAATTATATATATATATCTACATGGCCTGCAGCAATACTTTCTTTTGTCTGACTTTAATACTGCAGTGCTCGATAGTCCATTAACGGCAAACCTTTCTACCTTTCGGATACGTGTCATTGGCTATCTTTTTGGCTTTCAGCATTTTTTCCGCATCGATATTATAAATTCCCTGTGTGTGCGCGCCTATGTGTCTGGCACACTTTGAAACGTTAAAAATTCCCGGAGGACATTAGTTTCCGTAGCGTCGCACGCACATGCATCAAGATAATTGTAATGGATTATGCATGAAATTCACTTAGGAACATTATATGCTCTTACTCGTGCGCTAAGCATGCACTGGCAGACTCTCTCGTGATTACACCGCAATTTTTATCATCGAAATTAATTTCATCGGGGCATCGCATGCAGTATCTTGCTCAATTTCAACGCGCCAAATCATGGGCTTCTCTTTTGTGTGTTTGTATACAATGCTGACGCCTCTTTTGCAACGCTCATTTTATAATAATTGAACTCGAGTGTAATATGGCTCTTTGTAAAATTTTTCGATGAAACGGTACAGGTCCTATTTGCTCACGTCCGACGAAGCGATAATCCCGTTGTTGCTTAATTGTTGTCTCATTTTATTTAAGTCGAAACAATTTTAGACAGCTTCAATTTAATTTTCTTACTAATTTAACGCAAAAGGAACCTTTCATTCAATTAACACTTTAAGAACGAAAAATGTCAATAACAGAAAGGTCTGTAAAAAAAATGTAAACGCAGCACTTTAACGCTACAATTGCTGTGCTCATCGTCTCAAAGCTCAATAGCAGCTAGCAGTCGAATGAGACGCGAGAAAAAAGAATGCCCGCGTGGGCGTTGTACATTCGAAAATGTCAGACTCATATACGACTTTCCTTCCTCCTTATCTCTCTCACTCTTTCTCTTGCGGAGAAACGTCAGCGTCGAATCGATTGGGAAATCGTGCCTTACAGCTCGAGAGGGTATATTTACCTTGAATTGATTGCTCGCGAGCAAGGCCTCTTTCAAATGTTTTACGCATTGATTGCCACCGAAATGTCACTGTTCCGAAATTGATTTTTTATTCAAATGCTCGCGCGAGACGACGGAAAGAGAAATGTCGGGATTAGAGGCGTCGCGTGTCTGCTTATGCGCGCGAAGAGAAAGAGAGGCGTTTAGGTCCGATGTGTCTACCGATAAAACGATTCATTTGTGTATCGAATGAAATCGGCGATCATCGCAATACGTCAAGTTGATGTATTATTAATGGGCTTTATAATTATATGTACATTTATATACTTATGTGCATGTCATTGTGACAGAGTGATGATGAATTGCAAAACTTTCAAGCGTCTGATGGAACAAGTCCGATAAATCATTTAAATTTAAGAAAAGTATAACAAGATAATTATTTCGACAAACTTGACTAATTAACCTTGTCTCATTAACTTTTACAAATCAATTCCTCATGCAGGTTTACATATATTTGAGAAAATTCGAATTTTAAATATATTGGACGATTACTCTTGAACGAATATAAATTACTCGAGAACTAACTGTTAAATCGGTGTTTGTATACAGTTGATTGAAATAGACTTGTTGTTATTGAACTGTAATTGTGCTCTACGTTGCTTTTGCATGTCCTTGAACGTTGAGCAAAGCTACTGTTTACTGTATACGTTTGAAATCGTTTTTAGTCTAAATAGAGCGAGTGTGACACCGTTAAAATTACAGGTATATGAGTAATTTCACGGGATACTAAAAACTTCTGGGGGGCTGAAAGTCCGAAGAATTTTCGCGAGAGCACACTTACCAGACCTATTTTTCTGATTTCTGGGACCCCTCTGAATAAGAAATCGTGCGAGTTACTTGATTATCGATTGCTACCCCCGGCTTTCCCATCGAAAAAATCCAAAAATGTTTATACATTTTCTTTTGTATTTTTACTGTCGAGCGTATTATTTGTATATTGTGAGTTCCATGGGACTTGGCGCTATACTTGTTGTATATAGAAAGTACAGCTCAAGAGCTTTAAATTGAGCCTCAAATTTTTAAAATCTTTAAAATTAAAATTTCGCTTTTTTTCAAATCCTCGTTACTTTTTATGAAGTCACTCGATTTTAAAGTTTAATGGCTTAAATTAAAGCTCTTTTCCTCTACGTTTTTACGGACAAGTCCAAATTATTGTAGTGAGCTATATACATGCTTTCAAAAAACCGATTTGCTTTCAAGCATGCATATAGAGCAATGGATAAAAAATTTAAATTAAAAGTAGAGGAAAAGAGTTTAAATTTGAGCTATTAAACGTTAAAATTAAAGCACTGGATCGACAGTAAGAAGAATTTGAAGTAAGGGAAAAATGTGTGGTTTTTGGAAAAATCGAGCTATTTCGTGAAAGTGAAACCAAAGCACTTTTTTCAAATTGTCATAAATTTTAATCGAGTGATTGGATTTTGACGTTTAATAGCTTAAATTGAAGTTTTTCCCCCCAGCTTTTTTGTTGATGCAAATTTTTTTTTGTAGTGAACCATATATATGCTTCTAAAGCAGATTGATTCGCTTTAAAAGCATATATATATAACTCACTATAAGTATACCAAATTTAAATTTAGACTTAAAAATCAAAAAGTTGAGGAAAACAGCTTCAAGTTAAGCTATTAAACGTCAAAATTAAATAATAACGAAATACCTGGATTTTTCCAAAAACCAGACTTTTTTTCTTTGCTTCAAATCCTATAGTTACTGTCGATCCAGTGCTTCGATTTTACCGTTTAATTTTTTCATCCATTGACCTATATAAATGCTTGAAAGCAGATCGGTTTTTCGAAATCATATATATAGTTCACTACAATAATTTGGACTTGTCGGTAAAAATGTAGAGGAAAATAGCTTTAATTTAAGCAATCAAACTTTAGAATCGAGTGACTGGATGAAAAATAAATAACGAGGATTAAGTATAAGAAAAGTGAAAATCTCGCGAGCCCTATAAGAAATTCGCTGTATTGAAAGGTGCGTAGCTCGTGACCAGTGCATCCGATTTAAAAAATCTTAGGCTCAATTTAAAGCTCTTGAACTGTACTTTCTTTCTACGTATAGCAAGAGAAAATGTATCAACGTTTTTGGATTTTTTCAATCGGAGAGCCGGGTGGCAGCCGATAATGAAGTAACTCGCACGGTTTCTTATTCAGATGAGGGGTCCCAGAAGTTTCGGGTATCCCGTGGAATTACTCATATACGCACGGCAACAAGTGATGATTTTTCCTCTGGCGCTTTTACTTCGAGTAACAGCTTTTCCATTATATTTCCTCAATGCGCATCGATGAGCTCCAGCAATGGGATTTCTTACAGCGAGCAACTTTACAACACCCCTACTCCCGAGATGCACTTGCGCGCGTACATTACTGAAAATTCACGGTCAGCTCTCGCTATTTATAAACTGGCTTCGCGCTCGCCTCTATTTTCCGCGAAGTCACTTACTTATATAGGTATACCTGTCGTCGTGTTGAAGCCGTCGTGTGTCGCTGGATAAACGCGCAAAGATGCAAAAAAGGCGGCTGCATCAGCCACTGCGAGGAGAGTAAAATGCTATATATAATACAGCGGAGAGGCGAGTAGAGACGTCTCTCGAGAGATTACGCCAATCGTGACATCACTTTTCTGAGATCACGACGCCCGGCACAATTAAAGCCGAGGCCTATTGGCCGACTTTTTTTACCGCGAGCGCGTATTGTAAGTAAACATTGCGCAAGAGAAGCTGACGAGTCAACTTTGACTTGGAAATGAAAACAGAGAGCGCGCGTGTGTGCTGCGCGTTTCTTCGTTTTCAGCGAGTCGGAGATTCGCGAGCAGAGCTTCTTTGCGAATTGAACGGTGTGCGCTATACCGACGAAGGCACCGTGTATTAATAGATTTATCGCGATGCCGAGTATATAATTAAAGATGTTTCAGTCGCGAGAAACACGCTTGTTTACTGCTCTTTGCAGCAGCAGCAGCTGCTGCTGCGGCCATGTCCATTACGAGGAGGAATGGATCAATTGACCTTTTTGTAATTAGGTACATGAATTATACGGGAAAAAACAATACTCAGATTTAAAAAATCCTGCTCTACCTTCCGGGTCTCTTTTTTTCTTGTTAATTGTCTTCGAGTCACGGAGTGCGAAAGAATATAACATTAATTCTTCCGAAATTGAAGGAGCGACATCGATTTTTACATACCTACTTTACAAGTATGTATATTAAAAATATACAAAAATATAGATGTTGCTCCTTTAATTTTAGAGAAATGGTATTTTTCGTACTCTGCGACTTCTGTAATAGAACAAAAAAGAGGCTTAAGAGATGCAGCATTTTTTAAATATTTGAGTCTCATAAAAATTAATAAACATCGTGAATTTTTCCATACACAGGAAAACTTAAAATTTTACGTCCTTATACAGTTATAGAGCATCTTTGAGGAGAAAGCTTCATAATGCGAAAAGTTTAGCTTTCCTTGGATGATTGTTGTTACGGTGCTAATAAGTATTATTCTAATAGTTATACTTGGTCGGTATAACTGAACGCCATCTTAGTATTGTTGTTATTATTGCCTTGTTATTATGTGGAAAACAAAAGGTTTTTCTGGAAACGATAAGCGGAAATCCGATATTGCCTTTCCGATCAAGAGAGCGGGTAACGGTTACCGAGCAAGAGAACACACTGTATTTTTATTTAAAAAGCAAAAGAATGTTAGAGAGAGAAGCGACAAACTCGTGTATATTCCCATGAAAACGGTTGTGTGACACTAGTTTTTTTTAACAATTTTGGTGTCTAACAATGAAATTTAAAGAGCGAAAAATGTTTTTTTACACACTGCATATAGTTCTCGAGAATCCGAATGTTTCTCCCGTATATAATCGCTATTTAGTATGGGAAGAGAGTTTCAATTTGAGCTATAGAACATTAAAATTGGATATAGTTAGATTGAGAATTATTGGCAATTAATCATATAATAGCAATAGAAAACATTGATAAATTTTTAATTGAGAAACTGTACATTTTGTATAAAAAAAATTGCTAAGAATTGATCAAAGAATACACCTGAATTTTTTCAGATCGATTCGAGCAATTTTTAGATTTTGCAAGATAACGATTTTTGATAAATTACTCAAGTGCTAATTACTCACAATCTAACAATCCGATTTTTATGTTCTATATCTTAACTTGAAGCTCCCTTTTCCTACTAAATAGCGATTACAGCGTGAGAAATATTTAAATTTGTAAAAAAACATTTTTCGCTTTTTAAATTTCATTGTTATAAAAGTCAAAATGATTAAAAAGAACAGTGCCACACGACCGTTTTCGTGGAAAAACTATTTTTTTTGTATTCTGTGTGCTCAACAGAAGAAGAAAAACGCTGTTCCAAAGGTGTAGCACGAAATTTTTTTTAGCTCTCCAACTAGTAATCTGAATATTTTTAACGGATTTTCTCGTACATAGTGTATATAAAGTTAATAAATTTTATTATTAATTGAATTATAACTGTATTTATTATGCTTATCTTGCGCACGTTGCTCATTTCTATGAGTAACAACTCTAGAGTCGCGATGATTTGAGATTTGACAAGTCCCAATCAAGCAAATTTTCAGAATGTCCGAGCGGATAATAATCTTGTCTTGGAACTCTGTGACTCCAATTTTTAATTTGTCATTAAAGGCCATGTTTATTAGCTTTTATTCGAATCAAAAAAAGAATGATATTTTACAGATCTTTTACGTTTTTCGAATGAAGGAGCAATAGTAACTAAAACTTAAAATAGTAACTAGATTGGAAGATATTCAGGTTATTTCAAGTTGAGCTTTTTTAATAAATTATAAAATGTATACCCTGTTAAGAATTTGTATTTGGATAATTTTAACGAGAAATTGTGAGATAAACATATTTTAATATTTCAGGCGTATTAATTTTGATTCGTGCTTTTACATAGATTGCCAATCATTAAAATTATTTTTACAAAAATCACATTGCATGAATTTTAATTCCTTTGCGTTAAATTTTAGTATGAGTATATTTGAAATGTGCATTAAAATGCAGGTCACTTTTTTTAATGGTATATAAAAATTTCAAGAGTATACTTAAATTGCCATGTTAAAACTACGTTATAATGAAAGTAAATTTCGGTGTGCATATGAATTTTCATTGCTGTTGCCATAGCCCAATTAAACACAAAATTTACATGAATATTCATTATAGCTGTGCGATCCTTTGCATTAATATCCTATTAAAATTGTATATGAAAACTGTATGTGGAAGCTAGTATTTTTTTTGTATGAATTTCATTTCTATATGCACTGTATTTGAAGTATGTGAATATGATAAAAAAATTTTTGATTGAAAAGTCTTTCCTGTCTACGGACTTTAAGAAATGCATTAATTTCGCACGCACCAGCGGAGAAGGGAATAAATTAATCGTTCGAACGTTGCTAAGATATAATTGAAAGCATACAGAATAATGTAAGAGTAGGCCTTCGCGTACAAAAAAGTGTGTAGATGAGTGAAACGAGATATTGAACTTGGTCGACAATAGGATGTATGGAAAAAGGCTTGAGAGAAAGGGTCGCCTGCAGGTAACGCTGGGCGCTCCGCCGACTTGAAAATCGGCGCTGGCCGCGCGCGCGGGAAGAGGATCGATCGGCTGCCCTCTCTCTCTCTCGCACCCTTCCTGATGCAGCCTCTATAAGTATACTCTCGCATTCAGCCTTTTGTCCGACGACTTTGTCGAGAAAAAATTGAAAATTAGCCCGATGCGACGAGCCGTTCGTGTCATCGATCCTCGCGGCACAGCTGCCGAATCGCGCAGTAAAGGCGGGAAAAACTGGCTCGCAGCGCCATTGAGAGAAGCCGCAGTCGTGCAGTCTGCAGAGTAAGAGCGCGCGCGCGCTCGCTCGCGAGAGAAGAAGGCTTGCAGCGACTGGTATACGTATAGCGCAGCATCGATCCGCTAGTCGGAGGCGCCTCTCGCTTTCTAGCTCCGCACTCGTCGACGACAGCACAGACGTTATCGCGTCTCCGCGCGCTGCTCCATGCAGGAGCCGCGATCGATCCGTCGCCGCAGTTCCGTATGTCCGACACTGTGCATGCTCTATACGATAAATGCCATTTAAAGGATCATTTCGGAGCCTTACACATGCATACTGCACTCACATTGCTTTCGTTGCACTGCACAGTCCGCGAGCGACGTCGCAGTGAAACGCGAGGCGAGCGCGAAAGAGTCATTGCAGCGGAGCGAGCGAGTCTCTGCAGTGGGTATGTATATGGCGGGGGGAGGGAGCTAGGCAATTGAATTGGTCGAGGTCGTTACACTCGCGGCTGAGACGAAGGTGAAAATGGAACTCGCGCGCATCTATATTGATTTGCCGCGAAAGCAAAGAAGAGCTTTCAGTAGTGAGGGGGCCGCTCGGGTCAGACGCGGCGCGTCACTGCAGTAGCCCGTCGAATTGAAGAAAGGTATAAGACTCACCTCGGCTAGTGCTTCTCGGAGGAGAGCTGGCCTAGCGGGACGAGGCTGAGTCTGTCTCCCAGCTCGAGCCGTTCCTGACTGCACACAGCAAGTTTAACAGTAGACTCGCGCGGCGGCGGCGGCGGCGGCGGCGACGGCGACGGCGACGCGCGCAGCAGCAGCCCCCAGTATAGCAGCGCTCGGTGCATCGAGCGACGCCACTGCTGCGCTGCTGCAGAGCGATAAGCGACTCGAGGGCCACATATATAGCTCGACGATCTGGTTTCAGCTGGAAATTTTTCGTTCCACGGCCGATACACTTGCGCACGCAGCGTCGAGGGATGAAAAACTTTATTCCACTCGCTTATATATACAGTACACACTGTATGCACCTTCGAATTTCCCCGGTATACGCGCTCGCGAGGATTTTCCATCGCTGCGCGCGTTCGATTGCGGGAAATGCAGCGCGCGGGGGTGTCGTCGTCGCGCCGCGGCGCGGCGCGGCTTTACAATTCAAATTCTTCGCGATCTTTCGACGAGCTGCATTGTTGTTGCGACCGCGAGAGAGAGAGAGGCGGATATAGATTGATCCATCAATCAAGATTATTTAGCATTATAGCGAGCCGAGAGCGCGACAAGCTCGATTGTTAAATGAGCAAACGAGAGCACCGCGCTCTGCAGCTGTCGGTTTTACATTTCATGGCGGGGCCATTGTTGTAAAGCGTTTACACTCCACGCTTTATCCCAGCTTGGCAATTGCCAAAGTCCTTTTCTATAGTGCGCTTTACGAGAAACAGCGGCCTCGCGAGTCGCCATATCGATTAATTTTCCTGAGCTGCTGTACGGCCCTCCGATGCCATTGCTCTATAGAGCTGAAAATAGAAATATAATGATATATGGCGGGCAGTATGAGAAATTGATCGCGCGTGAAAAGTATCGGGATGCGAAGCAATTTTTCCACATCTTTCCTGCACTCTATATGGGCGAGCTTGCGCTTTCAAATTTACGCAGAGCTAATATTTATAACGACTTTTGTTTGTATTCATTTTACATTTGCTCGCTTGCGCGTATCCATATGAAAAAACCATTTGACACGCGATGATTTTCCCCTAACATATTTCTCCGATGAAGCATACGAATTGGACGAGTTGCAACGAAAGCCACGTCCAGACGTCGTAAATGAAGTTTGGTCAAATTTTCCCAGAAAGTTCGATGGGAAATGGGAAAAAGAAAGTTTCCACCGACAGAAGTTGGCAGCGTTTTCAACTCTTTCCGTAGCAGCTTCCCGTCCGAATTTTTTCTCGAAAATGCGAATGGATGAAAAAGTTATGATACTGCACGCAGTGAGTTCAAAATGAAAAAAAATGCAAATTCAAAAATTCAAATAAAAACATTGACATTAATACGTTCCCCTGCATCCTGACAAAACTCTTCCCGATGATAATTCAACCACTTCATTTTATGGCGAAAAATACTCAAAAATATATGTGTTTAGGAAAGTCCATAAAACTCATGTAGTTTCTGAATAATATACTGTCGGAAACCTGTAGCACGACACTTACGTACATATATATTATCAATTTTTAGGCACGACCGCAACGCGGGAATGCCTTCTAGTTTTATCATCAAAAAAATTGCAACCTGCACGAGATCTCAGCCAATTTTCGACCAATCGGGCTAAAAATTTATGAGAGTGCAGATCTTATATATACAATAAAACGTTTTTTATTATGGGAACTCTTTATGCTTAATTTTACATGTATTGTTAGCTAAAGTGTGTTGTAATAAGCTTATCTCAGTCAGATGAGTCCGAATCGATCCAAATTTTTTTGTAAATTCTACTTATAATTAAGAAAGTGATAGTATAAAATTGGGCTCGATTCCGTATATACAAAAAATATTTTTTGCCCACAGCTCAAAATCTAAGCATTTTACACAAAAAAGTAAAAACGGGAATGTTGTAGATCTCAAAAAAATACAAGCTAAAATCAAATTTGAATATTTTTAATACAATTTTTTACCGGAATGATTATACGCTTACAATGATTGAACGTAATATTGTAAAGCTCATAAAACTGACTATTGAAGTTTAGCACGGCGATTTAGAACCTCTGCGGAATTAGCTCCAATCGATCGAAATTTTTGTTTATAAACTCTTCCTATGTTAATATCGCGACAGAACCAATTTGGGTTCGATCCCATACACTGCACAAAAAATATGCCGACATTTCTTAGATTTTCGAAAAACGGTTTTTCGGTCATAACTTAAATTCTAAGATATACCCGAATTTAATGATAATTCGCTAATTTTACGAGACAATAGTGTATTACTCAAATTATATCATAGTCGTCTTTTTTTTCTCCAAACTATAAATAATTTATTGTTGCAGCGTGACGCTAATTTCACGGTACAATATAATATATTGTTCAAATTGTACTATTATTATATTGAGCTTATAAACCTGCATAAAACGTAAGCGTCGGTAGATCAAGCGAACATAAAGGGCGAGCAGCGACAGATCGGACGAGCGCGAAGCGCGGTCGCGCCTTAAATGCAAAACGCGCAGAGAAACGCAAGGCGGCAAGGTGGCAAGCCACTGAGGTCTTTCGGCCCGAAAATTTTTTTGTAAAATCGTAATTTCCTATAACTTTAAAAAATGTACAATGTTTTATGCATCTACCCTGTTAAGCAGCACTATTTGAAGTTTTGACATTGTTATGTGAGCTTGTTTTTAAATAAGAAAATACTTCCCTAAATTGAAAAAAAAATATAATATGAAAAAAATGTTAATGCCATGGTTAGAACAAATAAATATTGGCCGCAAAATATTCTTGCCATTGAAACATCAAAGAATAGGAAGTATATACTTGAAAATAAAAATGAACAAGCTGTTGGATAACATGAATTGATTGTCGCTTGTTATCGTAAACAAGCGCGACAAAATTAATTATGTGCATTCGCTATGTATATAAGAAATGCGCCTGGCCGTCCACTATCTTATCTATCTCTAAGTACTACTCTCTGATCTTGTTGCCTATTTGCGTGATCGCAATGCCCACATGCGCTCTCGGTCAGAGAATAAAAAAGAAAGTGTAAAGCCGAGACAATAGCTCACACACACACACACGCGCGCGCGCGTGCAGTCCGCTACAGGAACGAGATCGAAAGTCACTCGCTGCTGCATCGACGAAAATCGCAGGAGAAATCAAGGGTAAACGATGTACGGATCAAGAGCTGAAAGTGAAGAGAAAGTGAGGAGGCGTCTATTACGTGTAAGCGCATAGCTGCAGCGCGAGTGACGAAGGCGGGGGGTGGGGTGGCTGTCGCTGCATCGACCGACGCGTACAGCTGGATTCCGCGCTCTTTTCCAAATTTTCAAGCTGACCTACTTTTAGTCGGGGAAGAGACCGCGGCGACGAGACGAAGAGAAGGAAATTATTAGAGGAAGATTTGCGCTCGAGAGGAGGCGACTTCAACGATATGGACACCAGCTATATACTTGAATCCTCCTGCAACCTTTCATGCAGCAATATCATTTATTCAGGAGAGCTCGATGGCAGCTCTATCGCGGAAATTACCGTCGCCCGTACAGAGGCTTCGCTCGTTGTCCAGATACAATTAAAACAGGCCGTAGTGCGGCGTGCAACTATATATATACCGTTTGTTACGAATAATCGCCGAGGCACAAGATTCTCGCTCACGGTCAAGAGGAATAAGCGCGACCCCGAAACCGTGACCTCCTCTGCGCCATCTCTCGACTACTTATGTGTGTCTCTGCAGAATGCTTGCGGGCAGCGATAGTCGATACGAACGGAAGTTTAAGAGAGAACGAAAAAATATGCTGTCAGCTCCCTTGAGCAAAAATTGGATTATAAGGATATACGAAGGATCCCAAAGGGACGCGGAAAAAGTCGTTATATTAACCCTTATACGCAAATCTATCTTTATGGCAGCAAAAACTCTTCGAATATTCAACCTTACATATTTTCCCAAAAAACAACCCTGCGTACATTCTTTGAAAAATTAAGGTTTTGGAAAACAAATTCCAAAACCTTAATAGTAGATTTTAGAAACAAGTGAAATTAAAGGATAATTTTTGAATTCTAAGAATTTATTTGCAGGCCAAAATACTTCAACTGAGTTTCTACACCGCAGAGTATTATCTTTCATGTTGGCCTAGTCTGCTCAATCAATATAACATATACTTAGCAAGCGCGCGGCATACCGATGTAAATATTTTCCAAAATTAATGGCATCATCGGTTTGTTTTGAATCAGCTCTTATGCGGATAGTTGCTAATTCCATGAAGCTGAATGTGTCCTTGTTACGATGTGTCTGTAGCGATGCGGCACAAACATCAATTCGACAAGCTTCCAATCAAAGATAATACAAATTAGTAAGCATGCTTTTCCACGCTGAATCTTCGATTTTGGAAAAATCGATGATTCTGACAATGCGATCTCGATAAAATCGAAAAAAATGTAGGATTCGAATAAAGCTTTAAATGAGCTTTGCGTGCGAATGATAATTATTAGCTGGCCGGAGGCAGCCCTCGCCGGAGGCTGCGCGCGCGATTTCCAAAGGATCGCGAAACTGGAGCAGCGGCGGCAACTGCGCGACCTGCTCCCGCGACCCAACTCGACTCGCGCGCTATACATTGTACGTATGCGCGCGTGTACTTGGACTCGCCGCGGGGCCGACAATGGGACTGTCCTCGACTGTCTCTATACATCTTTCTTTCTTTTCGCATGCGACGCTTTTCGAGCTGTAGTCTAGTTTCAAATTTTCGCACTCGCCAGTTCCTCGGCTGGAGCGAGAAGTTGCGCAAAAACAAGATTTACCGCATACAGCATGCGTACAGTTCAACTTTTAGCCGCGCATACTTGATTTTACGCTTCTATTTATATGCGGATGTCCCTTCTATTGAAATGGCTTTGCTATTGTACTTTAGTTAGTGATAATTCGTTATTGCGAGAGGAAAGATAACAAAAATGTCGTTTCAAATTCATAATGCGCGTACGACAAAGTCAAAAAGTATTGCGTCGTCGTCTAAAATCTTCTTTTAACGCAGGCACTTATATATGCAGTAGTTATTAAAAATTCATTTGCGGGCAAAGGATTTTCCAACCGTCATTGCTGAAATTAACAATTTTATCAACGCACATAAAAAATATGTATACACTCTGTAGTTGATCTAATTCTAGAGATATGGAAACTCGCATATAGAATATTTTCTGTTCTGAACCAGGAGTACGAATCAAGGTCCCAAAATATACAGAAATAAAATGATGTAACTATATAATACTTGGAATATAAGACGACAAAGCTTTGTCAGATCCTCCCGTCATGCGATAATTTTTTATGATGTTGAATAGTTCCTGATGCATATTTGCACTATTCGAAGTAGATAGGTCCATCCCTATAGGTTTCCAGTACTTAGTATACGTGCGTATATAAACGTCAATATTTAACCATGTCATGTATATCTGTGGCTTGCAGGAAGAACCACTTAAGTGACATTTTGCGAAAAATTTTTTTATGTCGAATTCGAGGTGCTCTTAGTACCCTTTTTCATTGTACAATAGTAGGATTTCCGAAATGCACAAATATTTTAAATGCCAGCCGATTGCATAATCACTTAACTGCTTCTCTCGTAAAAATGTCGTAAAAATCGCTTTTTCTCGAAAACACGAAAATGTCACTTAAGTGGTTCTTCCTGTAAGCCACAGATATAACTTAAATAAAATACAATAAACGAGAAGTTAAATATTCATATTGCATGAATTCGGAATTCTGCCTCTTTCAAAGGTGTTGATTCAATTAAAATGAAAATAAATCTCAAATTAATGTAATAATTTTAAATGAATTTTTGTACGTATTACTTTTTACAAATTTCTCGAAGTCTAAATAAAAATCGTAAGCATAAAATTCTGAGATGATTCTTCAGGTGATATAGGTGTTTACAAGCATGTCATTGTTGTGAAAAAGAGTGTGAATTAAACAGTAGCTTTTAGCACGCCGATCGTTCTCCAACGATGAATGTTCCAGAACATCGTGTCATAACATAGTACAGATAGAAACAGATTTAATTTAAAGCTAACACTTACATCAATACACATTTTTGTTTACATAACAAGTTGTCAAATGTGTACGAAAATTTCAAACTTTATTTACACAACGAGTAGCGAAAAAAGATTGAAATACTAGCTAAATGCGGAGAGAATTAACAATCAAACGACAATTCTAGCCGACGATTATGTAGATAGGTCGTAATGGTCTGCATAAACGCCGGCGAGCCAAAAAATTAAGAGGATAGTTGATATTAGGTGCACATGCAACGTAGATAGCAGTATAATACAAGCAGTAATCCACTATATGTATTATTCTTTTCTAAAATTACGTCAGTGCTATTTATGCTGAGTGATAAGGATGTATACAAGGGATCAATAATTGACAATCTTATAATTATAGAAAAAAAGTAATAAAATCGTTTATTCTAAGACAATTTAAAATAGAGCACATGGTATTTCGTCTGCTATTAAAAAATATACAAAATTTTGAAAACTTTAAAATTTAAAAATTGTTTGCTCCTGCGCAAAAGGCCGTTAAAACGTAAAAATCTTTCTTATGTATGTAACCGACATTGAGTTTCCTTGAAGCTTTACAATACGCTGTTTACAATATGGCACCCCAGGTGCACGCGTTGTTTATTTTACTATTAAAAAATGTAAAAAACTTGAAAAAAATTGATATTGAAAAGCTGTGTTTGCTCTTGCTTAGAGGGCTGTGAAAAAGTAAAAATCTTTCTTACGCAGTACATGCAATTATGAGCTTGAATTTCCCTTGAGGAGCTTACCGCATTACGAACATATTGAATAATAAATAATTTTAAAAAGAATAAGCATAAGCTAAATAATGCCGTTGAAGATGAATGAATCAACCATTGAACATAAAGATATTCGGATTATGTACTGTTCTGTGTTGGACGTAATTCAAATCTTGGTATCTGCAAAATGAAGAAAATATTTATGGAATGAAATAGAATAAGGTAAGTCATAGTGTAGGAGAGTTGAATAACTAACAGTTGGGAGTAGTAAATAATGTTATCGGCGAGCGTATTGGAAAAGACATTTCTGTGGGCTTCCTTGAGGCCCTTGTCGACATGTTCCATGAGTTGTACCCAGAACATATGTGGCTCCGGGATGAGGCGGAATGTGCTGACGTCATAATCCGGAACGACGACCCTGCAATGGATTTCGACGACGTAGGTGATGACGACGATGAAGTGATTGGCCACGACCATCTCGAAGCAGCCGCCCTTCGACGAGTCGTATCTGATCGGACCGTTTGGCTCCGGCCAGCGGCGCCTTTTATGCTCGTCGATGATGTAGTTTTCCGAGTTAATCGATGTTTCATATTGGCGAAGGAGGGGCTGGGTTCCCACTTCGACCCTCACATTCGTACCGTGCATTATTTCCGTCATGTGCCTATGCAAGCCCGCGGCGACGGTGCTGTTTAGGGCCTTCCAACAAAGGTCCGCCGTGTAGAAGAGACTGCCGGCTATTATCATGGACAAGCGACGGTTTATTTCCGGCAACTGGCTCAAGTAGAATGGAGTGCCGACTTTGTAGGCGCCAGTTATATTGTACATGACGAAAGGGGGGTCCGACATGGGCGGGAAGTTCTCGACATGCGGCACGTTTTCATCATAATTGTGAAAAAGAAGCTCCTCGCCAGGCTCAGGATGATAACCAAATCTTGGTCGCTGCAACTCGCCAGGCTCAGGATGATAACCAAATCTCGGTCGCTGCATCTCGCCTTATTTATTTCTATGGCTTGCCTGAAAGAATACCAAATTTTTAATTCAATTTCAGTCCTACAGCCGCTCTGAAAATCTGTCTTAATTAGCTACTTACGAAAATAGAAAGCTTCAGAGCTGCGCTGCTCCTAAGTAATCTCGAGTTCAATTGTTGCAGCTCTATTCTTAGTGTGTACAACTACCAATTGCTTAAATTTTATCAAACGATTTTATTTCAGCAGTGCGACGTTGTTACTGCACGATGCCAGGAGTTATACTGACAACAGAATCAAAATCTTTTCCGACCTAACTCAGCGATTCTCGAGATCCAAGTACTTCCATTTCAAATCCAACGTGTTCTTCCCCCTCTTGAACTGTTCGAAAATTGCGTCCTTTCGCGGCTAGCGGTAACTCTAGTGACTAGTACTCTACTTACTACTTTAGTAAATAGCTGTCTTCTTCTCTACTCTATAGTTGTTTTATAGTAGCTCGTAGCTGCGTTGCTGTAAGTCGCATTACTCATGGTAAAACAGATTCGGTCTTAAATGCGAAACGTCAACCGTCAACAATGTCTTATGTTTAAATATATAAAATTTTATTTGCCTCTTTTTATTAAGTATGTACAAAAATCTTACAATCTCAGTTCTGACTGATATATTTATTTCTGTAAAAAAGACCATTGTTACGTACAGTATGGCAAATTTTACGCATCAATTTTTAACAAAGACTAGTTGTAAACACTATTTATAAACTTTTAAAAATAATTCTTCTTCTTTGCTACCAGCTAAAAGCACAAAGAACCATGGTGTTCCATTTTTGACAACAAACTTTTTGTGCTGCAAAACCAATGCCAATGGCTTTTTTACATCTACTAAATAAGGTTTCCTGTCAACACCTTCAAAGTATATGTTCAAAGTGTTTTGAGTTTCATTCACTTTATAAGCTTTTTTAGTATCCCATGCAGGTGCTTCCCTAAACATTTCTTCCAGTTGCTCCACGAGTAACGTATCTTCATGAAAGTTTTGAATAAAATCAGTCTGGCTGTTTACAGGATAAGCAAAAATAACAGGCCAAATAAGATGTTCTCCTGTGTCATCGAGGTGAACATGGCATTGACTATCGTTAAATACATCAGAGTTATCTGTTCTTATGTTCCTAGCTTTAATATTTTCTTGTATTTCTTCTTTGAGCTTATCGTCTTTCTTTTCTTTCAATTCCTGCAACCTACAGTCTCTCAATTTTATTTTTCTAGCTCTCACAGCCTCTAACCTTAAAGATACAATTTCAAGATCTATTTCTTTCTTTTGTTCCAATATATTAAGAATTTCGTCACAGTAGCTGATGCAATCATCATAATTTTTTATTGCAAAAGAAGATTTAGCTGATGTATGCAGTGGTTTTAAATAATCGGGTTTTAATTTCAATGCCTGTTTAGAATCATTTATAGCTGATCTGTAATTTTGTAATTTGAATTGAGCTAATGCTCTATTGTTATACAATTGAGCCATAAGTTCAACATCTTGACATTTACTGGAAATACCTTGGGTAAAACTGAGAATGGATAAACGATACTTTTTATGTTTATAATTGAAATTTCCATCTTCTTTATAGCTTTGAGCTAACTCAGTTGGTGTATTGTATTCTTCACTATATTTTAATTGTTGCAATCCTTCTATAAGGGGAGATACTGCACTAGAATTATCTGGCATTTTAGTCATAAAGAAAGGATGTTTTTCCATTTCTTCTTGCCATCGATCCTCTGGCCATCCTTCAGAATATGATTTTTTGTCAAGATTGTCTATATAATCTTCTAAATCCTTATCAAGCTTGGCAGCTAATTCCAATCTCTCAGCTTCCGACCAAAGCTTTTTATTTGATTGGTCAATCTCTTTTGCACTCATTTTTTTTTAAATATTAATTTTTCTAATTATTCACAATAATAATTCAAACTTTTGATTTATTAACGTCCAATAAAAAAAAGTAATTAGGTTAGGTTGATTGTTGCTGTAGACTTTTAAAAACTGCAAAGACAAATATATGTAAAAAAATTTTAAGAAAATTAAAAAATTTTAAATCCAAACATAAAATTAATGTCGACTTACACAACAACAAAAAAGTATATACCTATATGTATATCATTATTTGAAATATTCGTTGTTCGCACCACTAACTTACAGCGACACGCAGCCGGAGCCATTAGCCCTCTGTACTTGAAAATCAGAACTATATACCCTCACGGTCACGTTAGTCACGTACTCACCTCAGTCAGTAACTCAGTACTCATCGTTCACCGGTTCACGTGGTGACACTGGTGACACGTCAGACGTCCCAGCAACAAGTCTGGAAATTATCTACAAGACCGACAAATTTAAAATTCATAAAAAGAATATAATCAGCTATCTACAATTTTCAACTTAAAAATTAATATTATTACACAAATTTACAACAATGATTATTAAAAAAAATATTGATATTAGATTGTATAAGTAAAGGCACTGTCAGAGCAAATTACAATTCACAAGTAAAAATGCAGTTTTATTAAAAATAAATTTTAAAAAAGCTGTATTAAATAGATGATAGAATTTGACTGATTTAAAACACCTCTGTTGAATTTTAACTTTTTATTTTTTGAATTTTTTATTGAACATTGCTGCTGAATAAGAAGAATGAAAACAAAGGTATTGAAACGATTTCGATTTCAATTATTGAATCTGTATTTTAATGTAGATAACACATGAAATGAGTAAATTAACAGGACAGATGTCACTGGCATGATAATAAATAAACGTTACGTTTGTTCTTGAGGCTCCGCCTCTAACAAAGGTCGAATCTAAGTAGCGGAACTTCCAATGAAGACAATTCGTAGCTGGTTCTTGCCAGCTCCATATCAATGTACATTTTTCACAATGTTTTGTCCTACTTATTTAACAATATTAACAATTTTCACTAGCTGCTTCATTCATTTTGAAACGTCACGAGTTTTGCCATTTGAGTCATTAGTTAAATAAGAGATGCATCGATCGCTGCAACAAGATACTCGATGATAATTGTCCTAAGATTCCCATTGTCCAGTGCGATCAATCTCTTTAAGATGGAACTTCGACTCTGTTGAGTTTACTTGCTGGCTGACTCGATGTAAGCAATGAGATCTCCTCGTTCTTGTGGCTTCTTCAAGCCAGCGAACACCATCTTTGTACCCGGAATGTATTTCTTCGGGTTCTCCAGGTATTCAAAGAGAGTGTCCTTGTTCCAGGTGATTCCTGCAAGTACATAAAAGTATTGGTTGCATAGTCATCAATCATAACCAATCAAACAATACCAAACTATTACAGATTGTTTTTAAAAATAGTTCGCTTACCCTTAGCCTTGTTGGCATCTGTGTAAGCATAGCCAGCAGCCTGACCAGTTTTCCTGCCGATCAGGCCATGTAGATTGGGGCCAACTTTGTGTTTGCCACCAGCCTCAATAGTGTGGCACTGAGCACACCTTTGAACAAAGATCTGAAAACAAAATAAATAAACAAAAGTGTTTATTCCATACGTATTCAATCCAAAAATTTATTCTTCAAATCGAATCAATGTCGAATCATTTAGCTAATATTTTAAAGACGTATGCTGTAGCTTGCACAACATTGTTCAATTATTAATATAAGTTGTTTATTCTCATTAAAGTTAATTAATCTCTAAGCGAACTATTTAAATAACCGATTTCATTGGAAAATTGTATTTTTAACTATTTATTTGCGTTTTAATTGCAAAACACGGTTTAAAAACTAGGTTCTGGCATGCGACACCAGATGTCACTATATCGTAGAGTTCGTTTTACACGCGACACGTGCTAATTTGCCCTTGTTTCTTTTAAAGCTTGAGAGAATGAAACATTTGCATAAACTTGCAACTGCCGTCGATTCGAGTCACCGTTTATTTTAATTTTGAATATAGAAACGATCCAATTCAACTATTCCAAATTGAAGGAACTGCTCCGATTCACGTGCCACTCAAACAACTCACGATCTGCAGGCTGCAGGTCTATGCGTTAACTAACGAGAGCAAAATTCCTTTTCCTTACCTTCTTTCCCTTCTCGACGTCACCAGCTGGCACACCCATGACTGTAAATCTGCAATAAGAGAGAAGCGCTTTAGCTTAATACTTGAATCAACAATCGCTGCATGTGCATATGTATCGACAACAGGAATAATACGATCGACGAAAGATACGAAGAGATATTTAAATTTCCCAAGATGAATCGGACCTTCTCCCACTACCTACTCAATAGCCGCGTTATCGCGCGCGTGGAATGCCGACTTTGACCTTGCATTTTGCTCCGCGCGTTACGTCAATACTTGGTCGAAATTACTGTGCAAGTGCAAATGCTCTTCCTCGGTTCGTTAGAGAAAACTATGCTTGTCTAGCTGATTGACAAAAAATACATCGTTGGGACGCGCGATAACATTTACGCAACGTCGTACATTAATATAATAACTATACTTTAGACTAAGGTTGCAGACAATTCATTTAATTCGTAAGCATTTTATTTGATAGCCTGCACATAAAAAACAAAATAGTATAAAAAACCAAATATATCGTAAATTTAAAGCTGAATTATTAGAATGTTAGATGACTCCATTTGAAGAATCATCGGCTTTTAATTACAAAAACATGAGAATAGAACAGCGTTGAGCACTTTTTCATCTAATTGTTTCATATTGCGAAATGACTTTTATGTAATCGATTGTACGAGACGTACAGCTATCGCCTAAAGTGCAACAAAAACATACAGCGGCCAGACAGTCATTGACTGACAGACTCAGCAAATAAATACTTTTTTTGTCAATTATTCTCAATTATCAGAAATCCCCCATACAGTTCTCACTTTCAGCAACAGCTAAAACAGTTCGCTTTAAGCAGTTGATTGACGGCTACGGCATCGGATTTAGGAAATAAAGATCGAATAGTTCGTAGCAAGCCATTATCAAATCGTCGTTCATCTCCCCGCCGCGCACTACAGTCTCTTGTATTAGCATTAATTTTATCAGTCTCCCTGAAATCTCGAGCTACGTCACGCGCCCGTCGTTTCTCGCAATACAGAAGAAACACCAGTAGTGATTAAACAAATCTCACGGCAAAAACGGGACGTCTCGACAATGACCTTCAATACATAATCAGTGCGAAATCACTAATGTTGTACATAGAACAGTCACGGATATAACAAATATCTGTTTAATTTAGAGTATTATCACAGTTGCATTATAGTTGGCGCTCATCACACCACCTACGCATCCTTCTTCCTTATGTATTTATACTGTACTGTCGCCTAATGCCAATACAGAGCTATTGTCCCGTTATTTTGAAACGATCCTTAGCCGTACAAGAATTTTGAAGTAAAATGAAAAAAAAAATGAAGAAAAGAAAGTAAAAAAAATGAAGGTTTTTCATCAATAACCCCAACGCGTCCTTGCGACTTATCTCATACAGAAATATATTAAAATTAATGACAGACGTCGACGTAGCCCGCGAATTTCTGGCAGACTGCCCGCGACCAGAGCATCAGAGCAGCCTAAGTATTAGTGGACGACTCGAATTTTCCCAAGGGTAACTGTAGGCAGCATCACCTGCCTACCGATAGGCAATACCGCGTCGTTTCGTCCGCATGCATCAGGAAAGTAATCGCGAGCTTAAAACATATAGGTAAGTAAGCAGCTCCTCGAGAGGAAGAGCAGTCTGTGAACGTCACGGTTTCAAAGGCGAACATTCGAGTTACTGAAGCACTGGCTCAGGGCCAGTGCTCGTCTCCTGGTTACATAATGAAACGTCGCTGCTTAGGGCGGGAGGAAAAACGCGGCTGCGCCTGCGAGTCGCGCTCCGAAATTGTTTTAGCTAGGTGCACGTAAGCCGGAAAAGGGCGAAAAAACTGCTGAGAAATTCTCCGAGCAATCTGGAATCTCGTTGACTAAGCACAGTCACGTGTCAGTGTATCTCAGTGGAACTAGCCGCACGCGTGGATCAAACCAGAATCGCTTCCGCCTGCTATGGTGTTGCATGGTACGTCTCAAGTATAATTGTATGCACTCGCACCAGACGAGGTAGAGCCCGCCGTTTCCCGACTTTACCGAGGTTACGTTCGAGCTCTTACCACACCAAATGATCCTCACTGATTCTTCACTTACAAATTAGCCTACGACTAGATTACTCACCTTTAGTTGCTTTTACAGGCGCGAGTACGAACTGCTGAACGTGACTCGACCGTCGTTCGACCGTGAATAAGGGACGAGCGTCGAGCAGTCGATCGATGCCGTCGACAGCAGCGCGAGGAGACGTGAATTCGGATTGCAGCGCCGCCACCGCACACGCGCGCGCGCGTCGCCGCGATCCAGCGATGTCAAATTGTCAAGGCAAGTTTCACGAACTGACGCAATAGACTACTTGCGAGTTGCCTGCACTTGCCAGCTGCAGCTGTAAATGCGAAACTGCGCGCAAAACAGTTCTCGAGTCAACCAAGATGATGGCGCTATTTCTGTTCGCGCCATTCACGGCGAAATTTGTAGCGGCAAAAAAAATTGGATCCTAATCTACTTCACAAAATCTTACAAATTTTTTCATGCATATACTTACTATATACGTAGATACTTTAAAATTTCAATTTAATAATGAAAACTTGAAAGATTATTAAATTTCTTTATGCATGAATGTGTGCGTTTATAAAAAAAACATACGCAGCTGTTCTGCTTTAAATAGCTATTAGAACTCAATATTTACATAAATTCACGTTATATTTATCACACTTATCATTTTGGGCAATGTGCTCATTTTTAAAACATACAGCAAAAAATAATCTATTTAAAAAACTGCTATATAATGATTAACATCATAATTATATAGATAATACTACAAACAGACAAATTGCATATACTTTTGTTTACTTTGAATAATAGTTTGAATATCTTTATTTAAAATTTATAAAATTTTTTTGGTTAGCAGATTAATGTTTTGAAATCAAATAGATGTTTTTGCAATAAAACTTTGCAATTTTATTTTGTAAAAAAATATAAAGTGTACACTGTACACATTACACAACTATATCTTAACGTAAATGCAAAGACTACCAGCAAGTCTTTAAACGTAAATTTAATATTAATTATTGTACTTGAAAATTGTTTTAATTTTTCTTTTTAGGCACAAATTGATTTATAAATATCGATATACGTTTTGTTGTTTTATAATGTTATAGTAAATGTGACATTACAAAAAACCAATATGTGTCCGTCACACTGACTGTCATCCTTTGGTAACCGTACAACAATGTAGATGTAGCTACTTGTCCTGCAAACAATATAGAAATCGTTCGAGGCAATCTAATAGTGTCTCTTACTTTCAGTTTGAAAATGGTAAATGTTTGTGACCGCCGCAATGGTGAATGTTCAGAAAGGAATTTTAGTTGAATGGTAAATTCTACAAAAATTTAAATCAATTAACTTTCATTTCATTATAATTAATATTAATCTGATTGTGAAATTTATTGTTATGAACATACTTTCATTTCTTCACTCAAGATAGTCAAGGTCTTCTGGAATTTGGAATTGTTTATTAAGTTCTTTCTCCTCAATATTGAATTTATTGTTGCACCAAGTTTTTAGATTAAATATGTTGTCTGTCCATGTATTGGCACCATCTTTGTAAAACTATAAATGGATTTTTAACATAATAATCAAGAAATATAAATCATAATCTATATTATAATGCAAATACTACTTTGATTGTTTACCTTCACTTTTTTTTCAAGTTCAGCAATCACTTCTGGATCAGCATCACTAAATTTTATTATTTGGGCCTTCAGTTTCTCTTCTTTAGTTTTTAGCAGCTCAATTTCTTGTAAAACAGCTTTTGTTTTTTCAAAATCAACTTTGTTTTCCTGTTATGTAAAACATAATAATACATCATTAAATTTATCAAATGATATTGATATCATTTTAAAACAATTATTAAATATACTAACCTCTTCTTTTTTAATATCAGCTTTTAATCGCTCAACTTTTGTCTCTAAGGTGAGAATTTTTCTTCCTGTCTCTGATATTTGGGCTTCTAAAGCTGGTATTCTTTCTCTGAATATATTTTTATACAATGATCTTACTACTACATATTCATTTAAAATTGCCATGAATAAAAGAATTTGTACTTACCCAGGAAAGGACCAAAAATAAACTGATGTTCCTATTTTATCGGAGTGTACTAATCCGTCATCAACCAAAGCTTGCAGAACATCTTTCACAGCTTGCTGTATAATTCCACATTCTTTTGGCATATATGTTTCCAATTCTTTCAATGTAAAAAATTCTTTCTTTTCATGGAAATAACCTAGCATTCTTGTTCTTTTTTCATCTGCAGTAACTCTTTTCCTTTTTGACATCTTGACTCTACAAATTTGTATAGATCATATTAATGCAATTATTCGATATTCTGTTGTAATTAACAATAACTATAATTTTCCAGTGATGAAGCTATGAAACAATTTCTGTTGCACTTGGATGAGACCTTTGCATTAGGAAAAAAATTCATTATTCAAGATTTAGATGAGAGACATTTATTTATTTCTCAAGATATATTAGACATTTTACAAACGAAAGTGGATGACCTCATGGATCGTATTTCATTTCCAATAACAGAGAGAGAAGGATAAAAATTTTCAAATTAAATATTTTTATTTTAAAGCACAAATTTGATTATTAATAAAATATGGCTGGACGAGAATCAGGAAGAATAAAAGATGCAATCCAGAAACGTATTCTCGATGAAGATGCTAGAAAACGAAGGCAGAAAAAAGCCCTTGAGGCTTTGGAACAGGATAATTTTCACGAAGACCCCCATGCTGACTTGGGTAAAATAATTTTAAATATTAAAATTATGAAAGAAAAAATATAAACTAATGTTTACAAATTTTATTTTAGTCATGAGTAAAAAGGCCCCAAAATTTCAAGATGACAATAAAAATGCATCTCGAAAAAGAAAGACTCGATCAGCTGAGTACTTCAAACAAAGATTTCGAAAAAATTTTCTCCAACTTGTAGAAGAGGATTTAAATTACAATAGTAATGGTCCTAACTACTCTACAGCTCAAGCTCCACCATCGTGCTATCCTGAAAGACATTTTTGCGCTGTATGTGGCTTTCCAAGCTCTTATACTTGTATTCCTTGTGGAGCAAGATATTGCTCTGCTAAATGTCTTGGAACTCACCTTGATACACGATGTATGAAATGGACTGCATAAATTCTAACTATTAATATTTAATGTAAACTATTTCAAAAGTATAATAAGTTTTTATAATAAATTGGTTTTGTAAGTAAAGGATTGTATTTTTTGAAGACCTATTATTTAAAAAAAGACCTATATTTAAAAATTAATAACAATTTGTCGATGTAATATCAATAACAGTATAGTTTACAAACAATATAAAATAATGAAAATGACTACTTAAACAAATTTTCTAATGCTATTTAAAATTATTATTTTATATTCGTTGTTAATTGATTGTTTTTTATATAATTGTAGCATAGTTTTGAATAACTGCTATATCTATATAAATTTAACTTAGGTATAAATTAAAAATTAAAAAATAAAATTTCATGTACAGAAAATGTTTCAAACGCTTATAAGTAATTTGCAATAAAAGAATCCACTTACGAGCGCGAGAATAGTCCGTCAAGGTAACGGTTAGAAAACAACACAATTGGAGTCACTATATTTATATTACTTTGTTAGTATCTTACAACCACGCAATCGCAAGTAAATAAATTCTGACAGTTAACAAACCATCTAATCACCAAACATTAATTACGCTAACAACCACACGATAAGCATTTTTCAATTATAAAAGAGGAAACTGGACAAGTGTCTACTCCATTTCTGAATTATATAGTTAGTAAATATACATCCCATATATAATAATTAAGGTAAATATTATGCTTTTGTGAGGTTAATGTAAGTCTTCCCTTCGGGTTCGGCGCGAAAAATTCGTCAGTAAGATTAGTATTATATATATATATATATATAATATAAACAGCCAAAAGGATTTTCCCCATGACCCCATCCCCAATCCCCAAACTCGAAATGACTGCACGGGAGGTGTCGCCACCTTGTGCCCATTCTTTGAATCATCAAACGTTTTAAAACACTTGATTCGACGTTCGAATCTTTGAATTTTCAAATCGTCCAATAAAAAGCATGATTTAATATTTGAAACATGTGATATCACACGAACAATAATAAAGAAACGTCATCAGTCAGGTGACTTACGGAGTCCTGAGTAGTGAATTTAAAAATTTGTATTTCCCCGAATGTCATGAAAATATTTTTGTTAACACTTTTGTAATATCGTCAGATGACCATTAAGAAACTTTTGTTACTATATTGAAATTCTTCCTGACAAACCAAAAATACATTAGGCGTAAAGACAGGAAGACACTTTGCACCACAGACGAGAGACAAGAGACTGCGGTCACACCTGCATTCGTCATTCTCTCCACGTCTCGAGTACGTTTATAATTGCTCAGGACTTAAGAATAAACAATAAAAATGCCAGTAGCATACTTTATAATAATAAGCTTTTTTTACGCAGCGAGTAGTATGTTTGCGCATTAGCATGAAAAAGCAATAGAAAATCACACAACAAAAAAGTGATGATAAAAAAAAAATTCGTTGACGGCCAATTTACGTTCGAGTGCGCACGAGTTATCGCATTATACGTAGTACACATATATACGCCTTGAGTTCTCGTGGCTGTATAACAATAAAAAGTAAGTCTTATTTTAGCGCTTAATTACTAAGTACGTAGCACCCACGCGCTACTATATAACTTATCTCGAATGACTCGAATTTAATAAAGTATTTTTTCTCTGGTCAAGCAAAAGAGGAAGTATCGTAGGTGTAAAAAAATGTTTGAGAAATGTCGGCTAACTTTATTGACGACACGTGTAAATAATCAGCAAATTGACGCGCAAAAAGAATTTTATATAATTTTTCAAAGCAGCGATCGATTTGAATTGATTTTATACTTTTTTGATGTTTCGGTGACCGCACTTACATGATAGTATAATGAAACGAAATTAAACAAACGTTTACTCTTATATATTTAATTTTAAATAACCATTCTCATCTTTTGTACTAAGAAAATCTTCGTGCACGATCGTCGAATGCAATATTCATTATAATTCACTGAATTGTTTTTTTCTATACTTCTCGTATAATCGACTATATTTTCGTAAGCATTGAAAAGTTGAAAATCACATAGTTCGCTTTATCCACGCAAACAACGGAAATACAGCCGGAACAAAACTAGAAATTTGCATTTGAAAAAGCAAAATGTGCGCGCATCATAATTTCCATCGACAGAGAGACCAACAATTGTCTGTCCCTCACGCTTGCGCGTATACGTCACTCCAAGGAGAGAGTCAGAAATATATAGCCCCCCCATCATCTATGTAAATATAGCTATATGGATGTATTACAGTTCATATACTTAGTACACAGACGCAAACAATATACTTAATACTTATATATATATATACAGCAGCACAGCAATGAAGCGTGCGCCGTGCGCGCAAGTGCAAGAGTCCGCGTGCGTGTATAGGTATACCTATACGCCTATCCTATCTCAGCGCTGCAGCCGCCGCCGCCGCAGTTCGATCTAGCGCGCGCTCGGAAACTGACGCGATATTTAACAGTTAACACCTACTCCTATATAATACTTGCTCACCTCCACTGCAAACGCGTTACAAGTTATAAGTACAGTGCTGCTCCTTCGAAAGGGCTGAGATACAGCCAGCTGTAGACGCTGTACTTACACTTGTCTACTGACTACTGTAAACACACACACACGCGCGCGCGCACACACACATGTGAAAGTGCAGACTGCAGAAGCGTATATCTCTGAGGTTATGTTGCTGAACGCCGGAGCGTATGTATCAGCTGATTTTGTTTTGATTTACGGGTTTGGCTGTATGACTGTGAGTTTGCAGCTTCGTAGTTACGTAAAATTTGCCGATTTTATCTCTCAATATTAATAATTCTTAAACATTCTCAATATTAATAAAAGTCTTGATCGATCAACATTCCACTCGCTGCTTTTATACTTACGCGATTTACGTATATATATAAGTGTAATTCCGCTGGCAGCGTCAATGTCGTTCAATATCGAGTTCGAGTCACAAGACCGAACGATTAATTTTTCCCCATTTCAATAATAACGGAGCATCGCCGATTCGCCGCTCGCTTATCTGCGCTCTCTATCTATATCGCTCGCGAGTCGCGACTCGCGCTTATAAACTACCTACCACAAATGACAAATTATATATAGCGCCCGATTCGCTCGCTGTATATTTATTTATTGCGCGTATATCTATGTAGCAGAGTCACGTGGGGATGATGAACTTGATAGATGGCGCGATAGTAGAGGCGCGCTTCGGAAACGCGGCAACGCGCGTTTATGAAATTTGAATTACAAATTTAAAGCCAGAACGCCTGTACTCTCTATATACTGCGATATACTCGAGGCGACGAATTACCATTTTTATTCCACTGCCTTCGTTTTCTTCTCTCGAATCGAAGGTAAACGCTCGCTTTTCGTCGCGAGCTTTGTGTCCCACTCTCTCTTTCGATCTACACTGTATTCCTCCGTATCGTGTCGTGCCGATTCATCACGTGACGCTTGTAACGCACATGCTTCATCGGTTCGCGTCAACAGAAAGAGAGAGAGAGAGAGAGAGAGAGAGAGAGAGAGAGAGAGAGAGAGAGAGAGAGAAATGAGATTGGATAAGTACTTTTAGTCCGATTCGAAAGATTCCGCGCGAAGGAGTGTCTCACGGAGAACAAAGACGTCCGTAGATTTCTAGATTTCTTTGTTTAAGTAGCCTAACGGTTTTTGCCTCTATATACCGCGAGAACCCGCGGCATTGGCTCTGTTTTTCTCGCGCCTGGATGGCAGGCGCGGTACGCACCTCAATTTTACGAGTGAGCGAAGGTAATATAGAAAAAAAATTGCTTTTCCTAATTTTAACCGCCGGCTAATGGATATATTTCGACAATCGGCTTACGTAACCGCGCGCTACACTTATCTACTCGAGAATACACACGTAGTATTGTACGTGCACTTGTGTGTGTGTGTGTATATATATATATATAAGTATACACGTATATATATGCCTCTACGTACGGCAGAAAACAAAAGATATACACTTCACCTGAGTCAGTATAGCAGAGCTCAAGCGCTGAGAAGAGCTTAAAGCAGTATGTATCAAATGCTGCTCTGCGCGCGCGTTTATGTAAGTTGGATTTATTGTGTTTGCTCGTTTTCATCTAACTGTTCATCTCGTCGCGGCGGCTCTAATATTTTAGACAACGCAGTCCGTGCGCTCGCGCTTTCCCGCGAGAGCAGAGAAAAAAATAGCCTTTTCGAAGTTCTTCTTCTCGCCAACGCACGTGTAAACTCGTATTTACATTCGCACTTAGCGCTTTTCTATTTTTCCGAGAGACATACTCAAGAGAGAGAGAGAGAGACGATTAGATCCCGTAATAAAGATAAGGCTTTCGTACATATAAAGTTAAATTCGAGCTTGCGCGCATAACCGCGAACATGTAGAGAAAGAGATAATGAACGGATTGTACAGGTATATTGTATCTATATAAGACTCGTGCGCGGCTAGATTAGGTACTCCGTTCTCAACGAAACGCTTCCCTCGCACGCATATTTTATCCACTTTTCGTTACAAGCCGCAATCGTTCCTTCTTTTTCTTTCGCTTAAATTTTCCGCCACCGATAAAAATAATGCTCGGTAATTCACGAGAATCGAAGCTGCTCTTTGATAATCATAGTCAATTAACATAGCTCGGGGATTGAGTCTTCAAGCTTAACAGGCGAGTTTGAAATTCGATCGAAGCGCGACTGTACAGTCTGACAACGACCTCGACGCTAGCCGAGTTAAAATCTCGCTTCCTCAAAGGGGCAGCTTCGTGCTATTAAAATTTTTACTTTCCGTTGATCGCTCTAGAAACCTGCTTGAAGGTCTTCGAAGTTCGATTTACTGGCTTTTTTCGAATTTACATGCCTATGTGTATGCATGAGTACCGCTTTGTCTCGGAAACTGTCATTTCAGCTTTAATTGGTCAAAGACCATTTTCTCGTTCTTTTGCGTCGAAATTCAAGCATTTTTCTTATTTTTACTTTGCACGTTTTTAGTGTTCAGGGCGCAATGAAATAAAACAGGTATGGAAAATGTCCTTGCTCGTTTGAAAATCGACCAGTTTTTAATACCTCAGTGCGACTGATTGTTTTATTTCCATTGTTTGGGTTTGTTTTGAAATAGTGACAAGTAGGAAAACTTAAATTTGAATTAAAATTAGATTGTCCGTATTTAAAGTTTAACTAAATTTTTTTTAGTCCGCGGAAATAATAATTTCAATTCCTTTTTAGTAAAAACAACCTTAAGGGGACAAAACACCCCTATAAGCTTTAAAAACAATCATTTTTCAAATAGCTTTGAAATGTTTTATACTTACATCGCATCATTTTTTGGACCTTCTTAATCTAAGTGAAAAAACAACATTCCTAGTATTTTTAAGTACTATTTATGTGATTCTTGATCAACAAACAGGTCTAAAGGCGTAAATCTTTTTGCAAAATGTTCTTTTCGCCACTGTTTACCATTCTCGTATGAATGTATAGAATGTTCAATTAATCACTTAAGCCATTTTTTAAAAAATCTATAAAAGATAATTCGGCTAAAAATTTTTCAAATAATTCGCACCTACATTCGCATGAGAATGGCTATAATTTTTAATATTTTATGCCACTCTAACCTAAAAATATAAACGGCGTTATACTGATTTTCAGATTATAATAGTAGCATAAAATATCGTATGGAACTGATACGTAAAGGTTTTTTCCCAAAACTCGTTACCTATAACCTCTCGTGTAACCTGTCCTAACCTTTCGTTTTGTAAATAAACCCTTGCCGTATAGGTACCCGTTACATAATATACTATTGCAAAAATATTCAGATCTCTTGAGCCATTTATTTCTCTGGAATCACAAGGATAGTCCATATACAAATTTTTAAACTATCTGATTTTTCAATTGAGATCTAAATAGTCAAATAAGCTATAAAAATGATAAAATGTATAGATAAAATAATCCTATTGAAGTGTAAAAAATTTTAAGTCTAGCTGCAATTGAAATTATTAATACAGATTTGAAAATGATCTCGTTTTTTAACCTAATATGGGCGTTCTGATCTGTCCCCGGATGCAGATCGTCTACCATCGTATAAGGTGACAGAATTTAAAAAAAGTACTTTTTACTGTATCTACCAAATAATTTTGTGTTTCAAAAATAAAGAAGTATCAATACATTATAGCAAGACTTATTATATAGATAATGCTTTATGACTAGATTTTTTAATCCAAATTAAAGGGAATGGAATAGGTAAAAATGAACTTTTATTAGAAATGACGAATATTTATCTGGAATTTGGAATGAATGTTTAAATATTTTAAGAGCTTTCAAAAATGTGGAAAACTATACATAAAAAGTATGCAAAAGTAAAATATTTTTGAAATTTCAAAAACTACCTTTATTTAATTTATCAAGCAAATTTATATCTATTTCTAATTCTCAAAAAATGATCGAAGCGACGGCAGTGTGACTTAAACAATGCATCGCGCATATATGTGCGCTATAGGAACAATAAATCAGTATAATATGCGTGGAAGAAGCTAATCGCTCAGAAATTAGCAAGGATTTTTCCAATAACAAACCTAATGTTCCATCCACTTGCGTGTAACCAGTATAATGTGTTGCACGCTATAGTTAAAAAAAAATGTATAGCTTCCGTATAGAGTGTAATTTTCGTGAAAAGCTGCACGAACAATTGAAGGTGTATATAGCTGCGCAGGAGCGATGTGTACACTGTACAGTGTACACGTAACGTATTAACGTGTAGTATCGCTCTTTTTCTCTTTCTCCCGTCCTCAGAAGCGTAATCACGTCAGGGGAATCGACGACGTAATCACGAAAGTTAGCAAGAAAGCGAGAGATGGCAAGTCCGCCGGCGTCGCGCGGCGGAGACGTCGTAGCGCCGCGGACTCCGGATGCGCTCGCTCAGCAGCAGAAACAGCAGCCGCCGAGCGACTTGCCCGACGGCATTGCACTCTTCGATACCCAAGTGGCCGGACATCCTTTCGACTTGGACAAGCACAAGATAGGTGAGGCACTCCCTACTTGCTTTCAATTTTTTTCATTTTTTCTTCTCCTCTAGCTTACATCTCATACTTTACATGCATAATTGTGCAACTATGCTTGGCTCAGATTACTCTGAGATACCGCCGAGACTTTATCTCTATACGATTTAGCACTAGTTGTCGAGGTTTAATATAGTTGGCTTAGACCCGCGCCGCGCGTTGTGCGTTGTGCGTAGCTTTTAAGTGCTGCGTGCGTCATGAGTCGTGGGAACGAACGCGATCAGATTCGAGGGACTTGCTGTAATTATATGGATTAAAATCGTGCGTATTTATCATTGAGGTAGATCACGTGCGTCGAATATAGTGTTCTGTGAACGCAGTACTAATAATATTTTTTACTCTGCATATACATACGCATATTTTCGATTATTTTCATTTGTTTGTTATACGAGATTTTCAAAATCAACTGTCCTGCAGCCAAATTCTATTACCAACGCAAGCATACAAATTATTAGCTCTAAGAAACAAAGAAAATGCGACGTTGCGCAAGAGATTGTCTCTACACATGGACACTTGGAGAGTTTTTATTATTTCATATACGCGGGAAAATTAACCATTTTCAGCGTGCTGCCTCGTATCGCGCGCTCGAGCGTTTTGAAGAAAGAAAAATAAATTATACCGCCGCGCGAGAGGTAGATTATAGCCGCGTCGAATTTTACTGACACCTGCGCGATAACAATGACTTAACTTTTGTTTGGTTTCGGCCGTTTTTTTTATCTCTCTTTTATCGCGTTTGCCATCCATCCGATTACAAAAGCGGCCATTTATCTTCAATTATTATACATGCGCGCGACGATAAAGTAATAATTGTCAGGCCTTTTAATTTAATGTACTTGACGCGCGCTAGAAATTTTGAAATCGTTGCGATTATATGTAGGTGCGGTGTTTATAGAGGCGAGTACAAAAATTGTTCTTCCCGCAGGGATGTTGCGCGGCTCGAACGGACGGGTGCTCAAGCCCATAGAGAACCCGCTGTTGGGAGAGCGAGAGAGAGCTTTTTACGAGAATCTCAGCGTCTCGGGACATCCGACCGATGTCGAACTGTCCAGATACACGCCGACCTACTACGGAACCAAGGAGATGAGGATCTTCGACAGACGTCAGTGACAGATTTTTATCTATCCTTTAAACTCGCTGCGCAGCTGCAGCCGTATAGTTATTCCGCACTCTTTGTTTATAAAGAATATTTTATTCGTGAAATCATCAAGTTTATAAATAAGCAGCAAAGTAGTTATATACACGTTGCGGTTGTGTTTAATTAGTGTGTGTATAGAGATGAAAACTTGTGCAGTTTACATAGTGCGTTACTTGATTTCTTTTAACCTTTAGAGTATCGGCTCATCGGATATTATTCACGATGGAATTATCCATATGGAATAATGCTCGATGAATAATTTATAATATAAATTGCATGAAGTGCAATACTGCAGAGTTGATTACTCGGGATGAGTTACATAACTTTCGTTTTTATGAAACTGCAGGCATCAAATTCTTGGAACTGGAAGACATAACCGACGGAATGTCGGAGCCTTGCGTGATGGACGTTAAAATCGGACGACGATGCTGGGATCCACTGGCAACTGCGGAGAAACGCGCGAGCGAAGATCTCAAGTACGCGGAGACGAGGAAGGCCTACGGATTCTGCATACCCGGCTTCCAAGTGTACCGGGTGCCCTCGGGCAGCCTCCAGAAATTCGACAAGAGCTACGGCAAGAAGCTCAACTCGGAGACACTGGTCGAAGGTGCGAAGCAATTGCTCGATATCGTATACTCGTGCTCGCTCGTGTCGATATATGCCTCGTGCGCAAACATTCGCAGAGTCATCGGGACTATGCAAATTCCTCGGCGGCTATAGCACGTACGACTGTTATATTCTAAAGAGAACTTTCCCCAGCTCTGGAGCTGTTCCTGAACGCAACGGCGAGCCGGCCGCCGTCCCGCGAGCTGCTGGTCCAGCTGCTCTCGATCCTCTGGAAGATCCTGGCCCTGTTCCGCGAGCAGCGCCGCTACCGGATCTTCTCGAGCTCGCTGCTCGTCGCGTACGACGCGAAGCGCCTGCGCCAGCACACGCGGCGCCAGCTCAACAACAGCTTCGCCGAGTCGGTGCTGCGCGCCCCGATCGGCCGCTACAGGAGCTTCTCCGGCGCCGCGCGCAGCCTCGGCTCGCTCAACCAGATCGGCAGCAGGTTCGCCGCCGCGACGCCGTCGCCCCTCAGCTCTCCCTCGGCCTCGCCCGGCAACAGCGGCGTCTTCGCTTTCCCGCCGATCGCCAAAATCGACAAATCCAGCCGCAAAACCGGCAGCGGCGGACTCCTCTTCCTCTCGCCGAGGCCGGGCTCGCCCAAGCTCCTCGACAAGTCCTCCTACAAGGGCAGCACTGGCAATCTCCTGTCGCCGAGCTCGCCGAAGCTCGACTCGCCCACCAGGAGTCCCAGGCTCAACCGCACGATTCACCGGCTGCAGACCCTCAAGAGAAGCATAAGCTTGCAGAACTGCGAGACGCTGCCCGAGAAGAGCAGCGTCGAGTTTGTCAGCGAACCCTATAGGTATAATCAATTTATCCGATTTTCTGTTTTACAAGTATGCATTTGAGACCTCGAATTTCAAATCTGAAACTTCAAAACAAACTGAGCGTGCGGTTTAATTGAAGTGATGTCAAAGGATTTCTTTGCAACTGAATGTATATCGCGACATTTCAATATTATTTTCACGCTAAAACCAGCTGTATAACTCGGTAAAAATATCTTTTATACGTGTGACAACCGAAAAATTACTTTTTTTCTTGAAAAGTGGGACGAGAGTGCTTTTGGTGGTCTGGTGAAAATGTTGCTTAATGAACGATTTTGCGTCGAGAAAAAGACTATAAAGAACTATGGAAATTGTCAAACGCTCCTTTGAACTACGTTCTGTTATTTGCTGTGGACAAAAAATTGCATCCCGAGCGCGCTTCGTTAAATCTCAAATATTCCGTAAAATAATTAAAAAATTGTAATATTCAGAGCTTGCACAGAATCGAAAAATTCGATGATAACGTATTTTCATGTACGTTTGAAAAATCACTACAATAATTGATTTTATTTCAGTAACATCGAGCAGAAGCCAGTAGCAAAGAAAGTGGCCGATATCACGGTGCATAAGCTCGTTCGCACGCACTCGTACTCCAATAATTACGACGCGGACATAATTCAGATGAAAGAAGATTACGCGGCGCTGCTGCACGAGCTCAGCAACAGCTGCGAGGAGAAGCAAAATTGGGTGCGGGTCTACATGATTGATTTCGCCCATGTTTTCCCAGCCGAGGACGGCGAGTTGGATAACAATTATTTGGAGGGAATCGAGAGCCTCATCAAATTGCTCGAAAAATTCCTCGCTTGATAACGTATCTGCGTGAATGCGCTATATATTTGCAGTGCATGTCAAGTCTTTAATTGGCGAAGGACACGATGCTCCTCGAGTTAGCGCTGCTTTTCCGAGAAATTTACGCGCTCACTCGCGTTTATCGATGAGCGAACGATTATGAAACTGCCATCATTTTTGTGAGCTTACGTAAAGATATCTGGTATATTGTTTGTTTTCAATGCGTCGATGTAAACGAGCTATTTGGTTTCATCGTGAACCTCTACAATATTTTCTTTTTAATCGACAGCTTTAATTGAAATACCGATGGAGACTATCAAAGTGAAGTTTAGATTAGTTTTTCGTCTATTCTATTGTATCTTATTCCATATTACTGTGAAATTTATCCAGTGCCTAACAGATTTTCTTGTCAATACAAATCAGTATTTAATACTGCAATCGATGCAACGATAGAAATAATCGAGTGTATATGTAGTTGAGTCCTTCACCCGTATATTATTAGTGATTAGCAAGTTTTACCTGATTAGTATTTAGTTGTTAATACGTCAAAGTGCATTTGCGATCAAGCGTTTGCGTACTTTTTAAAGTCTTTTTGCTATATTATCGATAAATATGCTTGCAAGTGCATGTCACGTAAATAAATATAAATATAAATATTTTTACTGATATTAACAAAGCTATTCTGTTCAACTGTGTTAATTTATAAACTAACTTTAAGATACTCAGATACTGCAAATACTTTTTTACAATTTCCATTGTATGCATAATTTTGTGATTTTAACATATTTCAATTTGAATTTGTATATTCTAAAGCAATAATTACTTTTTTACAAATATGTTTTACAATATTGTCTTTCAAACGTTGCACGCGTGCAACTGCATAGTATTTTTTTAGCAATGTGAAGCAATTTTTTATCGAGCGAATTGGTAAACGTGTAATAGCGGTTTTTATAAATTCAAATATTGGCATACTGCGCTGTCAATGTTTGAACAATTATTGATAAAATTGTCCAGACGTATAATTAATGAAGTAAGGCATAAATTGCTATCAACTTCTTTACCAGTATACATTTGATAAAAACTTTACAGCGTAGAATCGAACATACGTTCTTCTCAAAGAAAATATGTAAATAGAAAAAAAAATGTTAATAAATCGTTATTTATAAAGTATTTGTTTCTATTCTAGCGACGACTCTTACGCAGAAATGACGATGTGACAGGATGTATATACTTTAATGCATTTTATTTTATTCTTCATTCACTCATAAACATTATATTCGTTATCCTCTTTAAATACCGTTCGCAGATTCACTGCAGTCTAGCAGCAATTGTTTAACCAACAATAGTGATCCGTAATAATTTCGCTTCGATTTCTCGTATGTAACATTTATTATAGCAACATATCGACAGCTGTTTACGACTGTCTACTATCCGCTCTTGTTTTATATTCTCGATCCTCTTAACTCTATTTCGCGCATTGCGAACAATATAATCATTCGGGGCCACATATATGCGATCTCAATTATACTCGCTTATACATTCTCTGTCTCCCTCTCTCGACTTCCAATCTGTACTCATCCTCCATTCAACTACTGCAATGTTATGTATATAGTTTTCCAATCAATCGATAACAATATAACTTTTCGCAGTACACGCATTGCAGGCATTGCGCAAAAATGTACGTACGAGATCTATACAAATTCCATTTAATCATTTTTCATTTCCACGATTTTCTGATACAATAGAATGACATGTATACTGTTTATATATAAATACGAATTGAAAATGCGCACACCATCGACGTATGTAAATATCTTTAAAAACAATATTCTATACATCAATCGTGCGAATTGTAGGTATACTCCACTGCGTTACGTATATAACTGTATATATATATAATATATATGTACAAAGACGGTATTATTTCATTCGTATGTATCGCAAAGCGAAAATCATCGCGAGCGAGCGCGCGCTAAAAAATGTGTATTTTTCGCGCACCCCGCGCGTTACGTTTACGATGCGTGCGTCACACATCCGTTGTATTCCCATTCGACTGTCATGCACGTACAGCAGTATATTATGCAAAAGTATACCGTTTTTTAGTGTGCACTAAATCAACTTGGCGTAATGAAACGAAACGAACGAATTTGCCAGCTTAAAAGGCGTCGATAAATTACGTTTTACACTCCCCCGCATCATACGCCGCGCGGTATAATTGGCCTTCTTGCTAATTTTTCCTTTCGAATCCCGTTGTTCTTTCTTTTTTCTATTCGTTTCTTTTAGACAGCTCTCTCGCGCGTGTGCGCATGTCACTGCCTGTAGGACCTGTCAACTCGCGTAACGCAAATTAATTAGTGTGTCCGCAGGTGTACATAACCCATAGGGTATAGGCGTGAAAGGAGCCCCAGTCTCGCAAATGTGTCGTCGCTACTCGTCGCTATATGCGCGCTATGTGTGCACACTTCACCCAGTCTCCCCTAAGAGACTGCGATATGCGTATACAGCACCTGGTGCAAGCGCGCAGATCCTCGAGGAACGACAAAGCGAGTGCGCCAATTATTGTAGCGAGCCCTCGGTACATTGCAGGCGGCGTGTATTGTATACGTGCGCTGTACCCGCAATAAAAGAGTCGCTTCGACGATTACGCCCGCCTTTCAGAATTGTCGATGTGAGTATGCGATACCGCATCTGCTTGTGTTCTCTGCTGCAACGACGAGCTACGCGGCCTGCACCCGCCTTTTATTCTTGTACTGGTTTTCGTCGTGAAGGTATATACAGAGCCACGTGTGTTGCGAGCGTCGTTGGTCAGTTATCGATCTCGCGATGTACGCCTAATTTGCAATGATATAAAAAACAAGTACACATTTGCGTTTCCCGCGCGCAAATTGTACGCTTATTATTTTTGTATCTGTAAACCGCCGCCTGCGCGCACGTGCGTACAAGTAGCACTAGGCACCGTATGCAATATGCGTACTAGCTCAAGTGCGAGCGGATATATTTTTAAAAAAAGGTTGCTTGGAGTTTTTTTCAAAACACACCGAGCAATTAGCTTCCCAGCGAGGTCTGCCTCGAACAAAGCAGTGCGTGCATGTTCTTTCTGCTTCACTGCCAAGTACAGAGTTGGCTCTGTACTTAGCAGTGACTATGCGTGTCCTCGACAATTTTCGAATGTACGCGCGCGCGCACGCCTCGAGCTTGCGCAGCTGTGTAGGTGAGCGCATTAAATATAATAAAATTAAGCAGCAGGGCTTAAAATATTCCGAAATATTCGCGCGTATAAAAAGCAGGCAGCTTAGTCGCAGTCGCACGCAGTGTACTGGCTTAACGTGAAACCGATTATTGATGCAGAGCGACACTTGGACTCCAGATCAGTCTTCGTTGATTTTTTCTATATATACCGATTCCTTCCTTGTCTCATTGACGCGTAATTCCGTCGCGGCGGCGTTTTATTGCCGCGCGATGCGGCCTAATTTCGAACGACGAGCCGATGGAAAATAACGTATCGTCGCATGCGTTCAACGTATGCGCAAAAGTGTCGAATCTTTAATGATTCGTCTTTCGAAAATTCGCTCGCCTTGCCCGATCGCTGCGCACAAGTGCGCGAGGGGCTGCAATAATGCAGCGCGCAGATAGAGCATCGAGATCAGCGATAAAGATCGTCGGATGAGCAGATCGCAGCGTGTGCAGTCAGTCTCTGAAAATAGCCGAGAAAAAAGCTCTCGCTCAGTGTCGCTCCTCGCTTTCTCGCGCAGGCTCGTCGGAGCGCGCTGATGCACATTGCACACCGGAGGTATCTAAAAATAACCAGAAAAAATGCATAGAGCAGCGGAGAGCGCGTATCAATTCGAGACGAGAAAAGAGAGAAACGCATACCTCCGACGGTGTGCCTGTGCGAGTGTGCGCGTGGAATCGTGGATAAGCCCCGCGCAGGATATACGATTTCATTTGGCGCGACATTCGAACCCTCGCCTCGCTCTGCGTGTGTGCGTGTATGCGCTGTGTACGCGCGTGTAGACGCGAGCAGCCAGAGGCAGACACAATACACGAGCGGGCTGCAGAAGCGCAGTTACAGCATTATCGCATGGCTGGTCGTTTAGCGCAGGCGGGTCAGCGCTGACATCGTCGATTCTTAACGAGCTGATGACCCGCTTTCGAACGAGCGAGCTATACGCTCGCGATTCTCTTTCCTCCACTTTGATCTCTTTTTGCCGCGGGCTCGCGACGTCGTTGCCTTGCGTTGCGTTGCGTTGCGTTGCGTTGCATTGCATTGCATGTACGTATATTATCGGCATATCGAATTGGAGAAAAGGAAAAAGACGGCCGCAACGCGCAGCCTCTATCGCCGATGCGATGTATGCTGATTCGAATAGTGCGCGAGACTCGCGAGCTGTGCGACGCGCTTTCGACTGCTTGTTTTTCTTTTTTTTCTTTTTTTGCTTTTTTGCTTTGCAATTCGCAACGAGCGACAGTTCGAAAAACAATTAGCATGAGAGTATGGCAGTCCAAGTGTCGTTTGTGTAACGTAACACGGCGCTACTCTCTGCAGTGTGCACAGTATGCATAACATATACAGTGAGCAGATTCATGCGAAACAAATGAGAGTCATTGTTACATCAGCGACAATCTCTGCGGAGCATCGGAGGAGATGCTTTGCTCGGCGTTCTAAATAAACCAGGACTGATCAATTATCTGACTCGACGAAGCGACATGAGCGCTGCGGAAGTCGCGAAAAATCATTTTATTGCAGCTCTTGCGCTGAATGTGGCTTTCATCGCTTCTTTCTAATTGATGCAATACCGGCCGGAAAGCGAGTTTCGAGTTCCATATGTTGACTTTCGGTTTTATACATGTGTAATAGATATAATGCAGCGCACTATTCCCGTACATTGCTCGTGCTCGAATTTCATTTTTTTCCTTAGTAAACGAAAATAGACGTGTATAAAAAGACTTGCCAATCATTGCCATTCTTTGCATTGTGTGCCTTTTGCATTTTTTTTTTTTTTTGTACTTCGAAATACGCTGATTACGAGATGGAATATAATCGTTTTGTCAGTACCACAGAATTTTTTATTCTTACTGGAAATAACTCAAAAAATAAATATTTGCATAGCCAAGGCGTAGCGTAAACGCGTTGGAAATAAATTAATTTCAAACTTTGAAATAAAATCGAAGAACAAGCCGAGAATAGATAACGAGGGCGTGTGATCGAAAAGGAATGTGGGGTATAAATGATAAAAATAAAAAGAGCTGTCTTTTTCATATACGTATGTCTATTCTCGTTAGTTTATTCAGTTTAATACGTACGCCGTCGGCCGTATGCGCGGTTAGACCGCTAACAGTACGCCAACCGTCAATCTTCATCGGCAATTTTATATAATATATTCGCAATGCTGTTTCGTATCATTGTTTTTTCTTTAATTTAAAAATCATACAGTCAGTTAAATGATTCAATATACACAGTCGTTCGAATTTCTCTTTCTCTAGCGTACACACCATTCATAGTGTTCACTATGAATTATTTCATCATGCCGACTCATCCATGCAGGTCGGTGCTGATAACATTATAACTGTATTATTTAGATTTGTAATAGTTTTATAATTATTTATAATATTTATATAAATACATCACACATTCTCTTATTTACAATACTCCAGTGCTTCAATCTCTCTATTTATCTCTCTTTCTCGCTTATAACATTATCAATCAACTCGACGATAATGTCACATTTGTCGTCGAAATTACGCTAAATATGCACTCGTGTCGTTTGCATCATTCGATACGGGATAAAATAACAAAAGACAAGAAAAAAGTGATCAGCGATTACATAAATAAATCTTTCATTTTTAAATGCCTACACTCCCAATCTCGCGATCGACTAAAGCGCGCGAAACTTATAAATGTATAGCACGCTATGAATTAAAAAAAGAAAACAAAATTGGGAATATGGAAAAACAAAGCGTGCGACATCGAGGAGAGTCGAGGGACGACGAATCGCTCTTTCGTGATCGGCGATGCGTCGGGCGTCCCGAAATATCTTTAAAGGCACTAATCCTCCCTGCAAAAATCAAGAAATTTATACAAACGAACCAGCGGGACGTCCAGTGTGGCATTGTTCCGATCACTATTTTCTAACGTTGAACCGTTTTGCGAAGGTATTTAAAAAAGTCACGTCTAAATGCTTAATTTTTAATTTAGTTCGAGATATCAATAACAATACTGTTAATAATTTTTCAATAAATAAGAGAATATAATATAAATCTACAATATTTAATTCATCGTTATTTAAATACCTTAGAAAGCTCGAATCCTTGCTTTTATCGAGAATCAAAATAGTAGGCGTAAGAAAATAAATTGAACTTTACAATTTTATTTTCTTCTGACAAGATAAAATTTAAATAATTCAACGCTGAATCCACCTGAATAAAGTTCCCGAGTCAGCATTTCTCACGCAGAAAAAGCGGAACATAGTCGCCTGGAAAAGTCAAGGACTCGAGCGCGCAAATTCTATCGGACCGCTCGACTCCTTTCGATTCTTTGCTAAAACCTATCCTCGCTACCATATACATTTCTATCTCGAGAATCCTCGGACACGAGGACCGCCCCTTATCTCCTCGCGATCAGGCGCACTTACACGAGCCATCTTTCTCTCTCCAGTTAGCCTTCTTAATCTTCGCTCGCTCACAACATGCACAGTCGTTCCGAATATTTGCACTAGTTTTTCGAGCTTGAGCTTTATTAAAAATTAGTTTCTCTTATTTTACAACGCGGCTTTAAATTAACATTCTCAAAGAAAAGTAATCAGCGTTTTAAAACACAGCACATGACAGGAGCTGTTTAAAGAGAAGTTTTCGAGAGCCTTGTGCCTGCTTGCGTTATTTAGAGGCGAACTATCCCAGAGAAACTTGGCGTCTCACAAACGTCCCTCCGTGTCCGCTCGACTTTTAAAGCTCGTATATTTTTCTTCTCCGCGTCTTCACCCCCGCAACTTACGGTGCGAGAATTCCAATCTTGCTCGTCGCGAAAGTGAACTAGAGAGAGAGAGAAAGAGAGAGAGAGAGAGGGAGGGAGAGAGAGAAAGAGTGCGAGAGAAACTCGTCGGCGCTAATCCGCTTTAAGGAGCGTTAAACGAGCCTGCGCTTATCCCCCGAGTAATTGGCGCTTCTCGACATATGCACGCACACGTACATGCAGTAGACACAGAGAGTCCCGATTTGCGTGCAGACACCTTTCTTTACCACATATATATAACTCGTTGACTTGCTCGTCGACGAAGACGAGCGCGAGCGAGCGGACCCGACGCGCGTGAGCTGAGTATAGCCGACACCTGCTTTGCGCTGTCGGTAGTTTTTTTCATTCATTTATTTTCTTTTTTTTTTTTAGTTGAAGTAAAAAATTGGCGATAGTGCTTTGCAAACCAATCCGAATGGTCTCGAACGAATTCAAGCGTTGGATCGCGCCAAAATTCTACTTCCTCTATATTTTTGTTTTTTTCTGGCTAGTAACTTATAATAGAGTACGTTTAGTCATGTGTATTATTTCACCATTTTTTTTTTCACTCGTTTCATCGTCAAATTATTGCTCACCTCATGATATATAATCTTTCGCGATTCGTTAACTATTTACAATTACATTAGTCGTCGTACAGCTAACAGGATAATAAAAAAAAAGAAAAAAAAACAATCAAAAGCAACCATTCGTCGGTCGCGCGCGTTTATAGCACATGATTAAATACACGGATGGCCACTTTTACAAAGATATAAATAGTACGTAATATGTAGCGATAAAAAATAGAGTAGTGCCGTCGCACAAATGTCTAATATAATTAAACGTGCCGGTGTCGCCGGTCCGCTCGCTTTGCAGAGAAAAAAGCGTTTCCAAAATAAAAAAAACCGTCAGCATTGATAGTATACAGCGATAATTGATATACGTAATAGTATAGTGTATAGTAATAGTGATTAAAAAAGCAAACGGAGGATACTTAGTACAGTATTAATTATATAAAAGAATGGAGGGAGAGAGTGAGAGTGAGAGAGAGAGAGAGAATATGTCGAGCACGACACTCGAGTAGGAAATAATGCAAAAAACGAAAGCCTGCCCTTGAACCACGTTATAAAAAGTTTCGCACGCGGGCGTGTCGAACTGATAACTCTCCGTAAAATTGTATCTCTCCCCCCCCCCCTCCTTCGCGCATTTATACAGATCCTCCTCGCGTCACGTTTTTTATTTTCTTCTCACAAACAAGTCGTCCTCATCATCGAGAGCGTTTCTCCGGAGCCTCGCACTAATACATCCCCCGTTCTTCTGTCTAGGACGCACTTTCCGCTCCTCCCGATGATGATGATGTGCGCAGAGAAGAGCGTCGCCCCCATACAGTTTTTGTTCTCTGTTTAACAATCGTTCGAAGTCACGAGCCTTGGCCTTGTCGGGTTTTCTTCGCGCTCTCCTTTGAATTCACCTGGTCGTCGTATATTATCCTCTCGTTCCTTCCTCCTCGCCTGTGTATCCTTCGCGCGAGTACGATATTTGCAGTGGCGGCAGCAATAGCGGCAGCGGCAGCGGCGGCGGTGGACAGCATAGCTCAGTTATTTAGTCGGTCGCGGCTAATTCGGGACGAGGCGTTAGACCGCGCGCAGTGCGTAGCTGCCCAGAAGGAGCGTCGCCAGAAGAGGCAGGCTCGCGTGGAATTGCGTGCCCGAGCCCTTCTGCTCGGGGCTCTCGCCTCCTTCCGGATGGATTCCGTCTGAAACGTGTGGAGCAGATATTTAATGTCAAATTTTTAATGCAAATTTCGCGCGTCGAAAGAATGACTCGAGTCCTTGCAATCGACGATGAAAATAAAATTATTCAACTGTTACGATTTATCTTCTACTGTCTATCATTTCAAAAAATTTCAAGTTCCAATTTAACAGCTCGACAATGTCGTTTGAATTGTACGATTTTCAAATATTAATCAAATATTATTTTATTGTATTTTAATGTAAAGCTATTTTAATGTAAATTTACAATTTAAAAAAAAAAAAACAAAAATGTCAGTGGAGGCATTTTGTAATTTTATTTTTAATATATAGGTATAGCTTAACTGGTGATTACATACTTTTATAATACGACCTTGTAATTTATATTAGCGTAGAATTTTTATAGTTTTATTGCGAAAATAGGCTCGTACGAGCGTCTCGTAAAAATGCAATCGCATACTTATCGCACGTGATTAACTTTTTTTTATCCAAGTTCAATATAAAAATAAGTCATTTTTATGAGAGCTATTCGTTACAATGCCGTTATACGTCGTTAATTTAGCAAATTGTTTATTTATTTATTTTTCTTTCACATGTATTATGAATGAAAGAAAGATGAAATTTTACCTATTGTCGACGGTCCCATGCCAGAGCCGGAAGCCTCGCCGTCGTCGCGGTCGTCGTCCGCGTCCTCGTCGTCGTTGTCAACGTCGTCGTGCAGGCCAGGCCTTCTGCCCCAAGTTGGCCTGTCACCACTGCCTGAACCCTCGAGCGCTTCGTCGGCGAGAAGCGCACTCGTGTCTGGTGCTGACATCAGCTGCGATTGTACCACCTGCGGACGTAACGTCTAATTAATAAAGTGCAGTTTTAAAATAGACGGGAATCGTGTCTCTATAAGTATATGCAGTCAGCTTGCCGACAAATTAAATTTTTAACTCGTAAATGCTAATTCGCGAGGTTATACGGGCTTTGTTCAAAAAATGTAAGATTCATTATGTTGTTAGGGTGCAGAGTCAGCCAGTATGACTAATGCCTTCCGGCTTTATTTTAGACCAATTAAAATGGCACGATTATAAACCATTTTTATTCTCATTTAATGCAATTAATATAAATAAAATCCATTTTAAAATCTGGATTTCAATATATTCTGCATCGCGCAATTAAAGACTGTGCCAAAAATGGGCAGTTATTATTGGAGGAGTCCCTCTCTCCTCTTTCATACATCCCAGCTCCAGGATTCTTTCGTAATTTCGCATTCATGAGCGCTATGCTGCATACGATGTGTATCATTACACATTTTTTTTACACCATCGTTACAACGTCAAGAAAAGCGATGACAGGATAATCATATATACACAGCAGCAGCGATCTCGCAGTATTGCTCCAAACAGCTGTGTATTTTCGCGTTATACCCGTTGCCACAGCATATACCGCCTGTCATATCGTCAAACGTGTGAACTGTCACGCGTAGCATATTCCATAAATTACAGAGCGTCGCTTCACCCGTCGTATATTAATAAATCTTGAGCAACACCGTGCTACTGTACTAAAATGTAAACAGTTAATAAGGACAAAAGTCGTATTTAGCAGCGTAGTCACGTCGAGCGATTTCCAAAATTATCCTTCCAAAAGGAGTGATTCAAAATCTCGTATCGTTGGGTATCCATCGCGCGAGATAAGCGTTTCTTCCCAAGAGCTGCTCCCGGCCGTATAGCTGTTCGGCAATAAAAGTCGACTACTAAAAAAAGAAAGTGTAGTAGACCTAATCGCGTGTTGTATATATATATGCATAAGTATATATAGAGGAAGAGAGAGAATAAGAGACACGCGCGTGGCTTCGCGCGTATATATCTCTCCCGCACAATCGCCAAGGGAGCCTTAGCAGCAGGTATAGGGATTACTCACTGCGATATTGCAGTCTTGGGGGGATGACGAGGAAATTATAGTACTGGAACGATTAGGGCCAGATTATTGCGTTTACATACCCTACATGCTCTCGCGTGATACTCTCGTATAATACGCTTCGATCGCGTATAATAGATTACAATGACGATCGAACGAACGCTATGTTTTAAGATTCTGTAACTGATAAATAATGAAAAATATAAAGTGCGCTCGCGAGCCTATATTTGAAATTAATGAAAATTTCAAAATCTAAAGATTCAGTGACGAGTAGGGGAAATCAGTTGATTAGTAAATGAATTGAAACGCTATTTTAGAAATTTACATTTTTTATAAATAATATTATAGTCTTTAATTTATTTTCAAGTTGATCCCTGAATTAAATGAATTTCCCCGATACAGTAGATAAATAAATAATATTGATTATGATCCCCTCTATAATCGACATTGAATAATATTGTATAATATGTAGGTAGAACGTTATTGGTCGAGACACAGGCGAAAAGGTGCGATTGTTACGGGGGCAGTGGCGCGATATAATCAAATTCCAGAGCGCGAAATTCGAATCGGGAACTATTTTAACGGCCCATACGGGGACGTCGACAGTTGCGGGCGGAAACTCTAGAGCGCGAGCGCTTTCAAATTCGGTTTGACGCGGTTGCTGCGCGCCGCGAATAATTAACACGTCGCCCGCATGTCTGCAGCAAATCTCCGAACTTGCCTACGCGCGTCCGTCGCTCTGGTTATGTATACTTTGATGCGCCGTGAATACAGAGAAAACAAGGCAGCCTCGTGGGTGTCAAAGCCCAAAAAGGGAAAGATTACAAATCTTGGAAACATACGATTCGTCTACATACAATTTTTTGTCTCCTGGAATTTCTAATAGGCGCTTATTATTTCCGCGCGCGAAAATCAACGAAAGAAACGGAGAGACGCGGCGTAAGCGGAGCGAACATCTCTCTGGCAGTCGCGAATAAAGAGACAAATCCAAGCGAAACGTACAAGAAGAGAGAGAGAGAGAGAGAGAGACGATGGTATCGCAGGCGCGAGACTGCTGCCGTCGTGGCGAAAGAACGTTAGGACTTTCGATGCGATTATTCGATCCTTCCCACGTGGCGCATAAGCTGCAGATATGAAATCTCGTGCAGGGCGACGACGACGCCGGCCGGTTTTGACGCTTGAGCCAGAGTCAGAGCCAGAGAGATAAAGAGAAAGGGAGAAATGCTTTGAGATTTGTTGAGGAAGTTCGCCGCGCGCGGAGATACATAAAAGCTTTTGGAGCTGGCTTTTTCCGTTACGTCGTCAGGTGGAATTTTTCAAGAGCTAGACTATCCTTTGACCTTCGCGCCGCGTTTGACTTTGAGAAGCGCTAACTTCTTTTGAGCTTAATCGACCCACTGAACAAGGTGCATGTCTGCAGATAAGAAACTGCGACGTTCCTAAGCTACTCTACACGCACGTCTGCAAATCCATATCGCAAATATTAAGAAAGTTTTCGGGAATCGAGAACTTTTTCTCAAGAGCAGACTACCTATCGAGATTGCTATTTTTTTGCTATAATTTAAGAAATTACTGTACCAACAGAAATGCGAAGTGTGCAGGTCAGAAGCTTCGGTTGAAAGTAAAATTCGTAAATTATAATTTTCGTTGAAAATGCCAAGTTGGGAAATAAAAAAACAACTTGTTTCCCATATATATGGTCTGTCGCGAATTCGCGCTTGTGCGTACATAAAATACGTATACAATATACATAAAAGACACTTAATGGACACTGGCTGCGCATACGATCTCTCGACCTTTTTTTCCGGACGATCGCATCAGCGCGTCGGTCAGCTATGGCAGCATCATGCAGAGCGCGCAGTGCGGCGGCAGGCGTTCATGCGTGCAACGCAGAGTTACGCGCTTTCCTATCTCTCAATCGCTCGTTTTTCTCGGTTTAGGCGCTCGATTAGCCGCGGCTCGTTAGTGCCGATTATCGCGATGCAGCACACACACACACACACCCCGGATAGCCTGTTATATATTCAGTGCTTCCGATGCGACGAAATGAGCTGTGAGTTGCGATGTCGACTATATACAGAGGGATGGCTTTGATGGATCGATTCTTTTCCCTTCTCCTTGCGCGCGGCAATCACGGAATTTTGTTTGTTTTCGCTCGATTGAGCGCGAAAGATTGTTTTTTGCTGGCGGGCGAAGCCACGGGAGAAACGAGATATATTGGGATTTCAATCGATATACTACATCCGTGAACTTGAAATTACATTTTTCTCATAATGTCGCACACAAATGACGTTAAAAATAAATCTATTCACTTGGCGTTAAAGTCGACGTTTAGACAATAAATTTAATCGTTTAGACTAGTAAGAAATATCAACCAGTATAAAAATGTCTGCAGCAGTATATACTGTCTTACACATTTTTCGTGTATTTAATAATAAAATTTACTGATTCTTCAAGTAGATCATTTTTTTTATATTTTGATGTAGTGATTAACCAGTCTTTCAATAGAATTTACTGCAACCTTTCTCTCAATGTGCAGTGCTTAGAATGTTTTATTTTATTTTGCAATTTTTCAATGGAAAATAACATACCTGATTGATGTGTCTTAACTGGTCGATAAGATCGCTGGTGTTCGCATTAGTGTAGCCTTTATTTCCCGCATTTGGACCTTGCGTTAAAAACGTGAACTCCGGATTGTATCTTTGCGAAATTAAGCTCGAATCGACAACTGTCTTGGCGTACCTGTAACACAAATAAGTCAAGCATAACAATGACTGATCATGTGGTTTGTTATAAAAAATAGGTTTAAAAAAAAAATACGTGTACACGTGGCATTCGTTTAAAATCAGGAAAAAAAAGAATGGTTACTCGCAAAAAAACGCTTCGCACAGTACAGATTGTAACAAACGTTTGATGTGTGCAGCCACAACAGAGACAAATACTGCGGTAGAAGTCATATAGTCTGTTTACCAATGAAAATACAATTCCCGCAAAAGAAGCGGAGGTTCACGAGCTAGCATTAAAGCCCCTGCTGTATAATAAATGTACGTATATACTATGTAGACTGTTCTGGAGTCCGGCTTTGCGGTTCGGAAAACGATTAGTTTAATATTGATTTCTTGTCCTGCCGTGTATAACTTTGCACTTTAGCGCCGAGTGTATTGAATGTAGAGAAGAAAAATTTGCATAATCTCTTAACAATAGACTATTTACAGCTGGACGTGCGTATAAGGCGTCGCGTCAAAGGGAAATACATTTTCATATGAAGCGAGTAGCGCGCGCGCGACAGGGAATTCCCCTTTTCTCTCTGAAAAGCAAACACAAAAGCCGCGCACACAGCGTCACCGATATTGCTCCCCAACTTTTACTGCAGTCGCGTATCCGTAAAACCTCAAGGCCCGCGCTCCCTCTCTCTCTCTCTCGTTCGCGCGCGCGCGAGCGAGCGAGCCCCAGTAAGCAAAAAATAAAAAGGCCACTTTACACTTTACGCGAGATGTATATACAAACACGCCAAACAATAATAATATATCCCTCCAAGAGGAAGAAGAAGCATAGTCACGCCCTCGACACTTTTCGCAATGCCGTCTCTCTCTCTCTCTCTCTCTCTCTCTCTCTCTCTCTCTCTCACTCGGACGAGACGTCTGATCGCGAGGGAGAGAGAGAGAGATGCCTTCCGCGAAAAACGAAATGCGCGCAGCCACTCTGTGGCCGACTTTTCAGAGGCCTTTGAGCGAGTCAAGTGAAGCGCGAATATTGTTCCCGCGGAGCTGCGTGCTCCCTCGCTGCTTTTTCAATTCACAAAAGAGTCTCTCTGAGCATCTGGTTCGTTATATTCATTTCGCCTCTCTCTCTCTCTCTCTCTCTCTCTCACTCTCTCAATGTGTGCTTTGGTTGTTGCGCGGGTGGGCTTTGCCGCTATTTGAACTTTCGAGGATTTTTTCTTCTTCTCTTTGCTATGTTTTGCGACCCGCGCGGCTCAAATGAGCTGTATCGCTGATGGTACAGAGGATGACGTTGCCGAAGGAGAGACTCTTACGGCTTTGTCGCATGTTTTAAGTATATTTTTCGAGAACACGTACTTCCTACGTTTATGAATGTATATTACACTTTATAGGATGTGGAGAGAGAGAAAGAGAGACGACGACGACGACGAGTGCATATGTTAATGTATTCCAGAAGCCAGAGGAACTCTCGCTCAGAAAAATTTAAATTTCCCGCACAAGCCGTAGCTAGCGCACTTTTACAGTTTCTTTTCAAAAATAAACGGTCACTTATACACCCGGTATATATTAATTATAAGGCATGCTTATTTATTTATTATTCAAGTTTCACTGTGATTGATTTTAGTTTTCGCAGACACGTCAAAAACTATATCAACTATTTCGTTCTTTGTTCTAGAATATTACAATGGAACATCTAATAAATAAATATTATAATCATGAGTTAATAATAAATGAGAAATAATAACAATCATAATATTAAATAATTCAAATTTCAAAAATTTAATATATTTATATATTAAAATATGTATCTCGATTATTCGTACATATATCTCATTGCAGGAGTTTCGATATGCTTCGAAAATTTTCAGAAATAATTTTATGGAAAGTTTAAAAAAAGCGAAATTCTTGGGTGCAAGAAAACTTTTGCAAAAAAGGGTTGGAATATTTCGCGTCACGTGTGCAGGTTTAGGTTATACGATAGAGAGTGTATTACTCGACATCTAAGCTGAAAAATATACAAAGCCTGAAAGGATCGTCGCGATAAAGTTGATTTGAATAATGGCCTGCACCCCCGGTCTTTTTCCCTCCGGACTGAAGGTATAGAGGTAACAAAAAATAAAGGAAATGATGTAATAAGAGCGAGCGCGAGCGCGCGGAAGAAAATCAATTTCTCGCTTTTGCGTTTATTGTTCCTCGTTAAGTGCGAGAGCGCCAGGCAACGATAAAGAGAGCGAGGGAAGACGAGAGTAAAATAATGTTTTCGTGTCAATTTGCGCGCGCTTGAGAGGGACGAGCTCCGCGGCCTCTGCTATGGAATTAAGGCAACTCCCCAAGCGCGAGCCCGATGCCACGGAACCTTTCGCCGGGCGGCGTCGATTATTGAAGGCATTTCTTAATCTTTTCAGGCGCTTCAGGAATTCGCGCAAAACGGAAAACTCCAGTCTCCACGCCTTTCTCTCTTTCTTTGGCGTATTGGACAGCTGCGCGCACTGCTCTGCAGTCGATTGGGCGTCGATCGACCGCCGATCGACGATCGCCGCGTAATTAGTCCCATTTTGTATACAAACGATGAAGTTGCAAGTGTGCGCGCAAACTCTTCCTCCCCCCAAATAACCGTTTACTCCTTCGCTTTAAAGGAAAAAGAGTTATGGGCCGTTTGTTGTAGCCGGCGAGACCGGATCTCGAACATTAGAGTCGCATCGGTGCGCAAGGTGTTTCATCGCTCGCAGAACGACCGGACGTGCAAACGATCGGTTATTGAAGAATTTATATTAGTGTAGCATTGCGTTTCCCCGACTCCTGGCGCGATATTGCAAACTTTGTTACATCAACGGGCCGCCGTATGCCGTACATCAATCAATATCACATATTACAGGAGAGAAAAAGCAAAGCTTCCTTTTGAAACAACTCGAGAGAGAGAGAGAGAGAGAGAGAGAGAGGAGGGAGTTTTTCTCGCCAAAAGTTTTTCACGAAATTCCTCTTCTAACGGATAAGTTGGGCATATATATCACTTCCACTTCCGCCGCGCACTGCTGCACTTACTGCACTCGTACCAAAAATATTGCTCTGTATCGTCGACTTTTGTATAACAAGAATAAAGAGGGAGAGAAAAAAACGCTGCCAATTCATTGTCACACGTGACTTCTTTCAAACCGACTTATATACGCAGTTATAATTTTAAAAGTTACGCAAATTTTAAAAGGACAATATCACATGTGGGACAGGGAGACGTTCATTCGCTAAAAACTGCGTTATAACTCATTTCGAATTTTCAACACAATTCATGTCTCCCAAAGAGGATCCAAAGTTATAAATTCATTCTTGCCTTTTTTTAGTATTTGCAAAGATCTATTTTATGAAATCACCTGAAATTTATGTGATTTGCAAATCTTGTAATCCTTTTTCAAATTATTCCGTTTTTCAGAAATAAAGTTAAAATTGATATAACAAAATTTTATAAAAATTTGAGTAGCCCCGTAACAGAGAGACCAAATTTCCTACTCGATTAATTACGTATTTATTCCACTTATCGAATCCGCCTCAAAAAAAATATTTCTTCAGATAGATTCGAGTAAATATCACATAGATAACACTAGATATTTCAAGAAAAAGAAAGAAGCAGAGTTCTGACACGTTTTGACCACGTACAATTTGAAAATTTACTGGCGTAAAGCATCCTCACTAAGGAAGAAAAATAAATAACGTCCAAATCCAGCGACTATTTTATTCAGCTTACAACCTCTTCCTGTGTCCTTGGTGTAATTCTTGAGAACGAAATCCGGTGATGTACAGCTTTTTTGACAAACTTTTTATCATGCGGGGGTGGTCGGAGGTAGTCGGTGCTACTGCTTGTTCATTCAGAGCGTCTACACCACAACGGCGACCTTACTCGTGCGCTTGTTAACTAGTAATTTGCCCGCGCGCTCGAGGAATACATCCGACAAGGACGAGAAAGTGCGCGGAATTAATTAAGCCGGAGATAATATGTAGAGGGAGAAAAAAAAACGGAGAAGAGGATCGATACAGGAAACAGCGTCGAAGAGAGAGTGAGGAACGAGGAAAAAGATTAATCGAAGGGGAAAGCGACTTACTGAAGTGAAAGAGAGAGAGAGAGAGGGAGGATCCAATAATTGAGAAAGAACCTGTACGCTGTAGCTCTTATGCATTTCTAAGTGGGTTTTACAGAAGAGGCGAGAGCTTCTCCCCTTCTGGAGTTGAAGTACAAGATTTTTTTGAAGTTTCAAGAGATTATGAAAGCGCACTTCTGTCGATAGGGAACTTCAAATGGGAAACGAGAGGAAAAATTCTATAGCAAGCTTGTTACCTGAATTCACATCTGCGTCAAGGTAAAACGCATGTTCAAACGAAATCCATTGAAAATATGCGTGCTCTATGTCGTATTAAACGCTCTCGCCAACTTCGTTGGAAGCTCGCTTTAATTCAAATTAGCTGAGCTAATTAATTCTCGGTAAGGCGCTATATATAGCTGCGACACCGAAAAAACGCGGTGCATCGGGAACAATGGCGTAGAGTGGTCGCGGGGCGATTTTACCTTTTGAGCTAGACGCGGAATTTCGCGGACTCCCGCGCGGTGCACAGCGCAAGAGAGAGAGAGAGAGAGAGAGAGAGAGAGAGAGAGAGAGAGAGCGGGAGAGAACAAACGCCAGCGAGTAATTGAAGTCAGAGTCTCGAGCAGCGACAAAAAGCGCCAAAGTTGCATAGCAATGAGTCCGCGCGTCTCTCTTTCACCTGCGCGAAATTGTCCGCGTGTGCAATATATACAGCTTCTCGTATGTATATGTATAGGTATAATATATTAGGTTGGCTGGTTCTCTCGTATGAGACTGACCGGTCAAAAATCTCTTGTTTTCAAAATATTTTTTTCGTCAGTAAAATTCACGAAAATCAGGAATCATATGTTAAAAATAAAGAGGAAAAGAAATACGTTATGATTCCATAGAGAACTGCGCATATAGGTATATGTATATAGAACGTTCGAAGGAGACACACTTGCTCAGTGAATCTTCTTGTAGTATGCGCGCAAGTACAGCTTTTTTCGTCTGCAGTGATCATGTTAATTGCTTAAGGCCTCTTACTTAATTGTCATTCCATTGTTTTGTCCGTGCGCGCGTCGACTTCTTATTATTGCGCTCTAAATGCATGAGCTCGTTATTAGTAATTGCGATTGCACCTTTGACTCGCGAGTTATGCTTTTCGTGAGGAATCCTCTGGCAGCTCGGTTGGTTTTTTGCGCTGTACGCTGTTATTGCTACTATACTACTGCTTCTGCTGCTGTTGCTCAAACTTGTATCGCAGCTCTACTGCTCTAATGGATGTGTGTCTTGTACGACGGGAAATTAATTGATTGAGCTAGTAGTCGAAGATTTTTATTGTTCACGCGTGTCTTACGGAATATATGTATATATACCTAACTTTTTAGTGTTAACACCCATTTTCGACTGATTAGAACGACTGGTTTTTATTATCCAACCAAAAAGTATATAGTTCACTCATAAATGAGAAAATAAATCAGCTATTAGTAGACAAGAGAATTTTCGATCAGTGTACACTGTACAGTAAGATACTATACAGTATTGTAACTGAAGTTGAACATTCAAACTTGAAATCTCGTTTCTATGTAAATGTAACGCTGAAAACTATGCACAATATAATATAATCAAACAACGCACAGCACTCGTAATTATGAATGTTCCTAGTTCTATTTTGTGCTCCTATTTTTCAGTTTAAATTGGAATGCAAATTGGAGAGAGTATACTCAAATATTGAGAGACTTTCCCGTAAGAGGGAAGGATACTTTTGCATATTTTTTCACTATCTCGTGCCATCGCATCAGAAGTAAGAACGCCAAAAAAAGATGTTTCTCTCGCATCTTTACGACTCATTTATTTTCCGGCTATCCGACAGAGAGAGAGAGAGAGAGAGAGAGAGAGAGAGAGAGAGAAAGGAGGCTGCATGAGCTGAGATAAGCTTCTGCTGTGCGACGTCCTCTCACCGCCATAAAAACTTATTTAATTTGTGCGCAGAAGCGGTATATATTTCATGCGCGCGGCGCCGGCAGCGGCGATAATGTTTTTTTCTCTCGCGCCCGGCAAGCGCGCGTATGTACGTGCATAACGCTGCACAGACGTTGTAAATACCTTCGTCTCTTCCTCGAGTTTTCTTAGGCATCGGGAGAGCTATGCGAGCTAAGCGTATAATATGTATTCTGTAATTGCAGCCGCACCTGCTCTCCTCCAAAAAATGCTACACTTATATTTTAGGGGAGAAGAACCGATAGAGCTGTAACGTCGCTTTATTCTCTCTGCAGAGATAAATCTGCCGTTATACGTGAATGCCACATCTCTTTCTCTCTGGAAAACGAATCGAAGAAAAAAGAAACAAGCTTAACCCGGTCACGCAGCTTAGGCAAACGACTGGGTAAAAAATCGCGAATCATCATCCCATAGACAAAATTCCGTTCTTAATCATCCCAGTGCATTTATAATTAATGCCTCGATGCGCTAATGACTCTCTCGTTCTCTCTCTCCCTCTCTCTCTCTTTCTCTTTCTCCCTCTCAGAGCAGCAGCGGCAGAGTCGTGAGAAAAGGCTGGACTGGGATTGGGGGAAGAAAAATGAGGTGTCTACTGCCCTGTGTTTGATAAAAAATGAACGGGCGGTGCCGGGAATTAGAGCTGTATGTTGGCGTTGAAGAAATAATTTCGTCCGCGCATTGTTTTCTTTTCTCCAGCTGACTTTTAATTCCCTCGAATTTTTCGTCGCACACTCAAGTTTCGGCGTGGAAATGTACAGACAATCAGGAGCCACATAGCCAACGCGTTCGCTTAAAATACTCGAAAAAGTATCCTTACACGATTGTTCGAACAGAAAAATGATAATCACCTCGGAAGCGGCATCACATTTCCATCTACTTGTCTGAAGCCGCGAGGGAGCGCCAACGATCGAGCCTTCTCTACCGCGGCCGTATAGAATTAGCTGCAGTTAATTTCGCACTTTTTCTCGTACAATAGGGCGCGCATCCGTGTAAATTAGAGGCAAAAGTTTAAAACAGTCGTTTTCGTGGCTTTATCTACGAGCTGCTGAATCAGCAATTCCCTGGGACTCGTGAACTCGATAGGCGTTTACTAAACTCGCATACAGCTGAGATGCATCTCTCCTGCTCTCCGGACTCGCGACGCCTGTATTCTGATGCAAAGCCAAAAGCTTGATTAATAGGGACGCGCGGGACTCCTCTCCCGTGTCCTGTGTTATTCCACGAGGAAATCCCCTCGACGACAGTCTCGCGAGTCATCCAATGATGATTGGCCGCCGCCGCCGCCGCAGCCCGCGCGAGTTCCGAACTTTCGAAAGCTTTCCGCAGCTCTCGAGACGCGATGCGCTTGATTAATAACCCCGTGGGGCCTGCTTACGCTCTTTTTGCTCGCTTTTCTTCCTCTTTTCTTCGGCGCTGATGCAAAATGATGCTCCCTTTCACGCAGACACTGCGTCCGTCTGTGCGCGCTGCACGCTCGTCTCGCAGGCCGAGAGTCCAGATGAAAAATGATGGTCGCGCGCGAACGCCGCTTTTGATGTAGAGAGGATGTTGCTTTTTAATTCTGACCAGCTCTCGCGCGCGCTGCAGTTGACCGAAGCGAGGATTGCTCGCTTTCTTATACTCGACCTAACACGAGCCACGAGCTCATCATTTTGCTTCTTTCCTATCTGCTTACTTTTGCTTTTTTAACGCTGCGCGTATTTTCCGCACAAATAATTATCCTTGCATGCTTATATCTCGCTATGTACCGACAGAAACGAATGCTTTCATCAAATTCATAATTGGATGGTTTTTCTTAAGTCTCGACAGAATGTTGTTTTATTACAAATTCTTAAATATGATTCGCTTCTAATACTAAATTTCAAATTTTAGTATTATTATAAACCGGCCATTCATCATTTATTTCGCATTATAATACATGTATACTTAATACTTATTCTATCTTAAGAGATGATTTATTTTGAGCAAAATGTTTTACAGAGTTCAACAGCGTTCTGTTCGTGAGGTATATATATTCTCTTGTTTATCTAGAACGTCGCGTTCAGAGTAGGGTTCATCGTCGTGATGAGAATTTAATTTAGGGATTACGCGACATCATGATGAGATTATGCGGAACTTTTAGCGAAAACGTCATTTTAATTGGGGTACACTGTGACGACGAGTATTAAGTTAGCGCTAATAAATTTGTTAAAGTAATTTCGTAAAATGGACTATTTATCGTGTACGAAAAAGGCGAAATTGTGTTTTAATCTGTTCATGAATCGTTAGCGTCCGAAAAAATATATCGCCTCCTCAAGTAAATGTAAACTGCAACTTATAGAACATAAATTGCTAGTTATAAGCCATTGCAAATTATTTACAACTTCAAGCCTGCCGCCCTGTCTCTCTACTGTTTTATCCTGTTTTCTGGTAGCGCTGCTTTAATGCAGGATTCCAAAGAGTTTTATAGGGCTGCTTTTGATAATAAACGTCACGGTCAAGAACGGAAAATCGTTAAAGTTTATAAACATTTTCTACTTTATACAGCAATTACTCATTCAACGCGAAAAATTCTCGTACGTGAATTTCAGCGCAAATTGTTGTATTCAGGCGCGAGCTTAAAAGTCTTATAATTATTTAAAAAATTCAATATAGAGTGCGTAATGAAAAACCAGGACTATCTACGGTAAGTACATGCTTTATACACATATACCTACACATTAATTATTATCTACTCATTTAATTAAATTCATACGAAATTAAATTATATTTACGATTAGTATATAGTTTTAATATGAGATTTGATGCTTGGTCGAAATTCAACTTCATTCTATGCTATTATATTATGCGTATGAAACATAACTGTGATCTGCTTTTGAAATTTTTTGAAACTATATAATCAAATCAGAAATAAATACTGTACTACACTTCCTGTGGAGAATATGATAATAATAATCAAAGTATGCTTAGAACGGAGTTTCAAACATTTTAATCCAAAAGAAATCCAGTATATAGCGATACTTGCAAGATTAAATCTTATTATTATTGTACATCTAGAAACAAGTCACTCGGTGTGTATTTCTTGATCATCGACGAAACGCCTTTTCATACATTACACGAACATTTTTTTAGATAAAATATGGTGTATGATACTTGCATACACCATTACAAGACATTTTCAAGTTTGTAAGTCGTATAACTATTATAGATTGCATTGGTTAAAATAAATTGAAATTTATTTACTACTAGTCTATTAAAATTATAAATAACTTTGTAGTCGACTCGTGTTTACAGCTTGAATTGGATGTTGATAGCATAAAAAGATGAAAACTAAATTGAAATACGTTAACTTGTATACATTTGCGAAACATACGGAATGGTTTTAAGGTTTTATATTTATTCCATAAGACAGTCATAGAGCTGCAGAAGAAAAAGGCTTCATAAAAGTCGCTCTACTTTCCAAAAGTCGTCTTAGCTTTTCCGACTTTGCGGCGGAATATATTCTTAATTAAAGAAATCACTTCAACTGAAATACACTGAGCTGCAGGTAGTGCGTATATATGAAAGTCAGGAGACCGCGAGGGCGACCGCAGATGCACTCAGGGCGTGCACCTCACTCGGCGAAATTTCTTATCGCATCGGCGCAATTACATTTGCACCACGGCGTGTGTTTGCTCGAGGCGCAAAGGCTTTTCCGGCTGGTGGGCTCGTTAACGCGCAAACAGACTGCAGCGCCGCAGCGCGAAGGGGGCAACGGCAAATACACGTCCCAAAGAGATGACTCGGCTTGATTTATATGTACACCGCGAGAGCGGGTTGCGTGTGCATTATTGGTTGGCTGCATGTACGGGAGCTGGCCGGGAGAGCTGGAAAAGAGATTATGGCGCGTTGCTGCTGATGAAATGGTGACGGATGCGATGGTTTGCCGAGCTTCACGCCTGGTTGAATGCCGCGCGAATTGCAGCTGGGGTATTAGGGGTGTGGGCCGGAGAGAGAAAGAGGGAACCGGTTGCGAAGGGTGCCCCCCCCCCCCCAGTTACAATTGACGGATTGTTTGCTGATATGCTGAGTCTGCGCGAGGTAAAACCATTGTAACACTTGTTGTTCGCTCGTATTATTCATGTCAAATGCCAGCACGAGTTACTTTGCCAGATATTTTAATATTTATTTTTTATTTGGTTGCGCGGTTCAGTAACTCAAAACCTTTCGTGAAAAACTTCAATTGTACTTCATCCATTAATTATTGGTAAAACGATTGCGAAATCAATTACTGAAACTTTTCGAGATATCGACGCATTCTATACACGTTAAATGTAATATCCCGTTCTATAAAATATCAATAAATATAAATCGAATCTTTGTAAATAAATCTATGTATCGATACACTTTTTCACGTAAATTCAATGCAAATGTATACAGGAAGTTGCATAAGATCAGAAAAAGCGCTCGAGTAAGAGTACAAGGAAGAAAAACGAAAAGGAAGGTTATCGTTAAAAAATGTAAGTATATAAAATACTTTTGTAGATATAAAAGCTCCATTAAAAAAATGTAGTAATATTTTGTTTTCAAAAATTTTAACTAAAACTAGTGAACTTTTTAATGCATTATTGTTTTAAAAGGGTGCCATGAGCGTTGGTCCTAAATAAAATTTTATTGTATAGCACTAATGACTCGCATTCGGAAAAAAGAAGGTACAAAAAACTCAAACTGGTTCATAAAAACACAGTGAAAGAAGACTATGAAAATAAAGTGCGCAAGCTTGTGTAGCGTATATAGACCCTAACATTATTCATCGTTATTTAATTATTATTTTATTCAGACCCTTCCGCACTGCAATTATGCCTGTATAAACTACACTCTGAGTACAGCGTATGAAGACTCGAGAGTATAGCTATATATACTGAGCAGCTGTATATACGCATGAGATGTGCGCTGCGCGTGCGCATAAGCTTTCGCGCTCTCTCTCTCTTTCTCTCTCTGTCTCCCTCTCTCTTATACGCTGTAACCTCAAATGAATAGATAAACAGAATTTTTAACAGATTCTGTTCTGGTTGCCGTCTCGTCACAGCTGCTAAATCTGGGCACGGTCTGGTACAGAATCTGCCCACTCCACAGAAATTTTAACAGATTCTGTACAGAAGTGCCTCAATTTTCCCACAGGGTTACGTAAACTCCTGTACTTCGCGTAGCTGAAATGCGAAACATACGACTGTATGGAACGATTGCTGTTTAGTCCGGTGCTGATTGACCCACATAGACGTGCATCGCTGATTTAGTTTAAGGAAATGCATTGAAAGTGATGCAATTGCATGTTATTGTCGATATCGAAATCTACTGCCAAAACATGCTAAATATATGCTCGTGCAACATCGATATCGAGACATTTTTAACTCCAAATTTTTTATTATTATTCAAATAGGTGCATTGCTTTTTGCATGAAAATACTTGTATTCCATATTCACATCTTTTATTTAGATCATTACTGGTTTTTATTCAATTCAAGCAAGAAATATATCTTTGAATTTAGAAAAGCCAAACCCATGTGATAAATGAATAGTGTTTGACCTAGATCTGATCGCATTTGATAGCAAAATCGTTTCTCCGCGTATTCGCTTTAATTAAGTTTATGTTTTACTGATCTACATTAAATTTTATTGAACCGGTCAACAGTGATTACCGATCTTTCTGTAGAATCAAGCAAATACAAATTGCATTAGATTGGACATTACAAATTGCTCAACGAATTGAAACGCTTTTTGTTGTATTTGTCCGGAAAAAAATCTCTAGCAGTTTACTCTGCGCAACACCGGTGACGCACAATTATTTTTATTTTAACTTTTATTAACTTATTACGTTTCACTCACAATCATATCACTCATATAAGCCTTGTAATAGTTTACGTCATAAGTTTTCATTAGCAAAATAATAGCTGTTAAAATAATAATATATCAATATAACGTAAATCTTGTAAATAGCACAATATCTTCCATGTAAATGCTGTAGGTACAAATTTCTGTACTTTACAGGAACACAAACAATACATTATTGCCTAAGCTTTTAATAAATGTAATTACGTGTACTTAGTTTCAAGGATAACGTTAAGGTACACAATGTAAAATTTGCATACAAACATGAAGCTAGAGTTTAAACAACGCGCGTGAACGCTTATTAAAGCGAACAATAAATACAAAACACACGCAGTAATCCTCGTTTTACTGACAAATACAATTTAGCCGCAAAATTCGTTCAATCTCTGAAGTCCAAAGAATCGCAAACAGCCGGCCTTTCCTCGTTTTAAGCCCACTTCATATCCCGTAACTTCTGCAATATTACCTGATAACTTGTATGAAAAACGATATACAGACAGAGCATAGCAGCCGCGTGTAGAGCTTGCAGTTTTTTTCCTCCTCGAAGCCCCTCGAGCTCGCGCTGCACAGAATATAATAGGGCGCAGGGCTCTGCGCATTAACGGCGAGTACTGTACGTATATCGTTTTGTGTGCGCGAAGCTTTGTGACTCGCTTTCTTGTATACGGAGCCGCGCGCGCGCGCATATAATGAGTTCAGAAATCTTAGCCGCGCGTACAGCCTATGCGCCGCGTGCAAGTCTAACGAAGTCAGCCCGGCAATATCGATGGCTCCACAAATAAGTAACACGATCGTCGTCGCGCGCCTTTCTCCCGGGGGTTGTTATTAGTCGATGGGTATATAGACGGCGTATTGATTAAGTTTTCTCTGCCGCAGTTTCCTCGTTATTATTAGAGTTAAGAAACTTGTATATAATACGTGCCCTATACGAGAATTTCTCTCGCGTTCTTCGCATGCGCGCTAACAAGGAAAATCGGCGAAAGAACAATATCCTTAAACGTATGATCCAGATTGCATTCGATTGCCCTATAGAACTCAAAATCCGGATTATGTAATGGAATTGAACTCGAGTAACGATTGTTCGTTAACTTACGATAGCGAAATCAGCGCGCTCTAATTTACTAAGGAAAATTCGGTTTCAGGATATATGTAAGTGGCTATATACAATTCATTACACCAAATTATTATCTTTACCTAATATGCATCGTAAAAAGACCGCATATGGCGCTATAATTAAAACGTACGTAAAAAAATTTACTTACAGGAACTCGAGAGTACGGTTCTTTAGCCATTAGATGGCAATTCTGGAGTGTTGCGGGAAAGCCCGTACATGCAGATATTACTATAGAACTCAAAATCCGTCGCCAACGTATGTTGATTAGTTTGTAATTGTTGTATTCTAGTATGATGTATGTATTGCGGGAAGGCCGAATTTCAGTCGAAAAGTTGTTTCCAGCCTTGCCATATTGCCATCTAATGGCACCGTAAAGAACCTAAGATTGTTCGTACGAATAACGTATTAATATAATTTGTACAAACGTACGATAGCAATACGAAATCAGCTATAAATACATTATTTTCTATTGCTCATACTCGATAATTCTTTTGCTTCTTTCCCGCATCGCGCAAGGATCTCTGTAACAGTAAAATTTTGCAAAATGTGCAAAAACAATGTTATCTGAAACGACGTGATCTCGAGATACTTGAGGTAACGAAATTCTGCAGATTTTTAGACCGAAATGTGAAGAAATGCAATCTGGATAGAATCTGAATCATTGTTATGACGTTACGAATGCACTGCAGCCGCAGTCTGCAGAACGAGAAAATTAGAATCGAAAAGGATATTTCAATTTCTCCATCACGAAAGCGTCTGCAGAACGCTGGAAAAAAATGGACGCACGCAGACCAGTGCATCCGTGCGCATAGTGAATACGTATATAAAGTCCAAGCTCTTTGCCACTGGCGGGGGATCGATCTCATTTAGATTTCAACCGCGAGATACTCATCCGTGCAGGCTCGGAGCTTTGCCTATGAGCGCGAGCGTGCAGATATGCAGAGGCACGAGCGTGAGAGAGGCAGAGCTGAGAGGCAGTCTAAAGGGAAGAAGGAGATTAACTTTATTGTAGGTAGTTTGTGCGCGATGCGGCTGCTTCACGAGAAATGAATCGTTAAAGTTGAAAGTTTTCAGCTAGACCTTACGTCATTTCTATGCGATAATAAACTCTTCAAAAATATATATGCACCTTCGCAAAGCAGTCGTTATAAAGTACTTGTACGATAAAATTTGGATTATGAATAATCCGAATAAGCATTAAAGTATAACGACGCGTCGATTAAATTTCCCCGGGCTCTCTCGTTTCGGGCAATTCAAGCCTCTGTGTGCGAAATGGAATTAAACGTTCGCCAAAAAGTTTCCAAAACTGACAGCTCAAATTTACCACTGCAGCCCGCCGCGATTTCCATATTGGAATATAACGAGCGAGCGCAGGTCGCTATATGCGCCGCCCCAAAGTCCCGAAAATATAAATAAGGTCACGTTCGGCTAAACGGGACACGCGCGTCACAAATTTCAAGCAACTTTTCGCGCGCTGCGGTGTTTGTACACGTACGCATATAGATATATATGCGTATGGTATATATATGTGCATATGTGCATATCGCGTGAAAAACTTTATTTCGTGTCAGGATAGTCGGAGAGCTCGCGTCGATTTTGCGAAATAGAAAAATCCTCGCATTCACTGCGGAATCTATCGATGCCTATCGATCGAAAGCCGCAGAGGAGATAGTCGAGCACACGCGAGCTGAATACATTCCCATCTCCCCTTTCACACGTGATGTGCGTGTGTATCTATACCTCGTGGCCTGCTTCGGCCTCCGTGCATAGGCGGATTTTTCATTCCGGGGATTAGGATTATCTCTCGGCGAGCTTATTCGAAAGTTGCCGAGCTTTCCGGGACTATCTTTTGCTCCGCTCTCTTTGCACCCGCTCATTTTTATCAAGTGGGTTAATCGCCTGGCCGAGTGTTAATGAAAGTCGATGATGAGGAGATAATATTATTTGCCTTGCCTCCTGGCTTATTTCAAAGAGAGAGAGAGAGAGAGAAAGAATTTTCACTCTGCATATATGGGTAAATCTTTTTAAAATCGCTACTGGGATAAGGGCAATTAAAAAATGGTGAATTTTTAAAACTCATTTTGCAACTGAGTTTAATTCATTTATTCGGTGCTCTAAATTAGACGAAAAGATAAAAAATAAGTAAAAGAGTGTCATGTGACACTTTTCTATGCGATTCAAAGTAGTTTGACGTTTCAGGATAAATCAAACAATTTCGATAAAAAATACCTCTTGTAATTCAATAAAACAACTGTTATCCTGCAATCAAAGTATATAAAAAGAGCTTCGACTTAAAAAGAAACTTTTCTAAATTGGCTTTTCACTATAGTCACAAGTTTATGCCCGTTTAAAAACAATAAAAATTTTTTACATTACTACACTTTATTCAATTCAAACAAATGATTCGTAATTCGAATAATCTAAAATTGATCGAATGAAGTTCTTTTGCTCCTTCGATTTTTCTCACAGACACGAGACCTAAATTCTATACATTTCAACTTTTAGAATCCACTATTTTGTTGAGCAGACGAAAAGCGACGATTCTAAAGAGATTTACTCACATATAATTTGCACACTTCCATATTTGCGGGTGGATTATATGATTTTCATATCTGCTGGCTGGGGTTTTCGCTTCAAAGTGAATATTATACGCTGGAAATTGTTTCAGAGCTCGCGGTGCTCTATTCCAACATCTTCATTAATATAAACCGATGCGATGCCAATTAACACCTGAAAAATATCCTTCTTATAATTAACTGAAATAACTTTCGCAGCTGCCGCGCAACTATCACGTCACGCGTCGACGGCTGTTTATAAAGCCTCTCGTTTCGACTAAAAATTCACGACGTTTGCTCGAAGCAGCGTCGAAGAGAAGGAAAGAGAGAGAGAGAGAGAGAGAGTAAACCTCATGCCCGCACGTGAAACTTGATTTTAGCCGCGTATACACAGCACAACTGAAAGCTATAGCGCAGTCAAATGTTTATAAACGTTTCTTGAATTTTTCGTTTGGAAAGAGAATGGAAGCGAAAGATTAAAAAAAACTCTCCACGCGCAGCAGTAACGAAGAATGATTGACGCGTAATTTGGAGGAATTGAGGCCACGCTCTAATTTTCCGAGCACTGACGAGGGCGAGTTATAGTTTACAACTCAATCAGAAAAGAGTACAAGTGCTTTTTTGCTTAGCATAGCTCTGATGAGATCGAGGTGTGGATGTTTGTAGGCTGATTGCATTAGAGTATGCGCATATAATGAATCGCACAATTGACAAACACGACGTGTTTTTTACGTGAGAAGAGAAAAGCAGCATACAATATCGAAGTTCCGCAGAAAACGAAAGCAATTCCATGCATAACATGCTAGCGTACAATCAAACTCCTCGTCTCGTGATCGACGTCCGCTCGCGTAAGCACCTCGCCAACTGCCAGGCACACGGTGAGGAAACGCGATATAGGCTGGACGATAGAGAGAGAGAGAGAGATAGAAAAACCACAACGAGCATATCCTCTCTCTAAGCCTATGAAACGCATCATCGCGTCGTAACTTTCCGCGGCGAGAGAGACGCGACACACATCGATTAGCCGCAATTATCCTCGGCGCCGCGCGCTATCGGCGATCGCCGATCTATAAAGCGCCCGACACGCGTATACCGGGCCCTGATTTATTCTACTGATCTCGTATACTATATAGCGCGCTGCAACGCGCACCAGCTGCGTCTAACGCTCTCTATGTACGAACGATGTGTACGTGTAATATACCCGCGCGCAAACGGTTCACGCGCGCATTGCGTACACAGAGGGTCAATGCGGCGGCAACGGCATCATCTGCATAATTTCAATTAGCTCGACGCGCGAAAGCCGGTATAAATACTGTGCGTGTCGCTGCGTAGATGTGCGCGACGTTTTCCATTGCGGGGGCGCGTTTCCAAGAGTTTTTGCTTTTTTCGGGGAGAGAACAGCAGAGACCGATGAAGAGAAAGAGAAAGGCGTTAAAAGCTGCACGCGGCCGGTATATTGGAGCGTAACGGATGCGGATCAAATCGCTATAACGGGGAATCGAGAGGGACTTGTATGGTTGTAATGAACTTCGCAGCTTTTCCATATCGAGAGGGAACATTGTGCGCTCCGAAGGCAAACGAACTCGTATATTTTCGGCTGGAAAAAATTGTACTATGCGCATCTGCGCAGCGGCCGCTACACATGCGGTATAACTCACGAGCAACGCAATCAAGCCATACCTGGTCCTGCAGCCTGCGCAGCCCCGTCCAGCGAATTCGCGAAAGGATTTCCCAGAGGATCGTCGGAGCTTTATTCCGTTAACCCCTTAATTCTTCAAGAGCGCATGCTTCGGAAGAAGATCAGTGATTACCGGAGTTGAAGTCTATCAAGTTATACCGGGCGAACAGTGTAATATCCTCGATTGGAAATTTCGTTACTTACTCGCGTTAACGTTGCGTATTTATTAAGAAAAATATAGCTTTCAATATGTAGGTTAAGTCAATCTACATACGCTCAATTTGCTATTCGTTTTAACGTTTCGCGTCCTGCTCGCACAATGTTTTCCCCTAGCACCATAGCAAACGTATTCAAGCAAATTTGAATTTAAAAGAACAATTTTTTTTCAAATATTTTTATTCGCTCTCTTGCCAAAACTGCGCGCGCTGTTTATTCCCTTCGTTTTCCTCGCGCACGAATCTCTCCACTACAATATTTGTTCTCCGCACTCGAAATTTCGCGTAAATATTGATTCACCCTCTAACGCACACGTACACGCTGCACTGAGTTACGCAGTTCTCGGAAAAAGACGATGTCGTTAAAAACGTACACGAGTCTCTCTCTCTCTCTCTCTCTCTCTCTCTCTATCTCGCGCGCGCTCAGGCGCGTTTAATCTTGCGAAACGAAGTGTTATGCCGTAAATCCGTATAAATTCGAGGCCATTACTCACTAAACACTTTATAGTCAGCTATAATCCATATGTATACCTTATAAAACGCTCGGCGATTTGGAGCGCATGCAAATTTCCCTCCTGATATGTAATTCTCGATCGCGGCGCGCGACCTGTACACACGCGGCCGTGCGCACAAGGGGCCGTGCAACGAGTATTTACCGCGCGCTAGAGCTATAGGGACGGAGGCGAGAGATAAATGTATACACGTATACTTGCGAGAGTGCATTACGTGAGCTTGGAAAATTCGCGACGTCGTTAGAGCGACTCGTCGAGGACGCGGACGTGACCTGGACCAGTGTGCCAGGGATGAAAAGTGAGAGAGAGAGAGAGAGGAGAGAGATGGTAAGAGAAGAACGATTTTATGGATTATATATAGAGCGCGCGCGCACTCGCTATTTTGCTGTGCTGCATTGGCGACGCAGAGCCGGACGATTCGGAAAGTTTACGAGTTCAACCTTTTTTGCATGATTTTCTTATGTAACGTGCTGGGAGTTATTGAAATCTTGAATTTCAGGATCGATACAGCAAAAATGTCATGTTCGAACGATTGAGTGGCGCGTTGTGTTATACATACACTCTTGATCCTTGGTACATTATACCTTTAACAAAAGCAGTTTATTTATCCTTTCTTTCTATAACATGCTGTCTGTAAAATACTTCTTTTTTTTATTTTCGATTTTTAACTTAATGACCACTCAACATAGAGTTGATTGACATTGCACTTGCTTATATACTCTGATACTTTATGTACGATAGTATATTACAGCCATTTTTTCGAACAGTAAAATTAATTATTTTTAAGTTTTATACAAAATTTGTTTTCATTCAACAAAAACACATTTTTACTAATAAAAAAATGTTTGTTTAAAAAATATAGGTGCTTTTATACTATTGAAATAGCTTTCAATAAAACGAAAACGTATTTTTCCGTAGATTTCCACTGAAATTGGAGAAGAAAAAAAACAGAAGAAAACAAAAGATCTTTGATTAAATGCCTTATGGTTAAAACTCTCGGGATCGATCGGTAACGCATGCATTAATTTTCCACATCACATAATTTGAACATGTATAAAACCATGTCAATTATGTTTCTAGACGAGCGATTGAAAAAAGTTGAAATTGTTATACTACAAAGCTTCGTCTTTGAGAAGATAAAAGAGCCTTTATAATATCGTGTTAGTTATATCCTGAGTCCACATCGTGGATAAAACGGGCCGTGTGTGTAAGTTTAGCAAAGTATTATTCAGAATGAAGCGATTAATCAGCTATTATACTCGGCAACGAAGTTTCATAATCTATCAATGCCGCCGCTTTCATTTCTTTCTTTCGCGAGTCAAGCGTCGTCAACTGCTTTAATAAAGTGCTTCGAATAAACCACACGCTTCTCTGCACCTCGCAAGAAATGAAAGTTCGCACGCGCGCGCGTTATTTATGCAAATCCCCGAATTAATCGGAAACGAGTTCCCCCCCCCTCTCTCTCTCTCTCTGATATTAGCGGCGATGACGCTCTCGCGACTCGCAAAAGAGAGGAAAAAATCCGAAAGCCATAGGGAAAAATGCTCGCACTCTCGGAAAAAAAGAGGATCACACACACACACACACAGACAAACACACGGCGGGGAAGTAGGGATCGCAGAGCTGACTGGTTCGACGGCTTTTACAACTGCAGCGCTGGTCTTTCCGGGCGAAAGAAATTCTCGCGCGACACTCGTAAATCAGTCCCGCGTGCGCATGTGTACTAAGTTAAGTGACGTAACTCCGGTTTTAATGTTACGCTGATATAAAAGTTCAAGAGTTACTGCCCCGGGCACCTATGAGCTTTTTCGGACGGAGAGCGCTGCAGAGACATGAATGAGAGAGACACACGAACTTTTGTTTTTTCAGCTGCGCGCAGTGCAGCGCTGCATACAGGCGCGGGACAGCGAGATACCGGCCCTACTACGCGCGTTCCCATTGATTTTTCTAGAGCCGCGACTGGATAAGCCGTGATGGATGCGTTCGATTTTGCGTGTAACAAGTCAGGGGCCGTATTTTTCTGCGCGCGGCCGAACGACTGCTATGCTCCCAAAGCTTTTGACCAAGCTAATTTATAGTACACTCGTTTTTTTAATTACCTATATGAATTATGTATTCCGTTGCTCATTTCCGATAGTATAGTGCGCGCGACACGACTTTTCTTCGCTCCCGTTTTGCATCGACCAAAGCTCCTAATCGCACACGGGCCTAGCGTATTTCGATCAGCTCGAGCGAGAACAAAGGAAAATAATTCATCTTTGTCAATCGATCGGCAGCCGTCGCAGCCATAGTGGCATATAAGCAATAACACAGGGCCAGAACCCATCATCCAAAACTATGCCGCAACTATACACGCAGCCTACACTCTCTGCATAAGCTCAGATGTGACTTTCTGCCGCTGCTGGCGGCGGCGGCCGCGGTGGTGGTGGTGTTGTTGTTGTTGTTGTTGTTGTTGTTGTAGCAAGCTCGTCGGGGATGAAAACCTGGACTGTGTTTAGATACAGCGGCGCGCGATCGGGAAATCCACGTTGAAACCCCTCAGCAAAGTTTCGCGCTAATGTCGCGAGTATTAAGGCTGTGCGTCGAGAAGTTTATGGCGGCAGAAGTGGGAGACTCGACGGAATGACAAAACTGCTTGCGAGCAGAGCGTTAACGCGCCCAGGGTTTGCTTTGAAAGGGGTCGTTTAGGCGTCGCCATTGTTGTTGTTGTTGTTGTTGTTGTTGTTGTTGTTGTTGTTGTTGTTGTTGTTGCTACTGATGCTGCTGCTGTTGTTGTTACAGCTTGTTGTGAGTTTCGTCACGATGGAATTTCGCGGAGGAGGAATTGTTTATGCGACGCTTTCCGTTAACTATCTTCTTTTTATGGCTAATTTATGCGTCTTTGGACGTCCAATAAACAAGAGAATTCTGGCATACAAATGACGAGGATTGTGTGCAAGAGCGGTGCGAATCGATTTTCTTGCAAAATATACTAACCTCGGATAAGCTTCGCGTGTTTTTGTTTTCATATTTTCTCGAAATTTGCATTTTTCAGATTAGAATTTATAAAATTTTTTTATAGTTGCAGCTTAATCTGTTATTTCTGTTCTCAATATTTAACTCAAAATAAAGTAAGTTTTAATTTTTAACAATGATGGGAACCTTTCAGAATTCTAAGCTACAGAGATGAATTTTTTAATATTAACTACAATTCATCGCTATTAACAAATTACTTTTTTTCGATGTGTCAGAATCGATCCATCCGTCTACGGATTCATTATTTCGGGATTTACACTATTTTCAACAGCAGATAAATGGACTACTACTGTCAAATTTATTGAAACGTGTCGAAAGCAAAGTGTGGTATGAGGAAAATTAAAAGCAAAATCAACTTCAGGAAAGTTGTCCACTTTAGCTTGACGAAATCTAATCCTGGAAAATAAACCATTCCCAGAACTGACAGTCGCAGATTGAATGTCAATGTGCGACACTTTCCTCCTGAACTTTGGTAATTCAATTTACGATCAGTGAATATGTTTGGCTAATATTTTCCTGAAAATTAGGTTTCAAAGTTAGCTGGGTAATGTAGTATGCTGGAGACACGCAAACTAATTACTGGTTCTAGAATTATTGGAAACGAAATAATGGCCATCCGCGAGAGAATTGGAGTTTGAGCAAAAACGGTCAATTGAGGCTACTCCGAGTCAAGGCAGCCAAAATGAAGTGAAAATTAATCACCAGTATCGCAAAAAATTATCTGACGTTATTATAATTGAAGGAATGAATAAAAATATGTTTACAGAAAAGTATTTGCCTCGGCTATTCTTGTATATTTTGATATCCTACATATTAAAAAACTTGGAATATATTTTACTAAACCGCACTTTTTCGATGGGTACGCCCTAAGAATTTTCCAGCCGCGCGTCGCCCTCTTTCTCCGAGCGCAAAGAAAAGGTAGTAAAGGAAACAATCGAACTCTCCATATTAGTCTCGCAGCCAGCGGTCTGTAAAGCGAAATTAAAAGGCGCGCATAAATAAAGTATTGCAAGGAAACGAATAGCCCACTAAAAACACTTGTTCGGCAATAGATCTCAATCAAGCCCGTTGGAAGAAAAAGAAGCGAAAAGTGCGCAGAGCCAGCTGTAATTAAGAAAAACCGCAGAGAAAGAATAATGTTAACGACTCGGCGTCAAAACAACGCCACGCCCATGAAGCGCGCCTCGCTTGCGCAACTCCGCTCCATACCTCGCGTGTAATCGAGGACCTCCCGCGACGCTCGCGCATCGTCTTCCCAACAAAAAGAGGGAAAAAACGGGGAGGGCGAGCGAAAAGCACGCGCGATTATTCAAAGCCAAAGTCGCTCGCGTGCGCGCGGAGAGAGCATCAGACGCTGCTTTAAATACCGTGTAGCCGCGCGCGCTCTGCAGAGCAGCAGAGGCTGGTCTCTCGCTCGCGAGATCTATACAGAGCGAAAAGACGGAAGGCGAGCGCTTTGCGCGCGGGGGAGAATTGGCACACAGGAGGCGGGGAGGACGCGCCGAAATGTCTGGCCGCCTCGTTGGCGACGCTATATTTTCCCTGCTGCAGCAGCGTTTCGCCGAGGTCGGTCTTTCCTTGAGCTTTAGTATATAACGGCGAGCGAAAGAGCCTTCGGAGCTTTCGCGCAGTCTTTCCCCCCCCCCCTCCCCTCTCTCTCTTCGCTCTTTTTTTCCTTTTGGAATGACGCATAACTCGGCGCTGCATGTGTGCGAGCGTGTATGAATGATCGAGGAGGAGAGAGAGAGAGAGCAGTGTTCTGTGGTCTGGACTCCAACAGGGCTCTCTCTCTCTCTTTCTCTCTTTCTCTCATGCCAGATGTATTTTGGCTACGGAGCGAAGGTTATATGGCGTGTGCGAGAGAGGATGTTTTGAGGCTGGCGCGGGTGGAGAGGCGCATTGTTAGGACTGACACGGCAGTTGGCGCGGGGGTAACCTTGCTCTCGTCGTCTGCCTTTTGCGATCTGCATACAGTATGTGTGTGCTGCTGTATTCGTATAGATGTATGCGTGCCTCTCAATTTGTCGATGTTTGCAAGCTCGAGTGATCGATGGAAAAATCGTTCCACTCGCGTACAAAGCCAATTGTTCCTCTGACGTAATTTGATGAAATCTTTTCGAAATTGGATCAAGGCAGCACGACTCGCGGAATTCGCTTAGTCTCCAAGATGTGAATGCCGCGCGATGCGCATAACCGTGCAGTGTGTAATAAGAGACGAAATGCCGAATCGGGATTAAAATCTGTCGTCTCTCGAGTGGTGCGCGGGAGGTACAGAAGGCGTCGAGCAATTTCAATTAAGCTAAGTGATACCGACGACGCTGAAGCTGAAGGTAACCTTAGCGTCTCTTCGTCTTCCGGCTCATTACTTATTCATTCGGCGATACAGGCCAGTTATTCGGGGCGGGCGCGGGGGAGTAGGGATATATGCGAATTTTCGCGCTCATTTACATCGGCAGCAGCTCGGCTGTGGGGGAAGTGCATTATCGCACGATCGCTGCGTATGCAATCGCTTCTATCTGCAATTTCAAACGAGCGCGCCGCCGCCGCGAGAGGAGAGCGATTAATCTTTTATGGATCGATTATGTGCCTGATGGAATAATGACGTTAAAGCCTTTATTCCCGACGCTCCTCGCTCGGCAGCTCGCGCGCGCGTCGCGCGCGATAGAGAGAGAACGATTTAATAACGAGATCGTTTCTCGTTTATCGGCATAAAATTCTGATGACCTTTGTCCGCGCTCTTGTCATTTTCATCGTTTGCACAAATTACAGAGGCGAAGCAGCTCGCCGCGCGTATTCAATTAAAATAAGCTCTTGGCGTTCTGGATAAGCATAATATGAGCTAGCGATTGGAATTCAAAGTCCGAATTACACGGGGCTTTGTAAGAAACACTTGCAAAATCCTTTGCGTGGAAGGAATTATTTTTATCTCTATTCAACTCCTTTTCTGTTGGTACGATAGCATAGGCATTGCACAGTTGGTTCCTGTGCAGAAATTTAAAATTCAATTTGTTAAGGAATTATGGGCTTAATTCAGAACTGATTGCTACTCGCTCTTTGCTTTGCCATCTCAAGTCTCTGTACAGATTCCTATCTTTATCGTTGCACGAGTTCCTTGGTATGCTTTCTCATCCTTTAATTAAAGACTTCAATACATCATAAAAAGGCATAATTTAAAAAGAATTAACTTTTCATTTATAATTATTTATTATTTGGTTTAACAAAAAGTCCTCTATCGTATAAAAGATCGCATTGCGACCTATTTCGTCTTTTCAAATCTAACAAAATAATAACTGACAATAAAATGATATTCTTTGTACTGTAGCAGTATAACTAGTACTAGTACTGCTGCAAATTTAATCCGAACTGTTATATGGTTATTACGGCTTAGCGCTATCACCGTCAAAAATGCCAGTGCGGACAACGTGCACGACAAGAACGACAAACGACAAGACGATTTTGTATCCGATAAATTACGACAGACAGCGAACCACACGCAGCTTAAGCGGATACCGACACTGCGAAAAATAACGAAAATAAATCAGCTTTCTCAAAAATGACCAATACACCGCGTAAGTCACTATAAAATATTCATTAAATCAATACGGACACCGCGTTCGAAAGAGCTCCTCTTCCGCGCGCGCGCGCGCGGATTAAAACTTTTTTTTGCAGCTCCTCGCCTCGTCTCATTGCCATTCCGGATTATCCCAAAACCGACAATTCCATCCCGGTGAATACATAGCCTGTCACTGCAGCAAAGAGTCGAAAAAAAGTGGTGACTAACTCGCCGACGCGCGCGTTGAATAATGATTAATACCCGGGGCAACTGATTCACTCGTAGCTACACGCTACCCGGCTGTTATAATCCCCGAGATCGCGCGCGAGAGAGAACGAGTTTCTCGAGTATCTCCAGCCGATATAAAACGCCGTTCCGAAGTGCGAGAAACAATGAGCGGAACGTTTAGCGAGATATCGCTCGCATCTCTAATTTATCACTTCCTTTTGTGCGTGACTTCACCCCTTACACGCGTTACAGAGTCGAGCACCTCGCGTTTTTTCCCTTGACGTCGCAGAGACCACGAGTCTCTGCGCTTCTACACGATTTTTCAGCGGGACAGACTTTTCCCACTCATTGTTTTCTCGGGCTGATGTGCTCTTCTTTAATTTTTCATCCGAGCGTAACCCTCCCCGCGATTCTGAGAAATTTCTTTTATACGCTGCAGACAGTGTATTTTTAGATTAGTCTCTCGGCGGATGAAAAGCTTCCACTTTCATTGGATCGTGTAGCAAGAGAAGAGTCACTTGCTATGGCTGACATCCAATATGGCTAATTATGCATTTCTGGCATGCAGCAACAAACGGCGCTGCTTTCAATCGATTATTTCCCGTACATTTTAACTCTGTGAAACGTACTACATATGGAAATACTATAAAAAAAATTAACTGTGACGAATCAAACGTATATCATTTTATTATATTTATTAAAATTAATTTAATTTTTAATTTTTAATTAAGTAACTTTACTATTCGCATTCTTTTAAATTCAATTAAAGTTTGCCTAAGAACTATTAATTCAGATTATTATTATTATTACTATTACTAACGTGGTTTACTTAGACTGAATAGAAGTAAAAAAGTAGGGACTTTAGACTCGCATTGATATGAAAAATGATACAGCAGCAATGAGGTCAAAGTAGCCAAAGATTTTAATCTTCTCTGTACGACTTTGAGAGGACGATTCAGTGCTATTAAAAATGGAAAGAAAGAGGATTTCTTTTTTCACATTAAAAGAGTTTTCTAGACTTTTATCAGAGATTTAGAAGGATCTTAGTGGAAAAAGTAAGAAATCTTATTATATATTATCGCCAAGAAAACATATTAAATTCGTTTATTTAATACGTCTACACCTGTAATTAATTATAAAGCTTAGGAATTCGTTACTTTTATAAAAATATTTTAAACTTGTATTTCCACCTTCGACTTAGTAAAAACTGTAATCATTCGTGTAAGGCGCGAATTTTCAAAAGATAGGTAATGTATTTTTTCATTAATATTCTTTATTCTACAGATGCTGAGCCAATAAATAAAATTCACTGTATACAATAATTTTTAAAATACGGCAAAAATTATCATAAGAACATACCCATTATGTACCCTATATAAATGAAGAGACAGGTAACTTAATAATCATTAAGCTTTCAATTTTCTGTGGAGCAAATGTTTAATTCACAATAGGTCAGCGAAGAGAACCAGGAAAGAAGAAAGAACTGTATATAGACCACCCCATTGCAATATAAGATGGAAACTAGGTCGCGCTCTCATCTCGAGGCTGCGAAGCTACTTAGCAACAAAAAGAGTTCTCGATTTCAGGACGTATACAAGTATTAAAATTTACCCATAGGTATGCCTTTCTTATCCGATGATCGATAGACTCTGATACGCCACGTGTACAACTCACGTATAGAAAATATCTGAAAACTCATGTTTTCTACTACGGAAACAAACTTGGCCAGTTTCATGGCGAGAGATAAAACTTTTCGTATAATGGTATATAGGTATAGCAGAGAATGAGATCTGCAAGTTCTCGCGAACTAATCACTTCGGCGTGTGTTTCAAATAGCCGTGATTGAATTTCTCGATGCGGCGCTATTTCCAGAGAAAAATAATACAACCGATTGCGCAAACGAGTTTTTGCGCTTTGCATTTAAATTTCGCGATGATGTTAATTTCGCAGCGCAAACACGCAGTTCTTATTTCTATCCTTTTTTTCTCGCGAAACAAAAAGGAAGACACGCGCATAGAAAACAAAACATCGGGAACAATATAAAAGCGACGTAGAAATTCATTGATCTTTTTTCCTTTTGTATATAGCTCACTCCATTAAATCCTGACAAATTGCGCCGTCTCGGCGCAGCCATGGAATCCATTGCATTATTTTTCGATCGAACCGATCTTTTCGTGCGCGTAAAAATTTTTAAGAGAAACGTAACGAATGACAGACGTTCGTCGAGACACGAAGGCCAGCGATGGCATCGTGTGACATTCGCATAAATGCGATTCCTCTTTTACTTAAATATCCATGAATTAAATTTTGTTGAAAATTGAATAGACCATGATTATTATGCTTTCTCATTTAACGAAATGCAGTACATCGGTGTTTCTTAAATGCTTCTTAAAAAACGTCCCTACTAATATTTGTCAATTTTTTAAATTTTCTGCTTTTCAAAATGAAGGTTAAAACATTAATATTGTACAAATACTGATATAATATAAACAAGCCTCTAAAACCTCATTCGCTGACCCTACCACTTTTTAATTTGTTACTTTTGATTAAACGGTATATTGAAAAATTGATTCTACAAAACGCAAATAGAATATTTTTAAATTTTTTAAATAATCACAATACGTACTTACAATTATAAATTTAATAGTTAATTTAACAGGCAATAATAGAAAATTTTTACAATACTGAAAAATCAAATAGAAACTCTCATTTCGGTGACTCTGGCGAGCTTTACAATATTTTACGAGACCTTTAAAACTTTTAAAACTATTCTTTAAAATACAAACTAATTCTGATGTATTAAATAAAAAATGGCTGCTGACCAAATTACATCATTCGAAAAAAAACTAACTGGAAAAAGGAGTATTTACTCTCAGCCTTTCATAAGACGTGTGAGTTTATAGTGCTTTTTAAATATGTAATAAAATTTATCCTCACAAATTTAGTATGTACTTAAAGATTAAAAGAAACATCACAATGTGCTCGAAAGTTGGTGTTACCGACCAAATAAAAAAGATATAAAAAGTAAATGCTTCTTATGTGTATCTGCGCATGTACGGAGTTTTTGTTCCAAATTTGCTTTACCTATACAAGTATTTTAGAACACAATATAATATAATTTAATCTTTAAAATAATTTACAAGTTATTTTATATGTTGTGCAATAGATAAGTGAATAATTTACAATATACGATGCATTCAGCGGTTCGAATTATTGAATGTTCTATTTTAACTGAAATTTTAACGGTTCAGTACTTGAATACTTTAATTGAGAGCATAATTGATTGATTAAAAAGTTCAAAGATTTTAGTAGCTTACATATAAAAAAAATTATTTAGTATAAAATTACTATTAATTACTAAATAACTGCAACACATAATATACTTTGCATTTTTTCTATTGTTAGAAGTCATTTTTTATGCATTATAACAAGAAAAAATTCCAAGAAAAATTAATATAAAATATAGTAAAACCAACATTTCACTTCTAAACCTACGTTTGTAAAGTATGTGTGAATGTTTAAAAAAGTTTGCACGTACGTGTTTAGTTCTTAGCAAAATTTTAAGGCAAACAAAGTAGTCTGAACTAAATCCAATCTTAATAAATTCGTTTGTAAAACAATAAAAATTCCTGACAAAACTACTGCAGTATAAAGCATCTTCTTTCTTTCTCTCTTCGCGTCTTCCTTCCGTTTCTCCCTCAGCATCGCGTAACCCGCGTACGTGTCTAGGATTACAACAAACGAAGATTACCAACAATGGCAGCGAGTCATCGACAGGGAACTCCCGTCTCTCTTTCCCTTTTGTGTCCTTTGTTTTTAAAAAATCTGCCTGTTCCATACTGCATTTAATAAACATTCGGTTTCTTTTCTCTCATTTTTACGCGTGTTATTTGCGGGGGTGTTTGGTTTCGCGACTGAGAACTGTTCGCAGAAATGGGAGACGATAAGACTCAACACAATGACGAGTTAATCGGTCAAAAACCGAGTTAGAGACTTATTTTTACTGGGAGATTTTTCAAGCTGGCTTAAGTTAAGGAAAAAATTGAGATTCTGCAGGAAACTACGACGATTGAAATCACGCACATGAATTATGTATAATGGAACTCGATAATGTTTCCAATCTTACAATAAATTCTTGGTTCGACTAGATCTTAAGTGCATTGCTATAAATCAACGAAGAAGAGTGTTTAAAATAATTGTAGCGTACAATAATCGATGTGATAATATGAAAATTGCGATTTGTGTATGCGTTATTATCTGTGCATCGATTCTAGTAGCGATATCATACACATTGTCATTATTGAAGGCCGATACCATAATAATTGACATTAAAATAATTCGTTTAAAGGAAAATGGTACGCAGTAGTCTCACCGTTTTTCAACTGAGCTTCTATATCCCGTTGTATTATATTTCAAATCAGCAATGCGTCAAGCCTATATACATCTTTGATTTATACGCCAAATGTTTAAAAAGTCGCTGCCAATTTATTGGTTTATAACTCCTGCAAAACTTGTATGTTTATAATTTTATTTTTGAAACATACAATTTACGAAATCGCAGAAAAAATCGTCTTCTACCAAATACTGATCTTTTTTTAATCGTGTAAAAAAATGCAAAGACATGTTATATCGAAAATTTCAACTTTACAATAAACCATAAAAAAATGAACTTTTTCCTAATGTAAAAAAAATTTTAAAATGTAGTTTTTGGCCAATTAAAATTAAAATGATAGCTCTCAGAGATAAAATGATTTATACGCACGATCATTTTCTGGAATCTCGTAATTCGATTTCTAAACCCTTCGACTCGTTCCCAGCTTAATCCCAGCAAACAATGCCAGAATTGTTCAAGGGAGTTTTGTAGAATAAAATAGAAAACGCATCTACTCGAGCTGGAAAGCTCTTCCCGCACAGTTCGATATGCAGATAAAAGGAATAATAGAGAAGAGAGTTATGCATGTAGTCTAGAGACTTACTCTCCAACTCGTTCGCCATTCCAGCAGCTCTTATCCGGATACTCCTCGCAGATGGTATCGGCGAGGGTGCCGTAGAACGTCCTCGACCTAGCGACGCTGGCAAGGAAGTTGCCCAGTTGAGCGTGTAATCTATTCGGCACCTTGGCCCCTTGACCCGCGCTCGGGGGTGGATGCATCGGGACTCCGACGGCAGTCCGACCTCCGTCCAGGCCAAGGAGAGGACCGCCGGCGCCACTGGTGCGCGTCGATGCTGCCAGATTCGCCGGCAGCACTAGCTGCGAGATACCCGGACTCGACTCCAGCTGCGGTGCCCCGCAAACTTTGCGCACCTGCAATCACAAATTCAAACAATAAAATTAATCTTCATTTTTTTCTTCTGTCAGCTATACTGCATAAAAGACAAAAATTCAAATTTAAAAGAAAACGACAAGTGCGTAGGTGGTGTATCTAAGAATATTTATGAAGTTACGATAAATCACGAGATAATTGCCTTCCCTCCGGTAATTATCTATGATTTTTAACAGGTTTTACAAGTTTCTAGCTAATAGTACAGTAGTTCCCTCATGAGAAACGTTCGATTAATCAGATTCCTTCTGCAGGCGCTGTGGTATCACAGATAATTACGCATAATGAGAACATACTTTGTTGCGGATATGCATTATAATTACGACTAAATTCTTTCTTTCGTACAAGCAACATTAGTTGTTGTCGCGGAACTTGAATTCTTAATTGCCCCTTAAGAGCCCCTTCAATCGAATGTATGCGTAACATAACACACACTGCGCAACATTAGCACGCATATATCATTAACAGAAGCATAAATCTTTCTTCCAGCTCCGTTTCGCCCTCGATTCATCAACAACAATGAGCAGGGGCTTAATTCAATTGTTATTATCCCATTATGCGCCATTGATTTCGCTAACTCTTCCCAGTCAAATTACACGACGACAAACAATGCGATGCACTACAATAACTCCATTCACTCTCCCGATAGCAAATGTACTCTCTACAAAAGATGAAGAAAAAAGGAGAAAAAAATGCAAACGAACGAGCGTCAACTCAAGTGACACCCACAGCTTTTTTCCGCACAATCCACTGCATCGCATTCCACCGGCAACAATGAGCATATTAAAATCCTTAATCCTCTGAAAGCGACGCGTTTGGTTCGTACGCGACGACATCGGCTCGCGATCGTCGCTGCGCGAGTGTTGGAGGCAAAAAGAAAAAAAAATAACATTATTCTCTCGTTGAACAGAGTCTGGACGTGTCGCAATAACAACGCGACGACTCCTCAGACGCCTGTGTTTTACGAGCAGGCCGCGCGAGCGCGCGACTCGAGAGGGCTATATATAAATCTTAGCGCATTGAAATTTATAAATCCGTTTCGGATTTCCCGTTTTTCCGCGCGCGTACGGGGCAGGGCAGCAGCAGCAGCAGCAGCGACCCGCGAAAAGCAGCCGTCGAGAAAGAGAGAGAGAGCGAGATTGTAACGCAAATTCTCGGGCGCTTATCTGCTCGCGCGCCAATTTACATCCTTACGTTTGAGGAGGACAGATAAGGAGAAACGTGGGATTCGCAACCTCGTAGGAAGGTATCTTGTTCGGCTCTGTGTCTCTGTCTTGTATGCGTTGCACGGAGATAGTTGCGAGAGCTAAATATTTACCGATTTCCTTACTCGCCGCGCCGCCTTCTCTCTCTCTCTCCCTATATATATATATGAGCTGGATTCTTTATTCTCGCGCGCAGCCTAGCTTTGCTCTGCGCGAAATGTGTGTGCGAGCTCTTGAATCTCGTTGTTTTTAAAGGCTCGCGCCTAGCTCTCCGCCGCCGAGAGATATGATAATTTTGTGTAAATGTTTATTAAGCGAGTTTTATGCACGACCGGCGTTAAAAATGCGAAAAGGACAAAAAGAAGCTTTTCTGCGAAGCGCGCGCGTATTCGATGTTTGCTCCCTCTCTCTCTCTCTCTCTCTCTCTCTCGCGCGCGCGCACTCTTTCTGTATTAATAAGCTACCGAAAAATTCCACGTATTCGTAGAATCTCGAAAGTCAGATATACGTCGGGTAATACTTTCGCCTGTATCAACATTTTTTTCTCGTGCTTTTTCGTTTTGTCAACCGCGCGGGAACCGAGAACTATTTATAAGACAGTCCGTTTCAATAAAGTTGGACAACTTTCAAAAGCACACGCGCGTGAGTTATCCTCCTACGTCAAAGTCAGAAGCTCCGAGCCTCGGCTCTCGACGAAAAATTCGCGCCTAAACAAAAGAAAACATTGGAAATCACGCCGAGAATTCCTCTCTCTGTCTCTCTCTCTCTCTCTCTCTCTCTCTCTCTCTCTCTCCTCGTCCACTACACACAGCAATAAAATATCACGACTCAATCATCTACCAAGCGCGCATACGTATATATAGGTATAGGCAGAGAGCGAGGAAAAAGGAAAAGATGATCAGCAGAGCATCATCGGAGCCTATACCAAGTCGCTAACGACAACAGGTTTTATACGTTCTTCCTCTCCTTCGCTCGCTCTCTCAGCATCAGGTCCATCTACCTCACGCAGAGGCGAACGACACTCGGGGGCATCGAACAGCCGCTCGCGCAGCTCTGCTGCTGCTGCTGCTGCTGCTGCTGCTGCTGCTACTCTCGAGAGCGTGTATATGTGTGTCAGAAAAAAGAGACAGCGCAAAATATGAGGATCGAACGAGCCAAAAGAAATCGATGAGACCCACGTCGGTGCGAGACTGCGCGAGAGGCAGAGAGAAAGAGAGAAAGATGCTGAGTCGTTGCACGACGCCCACGTTTCTCATCGTCTTAATTAGGCGGGAGGTGGTCCGCCGCCAGTTTTCGCGCAGCTCACAGAGCACTCTCTGCTCCGCCGCGCTGGAATATCGCATATTTCCTCTTTCCCTCGGCTTATGCAGATCTGCCGAGAGCGAAGGACGTATTTTAATTACCGACGAGCTGCGGGTTATATGTTCCGCGCGCGCTTATATCGACTCTGCACCGCTCTCTCTCTCTCTCTCTCTCTCTCTCTCTCTCTCTCTCTCTCTCTCGATGGCTCGAGATGCTTTTGATGATGATGCGCAGATGGTTCCGTTATTGTTGTCGTTTATCCGGGCAGCTTTCAATAAACGCCCCGGCTTTCATGTGCGCGCATTGAGCTCGTCGATGGAAACGTTTAATTAAACGGATCAATCTGCTCCGCTGGAAAAATTCAAGTATCGCTCGTCTCTGCTGTGCAGCTGCAGTAAGTAATAAAAAGCCGCTACATCGCGTGTATACATGCGTGTATCGATATAACCCGCTATACTACACTGCGATAAAATAAACAGAATCCATAATACCTACTGTTACACGAGAAAAACGGAGGAAAAGATAAAACCATTCGTGCAGGGTGTATCTCGCTGCTGTGCGAGAAAAGCTGTTATCTCTCAGCTGTCGTTTTTTCATGAAAGCCCGCCTGATGATTCGAACGCCGCGAGCTAGACAGTACTCTATACGGGATCTAAATTTAATCATGGGAAGATTAATTAAACTACACCGCACTGAAATAGACTATAATTTCCTCTTTTCTCTCTTTGGTCAATCGAAATCCTCGAGCGTTTGACTATTTTTGTCTTTATTCGACACCCATCGGTATTGGCGAACACACCTTTCTCGCTCGGACGCTTCGCAAGCGCACTTGCGCGAAAACAAAGACGCAATCGAAGATCGATTGTACACGGCAAAGTCAGCTGTTTCGTTCTGAGAAAAAGCGCACAGCAGCTCCTGCGGAACAGCGTTCATTACCCATCGATATAGTCGTGCAATCGCGTATCTCCCCCTCTATAACAATATATTTAATACACAATAATAAGAGGCAACGAGTATTAGCGCATTAACAAACCCGGCTTATCTCGATCGATATTTCATCGTCACGTGCGCGCTGAAATAAAAGAACAGGTAATTTATATCCAACCAATAGCCCGCTATACTTATATGCCATACACCCACACATAGGCACATACATAGAGACACATATATATGCATGTATTTATTGTGTCTCGCTGATGGAAACTGGTATACGTAGGTGGTCAATATAAAAATAACCCCTCTCGTATAAGCACTGCACACTTGTATGTCTATGTTATAGTCGTCTAAGAAGAGGAAGCCAAAGATGCCAAAGAGTACGTAAAGCCATTATTCAGTTTTCCCATTTTTTTTTAAATCTATTTATTATTATTTTTTTTTTCTAGCTCGTATATCTTCTGGTGATTTACGTTTAGTCGTGTACTGTTGTGCATTATTGGAATCGTGAAAAAATGTGATTGTGTAAATGCAGGCCTCGGCCTCGCTGATTTTCAGGCTTTATAGCCTGAAAATCAGCGAAATTCTGTCGTTGCTGTTATTTTCTTTTGCGCCAAAATTTAATGAAAATTGAAACCAGTTTGTCAATATTGTGACTATAGGTGCTGTAGAAGAACACTTGATAACTTCTAGCAATAAATAAACAACATGATATAACTGTAAACATCATTGGGTAAACGGTAAACGTTGTAATATGTCAAATATAAATTTGCATTGCATGAGCTATTTTTGACCCTTGAATCAGACGATGACCTGTTTTAAAATGATACGCTTTTTTCTTTAACATTTTGGTTGTTACACAGTTCAACAATAAGGTTGCAAAACAAATACGACTAAAGATGATTGACTTGTCAAATATTATTTGCTAATTCAGCTTAATCTAGTTTATGTGCAGCGGTTCTGGATTTAGCAAGCATGTATTCACTCAAGTCAGACTTAAAAATACTTAGTGTGGCACACTTAGCTGAATTTCGAGAGAGACAGGGAACGGAATAGTTGACAAAGAATCGACACGTGCACAAACGAGGAAAATACATTGGAGTTAGACGCTTCAATAACAAGAACAATTTAACGTAATTTGCGGTATTTTTGACAATTCCCATTTTAACTTTAGCGCGCAAAATCCTGCAATAATAAAACGGATGAAATAACCTAATTAAACCGAATCGATTTGTCATTGCTCTGAGCGTATAAAATGAATTTTCGCTTAGTTTGAGGCGCCAGCCGTTACCTTTCCAATTTAACGGATCTTTGGAGTTGGAGATTTTTTGAACCGCGAAAAATCACCCGTAGTTCATAAATCATTCAGAAGACCCGCTATGATAATAAATTCACTCCCGTCTTGTGTATACGTATACTCATCAAAAGAACGTGCGCAAACAATAAAGCTCGCTGCTATACAGCGATCACATCGATCTATAAGTAAATCCGAATTTAATGCGTATTTGTGGAAGGATGAGAAATTAAAAAAAATTGTGCTAAATCTTTGAAGTAATTTCTTTTACTGTAAGTGACAAATAAATAAGGAAAAAATATATAATATTCTTTTCATAACAATATTGGACATAATTATTTTCTAAGCTATCTTTACACTATATCTATGTAAAAATAATTATAGTGAGAAATAAATTGGCAAAGTATTCATTACGGTAATTCCATGAATTGTATGTCTTGAAGGTCGGAAGAAGCATTTCGTACATAAAAAGTTGCTTATGCAATCGACAGTTATGCAAAATAATGAACAGCTTAGATTTTTACAAATTAACAAGCTTCTACCTTGTTTCAGTTAATTGTATTGTTTTGAGTGTATAACACGTAGAAACGTGTCAAAATCTTTAATTCGAAAAAATAAGATAAAGATATACTCGGCGCATTTCCCATGCATATAGTGGCAGGTATATCGATTATGATAAACATCGCAACATCATCATGAACTTTAGAATAGCGATGCGCAATGAATTCATTTAAAATACAAGGAAGCACTGAAAATATAATATAAGCTTCTGGACCCAGAAAAAGAAAAGAATTCTGGAATCCGGTAATCCAATCTCCCTTGAAACCGGCTATAGCGGTGGAAAAAGAAAAAAACGAGCACATAAACGTGTACACATATAATACATTCACGCAAGAGAGTCGAGCCTCGTTCGAGTATAGACTTATCTCGAGAGAGATGCGCAAGGCCAGTGTGAACGAACGATAATCGTCCTCCGCGATTATTGCGTACATTACAAGATACTCTTATATATAATATACACACACACACACACACACACACACACACACACACTCGCGCCTACATACGTGCAATGTGTATACATCCGTTTCTTAAGGTATTGAGCTACATCTTTAGAATACTTGATTGAGCAAGTTATAATTCGTCGCGTCAATCAGTGAAACCGATTTCGAGTGGATTACTTAACATAATATAGATTCGATTAAATAAGGAGATTCAATTATCGAATCTGTCGTCTGCATGATGAAATGTGTATTGATGTCAGGAGTGCATATTTATTGTCGATTCCTGTGTTAATTAATGATTGATGAATTCCCCAGTTATGCTCTACATACATAAATCTATTATAGTGCGGCTAATATTAACCGTTTACAATTAAAGTGATCAAAAAATTACTTATCAAAAACTAACTAGACTATATCCTGAAAAAATTCTTTCAAATTAGGAGAAGGAATTCTCTTAAATATCTTGATTGAAAAGAAAAAATATTTTTGCTTCAAACAAATTTTTAGTATTCTCGTGAAGTCTGCTAAAAAGCGGGAGGATTGCGCGTATATATATACCAGCATAAAGTCAGATCTTCATCAAAGAGAAAATTTTTTTTTTCAGTCCAAGTGACGAGTTCTTCTCGGTTCAAGTGCAGCTGATGATGATAAGAGTTGAGAAGGAAAAAGGAAAAAAAAGAAACGAGGAGCTCGTTGGGGGTCTTGAGTACGCGCGAGCGATGAGAGGATTCGGCTTTATGAGTTTCTTGTATAGAGGCTATTTGGTTATCCGCGAGTACACAGTACAGCTTATATGCATGTGTGCGTATATAAGCGTGTATTCGAAAGTTGGAGAACGTAGAGATACGCGAGCTTCAGCGCAGAGGTGTCGCAGCTGCGCGCGCGAGGAAGGACGATGACACAGGATTTATGCGCACTACTGTGTGCATTTGAAGCTTTGAACCTGCAGCTGAGATACGATGTGTACGCGCGTTACAATTTATTCGCCGCTCGTCGAGTGGAGATTGAATACATTGTTGCTAATGAGAGCTGATTACTCAACTTACGGAGAGCTGCCGCAGTATGCGCGCGCGTGATTCACGCGATTATTTATTCGACACTCGGATTTCGCGATGCCAAGAAGAGTGATTTACGCTCGGAAGAAAAAATCTAGTTCTCCTTTAGTTTTCCTTCGCCGCGTAAGTATCTGATGAAATATTGATTGAATTTTGAAAAAAATAAAGAATTTCTATTTTTCTATATCGTGTGTGCGCAATTTGCGTGATCGTGAAATCTCGTCGGCGACGTTTCGATAAATTACAGCTGAGGAAATATAGACACAAAAGTGATTATTCGTCGGGCATATATAGTTTACGTAAGAGAGACGCACACGCAGGAGAGTCACCTGCTGCCGCCGCAGTATCTGCTCGATAATACCACTCGGATAGACCATAAAAACTACCTACAACAAGTGAAGAGGCCAATAAAAATCCAGCCAACCCCCTATTCTCTCCTGTAAGCTTCTATGCATCTAGCCCCACGCAGAGAGAGAGAGAGAGAGAGAGAGAGAGAGAGAGAGAGAGAGAGAGAGAGAGAGAGAGGTACGCAACGTGGCGAACATTACAACAGGCATCTTCAAAATCTTGTAATCATCGCGACCCCTAGATCTAACAATAGAGAAATAACAAAAAAAAATAATAACACAGAAGAAGAATCCCTATCACGATCCCCCTCAATCTGTTCGCAGACACAGAGATAGACTCTATCTCTCTCTCTCTCTCTCGTTGGTAAATGGCAAGTAAGTCCCGAGGAAGAAGCCCCGCGTAAGCAACGGGGCTCTATATTCTCGTCGGCTCGCAGTCAAGTTCACCCACGCGGGTAGCGTGACTCAGGTACACGGCCCCCGGAAATCGAGATATATCGCGCTGGGGAACAACGATTCTCTCTCACTCTCTAAATACACACACACACACACACACATGTATATATGTATAAAGCGGTCAGGGCTTGGAGAAGCTGCGGATTTCCGCGAACCGAGCGACGATTCGATAATTACGAGCCCGGAAGCAAGAGGCTTCGGTTACAGGCGCCGAACCCGCAGTGCAACACGAGCCTGTGCGAGACGGGCTGCTGCGGACGCGCGCACACGTGGGAACGGGATTTTGCGCGAGCGGTACTTGTGCAGGCCAGCAGCAGCAGTACCGCGGAGAGTGAGAGACCGACTCGTTGAGCAAGGTCTTCGCTGCATTCGGGCTTTTTGACTGATTTGCTCCTGTACGAGCTCTGACGGATATGAAATTTATCCGGCGATACATAGCTGCGTTCTATAGAATTAATTCCTCTGCACTGCTGTGTGAACCACGAGCAATGTAGCGCTAAATTTTAACCAGTTTCGGAAAATTCACCAGATAATGTAGTAATACGATTCACTGAGCCGAAGCACTGCAAACCTCATTTTACCGTCCATTGAATTCGACTTGATGCAATTTATAAGTTTTACTTTAGAATTTTAAACTTGTGATGAAATTTGTTTGCACAAAAACATATTCTTGAAAGTACATTACGCAAACATTGAAAAAACTAAGATTTGCCAAACCATTTCTCTCTCTCTCTCTCTCTCTCTCTCTCTCTCTCTCTCTCTCTCTCGTTAATGATGAAGTATTATTCTAGGAAAAATCCCAGAGTGCACTGGCCAGTGAGTGCGAACGAGCCGACAATATAGGTTATGAAATGGCGACAAAATGCGCGAGAATAATCCGAGCAGTAGCACTTATAGCCTTTAGCATGGGAGCATTCATAGCAGAGTGTTGGCTTATGACCGATGCAGAACCCCTTAATGACTTGGGATTTATAAAGTCCCATAACTATAACGACAAATCTCAAATTTACAACTAGCTTTGATGCATAATTCATGAAAAGCCTTGTGCTGGCTTTGCAAGTATTCATCATGAATTCCTCATCCAGTCTCGAAATAACATCTCTACGAGGTCGATGAGGTTCATAAACGAGAAGGAATTGGCTCGTATTAGCTCGCATTAAATTTTCAATAAAGAGATTCGTAAGCAAAGTGCGAGAGAGAGAGAGAGATAGAAGTTGGAACCCGTTCGATAGAGGGAGAGATCGTTGACCGTGTTGCGTATATAGACGCATATATATCAATGTTGCGATTGACACGCCTCATGTGCGCCAGTCGCTCTCCCTACTGTGAGGCTTCTCTCTTTCTATTTCCGGAAGTCCACGTCTCATGATGTTTCTACAGTGCTTACGTGACTTTTTTCTACAGAAAATTTCATGTGAAAAAAATATATTGAAACGACACATTCTACACTACACGATTTATTCATTCACAAATTCATTTAATTTCAATAACAATATTTCGTGTCAAGCCGTAAATAAATAAGGGCCGACCCTGTTCCGACGAGCCATGATTGCGCAATTCATCAAACTTTTCTCACTGTACATGAGATTATAATTTCGACACGAAACTCATCGTAACGACTAACAGTATCGTTTTACTCCTCTCTTTCTTACCGATACGAAGACTACCGCAAAAATTCGATATTATACCAAATGGTCGGCAGCGTCGACCGCATAAAGCTTTCATTCGCGGCTCGCTTCATATTATAGTGTATATTTTCGAGTCCATTAGCCGCGGCATAACCGCAATACGTATCGAATGTCCTAACATGAATAAGATATGCACATTTCAGTGTGTCGTTCTTCGTCTTCTTCTTCCACATCTTCTACATCCTCTTCAGACGTTTTACATAGATACACAATTGCATGCACAATGTGCACGTATAGTTTGGCATTAATAGAGAACGAAAGGCGCGACGGCTCGATGGCTTATACAAGAAGACTGATGGAAAGGGAATGGGGGGGGGGGGGCAAATAGGAGTTCAGTTCAGAGTTCAAGCAATTTAGAGCTGCTATGAGCTATATGCCGTCACGGTAATGCAAGACCTGTGTGTGGGTGGGTTTGACGCGAAAAGTTTGGACGTCGGTTGGGCGCGAAAAAACAGTTTGACGGCAGGTGCAGTCTCTTAAGACGTGGAATAATCGAGGATGTTGTGATCATTTTCATAATGTTCACTCGAGATTCAATATTAACTTTCGGCATTTGAACTTTCGGCCTTTGAAACTTGCCTGATGCGCGATGTCTTGGTGAAACCTGGACGTTGATGGATCCTCCTCAAAAATAGGAAGCTTCTTAAAGAATTACAGACTACACGATTTAAAACTCGACCCTTCCTCCTTACATGCAAAAATCGAAATGTACAAAGTTTGCGAGAAAAAAATGCAACAATAATAATAGAATTCCCACAAGCTTTACATGCAGATTTCTTTTGATATTCCCGGTACGTTTTACAAGCCATTATTCCTTTCCCTTTCAGCCTCTTCTCATTTCTCACTTCGTTCCTCGAGCGCCTTTTGCGGTTATTATTCTCTTTTTCTCGAGCACTTCGTGTTTGGCTTTCTCACGAAGTTCGCGCCGTCGCTGTCGCCGCCGCCGCCGCCACTGCCACCACCGTCGTTGTCGTCGTGACTGACACTTTTGTTTTTTAGCATCAGAAAACGAATGATTTTTCATTAAAGTCGCTAATTGAACGAGCTCGCCGAGACGTATCGATGCAGAGAAGAATAATTGTGAAAGTTTACTCGCCGAAAATTTGTCTAGCGACTGTGTGTATAAGTTAGGTAAAATGGGGTAAGTTGATATGCCACAGGAACAAATTGCAATAAAAATTGAAACAAAACCTTAACGATGTTATTATGAGCATACTTTGTCGAATTCAGAGTGAATAATTAGATGAATAAGTAATTCAAAAATATGATTTATTATATCCTCATATATGTGGGCGGGTAAGATTTTGACACACTCTTTTATTAGTTTCTTCATTTATTCTGGTATACAAGGCTTTGCACCATAATTAATTATAAAATGCAATCACTTATGATTGTACCAAACACACAGACAGTTTATTTAATAATAAATAGTCTATAGGACTAAAAATGTTAGAAATATTGTTTAGTGTCAAAAAATAATTGATATATAATAGCAGAATAAAAGCCATGAAAATAGTACAGACAGAAAAATATATTATGATGTACATTCCCACATATTGGTAATTATATTGAATTGTACATACAACTTTCATATTCTCATAAAGCTCACACCTCTTCACGATCAAACAATCCATTTATATTTTTAGTCGTCAACTAAACGGTCATGGAACCTGTGAATTAAATTTATGCAAACGAATCAAATTTATGAACGATCGAGTATGATTTTAAATAGAGCTAAAACTTTATTGGGGAGAATAAACTAAAGTTGTATGGTCAAGACTTTATTCACGCTGTCATTTTCCAAACGGTTTTCCTGGTACGGATTACAATTGAAAAATCCAAGGCGTCGCGGTCGTCGAGTAAAAAGTTGGCGGCTAATTGAAAACAGCTGCACTCGAGACGTGATCGACGAATTCAATTTCCATTGGCGAGGACCACTTTTAAATAGATGACCAAGTTTCTTCAACTCGAGCTCGCTTGCTTTTACACGAATGAGCGACTGCTTTTATTTGCCGCGTGCAAAAATCGAGCTTCGCTTCATCGAAGAGAAAAGGAGAGAAGAAGAAAGAGAGAAACGTACAGTTTTAGCCCTCGGTCGTAGGCTGGCTTCTCTCTCTGTCCCCTCGGCGGAAAAAGGCCAAGTGTATACCTATATGTCTATACACGGGCGGTGCGCGCGCCCCTCGAGCTCCTCAATAATTCAATATCCACTTTATCGCCGGCGTGACAGTGCCGCCGCCGCCGCCGCCGTCTCGAAATTAATTTTGAGAAGCAATTAAAGGCGCGCGCGCGCGCGCGAGAGAGAACGTGTGGAGTCCAAGTTTGAAAAATGAAGGCGTCCGTCGCGAGCAGAAAAAAAGACGAGGAAAGATTGGATTAATTTCCTTTCTTCTTTTTTAATCTTTAATAGAAATTAATATGCTGAAAACGGATTTCCCCTGCGTTTCCTTGTACACCGGCGGCTTTTATTTTCGGATCAACATCGCGCAACGTCCGCGTGTCAGATCTCCGCGTTATAATTTATGCTTACAACTGGCTTCTCAGATTTATTCTCAGAGTTAATTTGTGTCGTTTTGCTAATTGATGCGCCGGTACCGTGCAAAATAGAAGCGCATCATTCAGCCCGCAGTCGTCGCGATTGATATTCCCGTCGTGATTTACGAGACAAAACCACATGCTAAATAAACGAGGCCGACCCAGATTCCGATGATTAACGCCCTATCAAAAAACCACTTTGCCCGCGCGATCAAACGCATTACCGCTGCGTTTGACGTGTTCCACCAAGAGAACAAATGAACTCCGGAAAACGCTTAGACGTTATCTCGTGAATGTGCCCCTGAAGAACGATCGAACCCTCCTCGACAAATGAGAACGATGTGCGGCGAGGGGGAGAAGCCCGCGAGGGTGCGCGAAAAAAAAACCCAACACGCACCCCATACAGGAGGAGGTCGACCCGTCGACGATCGGCAAGTGAGAAAAACCGTGTGTAAAGGGATTCCTTGCGGAAAAGCTGAAAGAATAAGAGGCTCTATACAATGCGGGGTAGAACGGTTGATTGGGCCGCATTGTTTATCGTCAGAAAGTTTAAATGCCCGACGACAAATGTTAATATCTCGAGGCTCTCTATACAGCGCACTACAATAATTTACTGCATTTAACAGCATAAAAACAACGGGTTGTTTATGTACATTGATTGCTCAACATCATTTTTCAATCTACACGGAAATCGAAGATCAAAGTCGTGTTCCGTTATATTGTACCGGGAATACGTTCGACCCCCTCCGCGAACGCCTTTCACACAGTCGTGTCTATATTAATCACTTGGTTAAAGTTGAAAGCGAAAAATCCGACATCACGAAAAGGCGCTCTCGCTCGTCTTGGGAAGAAAAGGAATTCAAATTATGGGAAAAACACGAGGCTAAAGAGTCGGCCGATCGTTCCGAGAAGATAAATCAACACCTACACGAAGCCGATAATCGGTGACGTGGCAACTTTTTTCCCGAACGGCTCCGAGGTATCGTTGCGTGGCTAATGCGCAACGAGGTCCGAGTGAAATCTTCTCCAAGGTCGTGGAAAATCACCCGCGCGAGCAGCTCGTCGGATCTTGTTGGGGTACAGGATAAGCTCTTCTCTCCATGTTTTAAATATGCTATAGGTATTAGCGACTTTAGACGCGTTTCGTACCTTCTATTTTATTTTTTTGAGGTTAGGATAGTTTCACTCTTATCTGAGTTCATAACAATGTGGACAAACAATCAAGAGGTTATGTACATTAGATTAACTTAGGGTCTATTCGAATTCAAAAACAGGAGTACAAGTAAATTTGACAACGACGCAGGGCCGACCCTGATGTATACGAGCGACGCACCGTCTGTGGAAATTTCCTAACTAAACAACGGAAATGGTCTGATTGCACAACAAAACGGCCAATTATGGAAAATTAATAGAAGGATCATTCGTCTCTTTTTTACATGATGTTGTGTGAAGGAAATGCATAGGGGGGAAAGATTGTTATCCTTTGACTGTGATTCAGTAATGATCAATCTATGCATCAGATCTCGAAGTAATCGAATGAGCAGCAGAGTGCATATACGTACGGGATCGATCAATTATAAATGGGCTGTGGATTAAGCTTGGAAATATGTAAATTTGCTTGAGAATCGAGGACAGGATAACAGGACACCGTTATAGTTGCGCGGTCTGTACAGGTCACATGAAGCTCGAGAACATAATCGAGCATTAATCGATAGTCTATAATATAATTCAATAGAAATCGATGCAGCATTAAGGCAGTTTACACAACATTACAAGAGCAGCGGCGATTACTTTATCCAATCCGAACGCAGGACTAAATTACAGAGATTTGCAGGTTCGCGCATATAAAAATAAATGTGAAAGCCATGAATCGACTCGCGCGCGTTATCAATCGATTTGGAAATCTAATAATTTACGACTCAGCGGTAGAGGTACACGCGCTCTGCACGCAGCAACAATGAAGAAGCAGCAGCGCATCCGAGGGGATAAGGAAGAAAAGGAAAGCAAAAACGAAATTGAAGGGGGTACCCACCACCCCGCAGCGCTCGGCGCATTCCACGCATCCTTGCAATCGCTTTGACTCGCCGCGCGAGAGGGCACGCTGGTGGGGAGAGAGAGAATCAAACCTGCTGCCGGTCTCCTCCTCCTCCTCTTTTCTTCTTCCTCCTCCTCCTCGCTCACTTTCGATTTCTGCGAACGCAGAGGAACAGGTATACCACATCCGCCTCTCTTGCGCGCGCGCACTTTCGAGGTGACCGGGGCTTTTCGAAGCGCGAATATATTTTTAACAGTTTCGCTGTGTGCCGGGAGAGATTCAATTATACACGCTTTGCGCTTTCAATCGAAAGAGAGAAAGAGAGAGAAAGAGCAAAACCCTCGCTGCTGTGTTCCAGACAGATGCGCTTCTATTTTCGAGAGCGTGTATCCGTGCAGCAGCGCCGAGAAAACTTTGGTGCGGGCCGTGTAATTTAGCCGAGTTTAATTGAGTTGGAAGGATACAGTGTGCTTTTAGCTCTTCCTCTTATAGACATGTGTATGCGAAAAACTCGTTTTGACTTCGATGCGCTGCCGGCTAATCATTATCATCGGCGCGATATACCGCTCAGATGCTTCGACAAATTTGGTCGTGGCTATAATATATTTCAATTAAACGGCCGAAGAACGATTGACATGTAAATAAGTGTTAAGGAAAAGTTTCCTCTCTCTCTCTCTCTCTCTCTCTCTCTCTCTCTCTCTCTCTCTCTCTTTATACCTGAGGATCATTGACTGCTTTTATTTGACGATTATTTCAATTCTCTTTCGCTCAGCTACTTTATTAACGCCTGTAGGCTAACTAGTCGTAAGGCGTTCTTACAAATTTATACACAATTTATGGTTGCTCAAGCAAAGTAAAAGCGCACAATATAAAATTGTAATAAAAACTATAACAAAATAAAATAAAGTAAAGTAAAAGTAAAAATCATAAACAAACAGAAATAAATAAAGATTTCATGGTTTTAACAAAAATAATGTATACATTGTGAAAAATAAACAATTAACACTGCATTTGTAGAGCAGTAAACATTTCCACCAGATATTCAACTGTGAGACTGTAAAGTACAAGTTTGTGGCAACGCAAATAGATAATCGAGCAAGTTTGACTTAAATAATGAAAGAGGCGGACTAACTTTACTGTGTACAGGAAGAGAGTTCCAAAATCGCATACCTCTAATAGCAAACGAGTTATTATACATTTCTGTGCGTGCAAGTGGTATACAAAAAGCAAAGGCAGAGAGAGAGAGAGAGAGAGAGACAGAGAGAGAGAGAGAGAGACAGAGAGAGAGAGAGAGAGAGAGTTTGAAGGGCCTCACGCCAATTAAAAGAGCTCTCGAGGCCACGTGCGTGCTCTTTCAAGATAGTTTTCCAATCGAGAGGCTTGGGCTTCACAGGTTAAAATACGCCCTTCTAATGGTGTGATGATTTTTTCGAGGAGCAGAGGGGCAAGGAGCCAATATTTTTAATTCATGTGTATATCGTAGTAGAATATATATTCCAAATACAACTCGCATTATTACTCATATCATATACCTTTTTGATTCTGGATGATGTTTAAGTGACAAATTATCAATTCGAAACTGTGTATAAGTACAACTAAAAAGATATAAATATGCAAAAGCTTGAAGACAGTATATATTGCATGTATCTATATAATAAGCTGTATATTTTTATGTCCATTAAATCGTGTTTAAAGTTACGGAGCACGTTCTGAGACGATGTAAAAGTAATTACGATTAAATATGAGTTCGAAAAGGCGTTATTTACATTTTTAGCAATAGTTTCTTAGTATACCTCTCATGCCACCATTATAGAAAATTCATTTACCAAAAAGGCCTACGAGATTTACAACTTTTTGACTATGTTAATTACTATGCAATATATATATTTTGTATAATTATGATATGTTCATATTACAGAACGTGTACAGCAAAGCATAATGTACCACCTACATAATCGAGTGTTCTCTAAATCAAAGGGTTTTTAATAATATCCTTATTCTCATGTAGTAAAATAAATTTATTAAATTCTATATTTTATTTCATTCACCTTTTCTGATAATATCATGTAAATTACAAAGGAATGAAGTAATTTTAAGAATAAAATTATGAAATTTTTGAGTAATACTAAAATAATTAATTCTCAAACGAAAATAATTGTGAATTTATTTTATATATGAAAATAATTGAGAATTTCTCATAACAGGCAGTTTTTCAAGGGCGTCAATCAAAAGGGTTGGGTTATTATAGAGATTTTTCAATGAAAACTGATATTACGATCGTCATAACCAAGCGGTCACGTAAAATTAATTTTTTAATAAAAAGACACCCCGCTGACATCGAGCAGAAATTTATATATATAATAAATTGAATTTTATGATATCGTCGATTCACGTGCAACGACTAAAACTCGGTATTATGGTTGGCAATCGTATATTTCAAACATTGATTTGCTGTCATCGACAATTTCCACATATTGCAGAATTTTGCCGCAAACGATAAAAGTAAAAAATCATGATAATGTTATGCAAGAATTTTTATAACACGATGAAAGTATATACTTTCGTACGAAGCTTTAGCAAAATTCTATACCGCAAAAGAACAAAATAAGAATGAACCCGCGTCGTGTTTTCAAAAAACCCGAATCGGCTTGGGTGTTGCCGAGACAAATCGGCCGAAAAGAATAAGCAAAATTTTCATTCTCTCTCTCTCTCTCGCTCTTCGACCGATATCGAATTTCTAGTATAGCATCTCATAAAAAAATCGTCCAAGGGTTTCTCGCGTCGCATAAAGCGACGACATAATTAATCAAGTCAAAATATCCTTCCCTCTTCAGATTCTCCAATTCTCACAAAATGGGATTGCTATTTACAAACAAAAATCTGCTAATAACAAATATTATGCATAATATCTTAAAATTAGATTTGTTGATATCTGCGCGATTGCTTCTTTTTATTATGTTGTTTATAAATATTGTTTCGTATTTTTAAAACGACACTCTTCATGCTTAAATAAATTTTATCTGATCATATCGAACATAAAAAATAAAAATCAATTCCTAATAGTCTTATTTACTTACTTATTTGACTGCGTGGAATCTTCTTGTATATAAATACGATTTTTTATTTACATATATACTTTCCATTTTGAAAAAAATGTATTCCTTATGAACCATTTATGTTGTAATCTCTCGTCTAACTCAATTTTCCATGCATAGTTATATATTTACCTATACAAAGTTATTTGTCACATGAACTGATAAAAATTTCGAACAAAAGAATACGTTTATAATGTATCAAAAAAATTTATTTTTGCATACAGCAAAAACGAAATGTATGTATACATTTATACACTTTCCTTTTGTAAAAGCAACCCATTTTTTCTGAGGGTATTGGAATCTGATCGTTTACCCAAATAGCTTGCGATAATTTTATTTCGAGAATACGTATAGAAAATGAAATCCGCGTAAGGGCGAGCGTAAGAGTTTCTATACTTTTAATCAAGCTGTCCCACATCAAAGAAACTCATCTTTTTCCCCGCACTATTTCACACGACTCTCTGTCAACGGCAGATGTAACAGGAGAGTCTTTCGTTAAAAGTAATAAAGTACCAACAAAAAGAAAATCTCTACGATCCAGATAAAAATACTTAATCTCTTCATCTTCTATACTCCGGTGGCTAGAGAGTTTCTACCCTTCTAAAAGAAAAAAAAACACCGTCGTCGCCCTTCGCTCTGAAAAGGCGCAGTCCGCCGGAGCTTTCAGAGCGACCTCGGAGGAAAAATTGCGGAAAAACGGCTTTCAAGAAGAAAATTCAGTCGAGTCTTTTAAGCCGACCATCGCCCACACATACGGCTTTCGACAATTACGGGATTGTGCACGCGGCACCGGCTCTTTGTGCAGAAAGAAAAGCTGAGTTTTCTCCCACGTGAGCTAGGCTTTCCTCTACGATACGCTCGCCGCGTTTTCTTTCCAGAGGACACGACGTAGCGCTTTTATCGGGAATTCGAGCAGGAATTTATTGTGCGCCTGTCGGCTTTTGGCTGCGGAATACAGAGGGAAAATTATCCTTGGTTGCGGAAGGATACGCAGGATTTTGTATTTGCTGAAGATGTGAAAGGGCGATTTTACGTAGATTTGTGGTATAAGCTGGACTGCACTCTTCTTTATTTTCATTGTTCTTTCCGCTTTTCAGACTCTCTAAACTAAGTCTCTCTAAACTTTAATGCACATTATATTCCCGCGCGCGCCGTATAGTAACCTTTAAACATAAATTATAAGGCGAATAAAAAGTATGTATAGGTGGAACGAAGTTGTTACGCCTTCGGGCTACTGGAAAGCGCGAAAAAGCAAATATTCAAGTCGTTCTAGGTCCGTATAACCGGGCACTAAAAACTATTAACTCTTTATCGCATTCGCGGCAATTACTTTATGCAAAAGAGACTGATTTAATTTAACAGGCGGCGTATACTTTTATATAATTTCAATTTTGATGGTCAACTGACGCGAGCCGTTACGGATCACAATACAGATATCCAAGCTCACGCTCGCGAGAGCCTCGAGCTGAAATGGAAAATTCATCGAAGATACGCGCGAGGTTGCGCGCAGCTGAATATCGCAGAAGCGATGCTTTCAACCCTCTCGATTCCAAGTGCAGCGTCCGAAGAAACGCAGAGCGAATAATTTTCGCTCTTCCTACACGCGGCGGAGAAATCCATGATGCATGCAGCTCGCGTCCATAATGTATGAGAAAATCACTCGCGTCTACACAGGCTACGTGATATATTAATCGCGCTTTCGAGCCCCAAAGTTTTTCGACCCCGCGAGAGAGGGAGCTATCGCGCATTCGGAATTTATGTGCTTTTCCCCGCTGCTGCTGGTTCGAACTTCTCTCTCTCTCTCTCTCTCCTCTTGCTCGCCTCTCTCGTGTTTACGAATTTAGCGCGAGAGCTTAGGCGCGGTGAGGAGAGCGCAGAGTCGTGGGAATAAATCATGCTGCATCATGCTTGTCATAACTTTGATAAAACGTAATAAAAGCGACGCGACGCCACGCCGTCTGAGAGTTCGCGCTCGTATGTAGTTTTGATGAGTTGAGGAAATAAGGGGCCGGAATAAAACACCAGCGGGACTGGTTAAATAGTGATAATGCGATATGAATTGGTGCTTTCTTCGGGTAGCTATGCGAGCCCGCTCTAAATCGACAGAACTGGGCTAACCTATAATTCCTTTGCCGCCACCGCCTGTTATACAGCGCTGTGTACTTAGGGTTACATGACTTCTTGATCGTCTCGCGCTCATTGCATTTCGTTCTGCACTGCACGTTAAAAAGTCCTTCTCTTATAGTCCTGCAGCTGTGTAGACAATTATATCGACGTTCCATTAACAATAATTATAATAATTAACAGAGATAGAGGCCTATACTGTAGATAAAAGCCGCGAGAGTACTGTATAACTATGGACGGAAAGCGTCGTTCTGAGGAATTTTCAAGAGAAGACCGCCGATATGAAATGTGAAATCAATCCTCTCGCCCCGACGACTCTGCAATACTTAATGCATATAACGCCATCAGGGTCGTCTAGACTTCACTGTACCAGAGGCACGCAATATAATATCCATTTCTGCAGCCGTCTGGACAATCGGTCTGCGATGAAAACGTGACTCTCGATTTCGATCCAGTTATTTTCCGTCATTTATTAATATATATATACGCGAAATTATTTCGCGAACGCTGCGACGCTGCTCTGATTGACGCTTTATATAACGCAGATGCAATTTTTTTCCTAAATTTAACGGCCGCAACTTGTATAAATTAACGAGGTTTGAATTTCCAAATGGGCGTATTACGTGCTGTAGCTATATATACATATGAAACACACACCGGCGGTGTTTCAGATTTATCGCCGTCTCGAGCATTGAAGAACACAAACTTTGGAGCTATATCAAGAGACTGCGGCGGTTCGCGAAATACGAGCATTTTTACGCGTTGAACAAAAAACGCCTAGACCCGCTGAGCAAATTGAAAGTTAACGAGAGAACATTCGAGTTATGCACTTTTAGGAAAAGCCATTCGCACTCTGACGGCTGTAAACACAGCTTATACTTTTCGGGGTTATATTGCTTTCAGTACAGCTTTTTGTCAAGATACGATACTGCGTTTAGTGCTTATGCTGTTTGGAAAATACATCGTTTTCGAAAATACTGGCAAATTCTGTATAAGGTATTTTGCGCGCTTTATGTCGTTCTGTATCTTCCCATTATTCAATAGTATTGTGAGAAAAAATCCAGTTTTAATCTGCTTCGTTCTTAGTAAACATTATTTTTGTATTAAAACATTTCTTTGTAATATTATAACACTTAACTTGATAATCCTAACTGGAATTATAAGTTTGATAAAGGTATTTTTTAATACTACTTTTCTCTATTTTTTTATTTTTATAGTCTTCTGAAGTCCTTATTACGACGAGTCTTGTATAGCTGCAGTGCATTGCGTTATGTATTCAGCACGAATGTACTTGCAAGTTTCCGTTAAACTTATAAAGTTAAAATACTTCTATTAAAATGTTAGTTCATAAGGAAAATTAAGGAGCTAAGATTTAAAAAAATGGAAAGATATGGAGTACACAAATCGAAAGTAGTAACAGCCAGGTACGGTAGTACTTGATAAATCAGCCGCGAAAATCTTCTTGCTACCCGTAATACATCACGACAGTCTCAAAGCAAAAAGCAGAACTGCATCGGGAAAAATGGGCAACGGCATAAAGAAAAAAGCAAGTATGGAGAAGAAATCTGTCCAAAGTGTCTCACTGCAAGAAGAAGGGGCAACATACCGAGCGATAAGACTATGTATAAGTACACACAGTATACTCACCGCGGCAGCGTTATAACCGCGCATGATGTGGGCGCGGAAAGTCCCCCCCCCCCTCTCTCTTTCTCTCTCTCCGGCCACATCAGACTACCCGTATACATACAATACATACATATCGTCGCGGTCACATGGCAACAGCAATCTCGACGCGATTCTGCTCCCTTCGCTTGATTCAGCAGCTGCGCTGCTGCTCCACATTGCGAGGTGATATCGAGTTTGCGCTCGGAAGGAGCTCTTCTCCGCGCGCGTTCTGTACAGCGACGCTCCCCGAGTGTTTTCAATTTGGTCGCGGATGCTTGAGCGGGAAATGGAAGAGTTTTCGGAAAAGCTTTTTCCGAAAAAGCTTCTCCGCGGAGCTGGCGCGGTCGAGGTATATAATATATATACGCGCCATATCGAAACGTGCGCTGCGCGGCACGGAAAATTTGTAGCTCTCTTGCGAAACGTTGTACTCGCGCGCGGTGCGGTGGTGTGGTGTTATGATTGAGCGGTAAAGTTGCCGGCCGCGCAAATGTACATCGAATAAATAAAAGTCGTGTTGTAACGATTCGTGAGATTTGAATGATAAACGAGCTCTTACAAGCGAAACGGTAAGTACAAACGATATTGTAAACGTTGTATATCTATTTCTTATTATTCGCTCCATTACGTGTACGCGTGTACGACCGCAACGAGTCGACAGCAGCAGCGGAGTTGCAGTTAATAAAGCAGTCAGGTGTTACGTTTCGATACGGAGAAACTGCAGCGCAGAGAGCCTAATTGCCCAAGCTATATATAGGTAGGTATGTGTACGCACAGGGACACACTTGACTACGAAATTTCTATCCTGGCAATAAATACGCTATACTCGCGCGGTGGTATCTGCACCGCCTATGTAACCGCACGCACGGCCCGGTATATAATGCACTCATCTCTGTATATGTATACGTATGCATCCGATCCACAATCGATACATCTCATTATTATCCCGTATTTCAATTTCCTCGACTGCTCCGCATCGATATGTGGCCCATAAACACAGCCATTACTCAGCGCTGGGAATTTCGCGAAAATTTTATCAGTAGGAGCGAATGACGGCGAAGCGATGAAAGAGTGAGAGAGAGAGAGAGAGAGAGAGAGAGAGAGGTTGTGCCCGTGAGAGATTCGCGCTGAGCAAACAAAGATAAAATGAATTTATATGCGAGAGAGAGCGATGCTGAGTCCTCGTGTGTGTATAATGTATATATATATATCGTAAAGTACAAGGAGGAAAAAATGAGGAGCGAGCCGAGAGGGAAGGATGCGATGCACTGCGCCCTCGTACAGTCCCTGGTAAAAGCGATCGCAGCCCAAATCCTTGCCTATACATGTAATTATCCGCGCGCGGCTCCCGCAGTGCCTGCAGATACGCGCAACGCAATATCAAACGAATCCCAAGCATGTTCGCTGACTTGGCGTTTGGAAGCGTAATCGACAACCGATACAACGCGCACATTGACACACGGTGTGCAGTGCAGGAGCTTTATAATGCAGAATTGCATCGATGACAGTGACGAATATACGCACGGCGAAACTTTCCCCCCAAAAGTAATGCAGGCACGAGTCGTCCTCGACAAAGGCAAGACTGCAAAACTCTCGGCACATAGCAAAGATACGCTGCAGAGCGCGCGGTTACGCAACGAGAGCAGCCGCGCAGACTCTGACCCGAATACGAGGCTCCGTTCGCAGTTGGCTCTCGAAATTACAATATTACGTATCGATAATGACCGCCGCCTCCTGCTCTTCTCTCGAGGAATTCCACTCTCGACCTTTTTATCCTCACGCGGCCGCAGCGGCAAACTGCTGCCCGAGACTGTATAGCATCAGCGCGGCGGTGGCGGCGGCAGCAGCAGCAGCAGCGGCGGCGGCAGCGACGCATCCTCCCATCTCCTCCGTTGGAAAAAAGAAAGAAGAGGAGGAAGAAAAAGCTACTCGATGCGTGCGCGAGGTTTGTTCAGGTATAACAGGTTCGGCCGGGGGCCTCCTTTTTAAGAGACGATCTCTCGGGAGGGAAAGAGGAGAGCTACTCTCTCTCTCTCTCTATCTCTCCGCCCTCGCGTGCCAACGTCAGTCCGCGATTTCGCTCCATTGTGTGCACGGCGTGGATGTCCATGTGGCTCGTCGGTATATACATATATACAAGCGTACGCGAGTGCACACGTGGTAAAACGGGCGGCGGTAGCGAGTTTTCGGCAAGGCACGCAAATCGGCGCTGAGAGCTGGCCTCCAATTAAGCGGCGCGCGCTGGTGTGATTTTTGTACGGGAAATAACTGCACGCGCGCGCGCGCGGCCTCTGAGAGTGCGAGGGAATATACAAGCTGCTCGAATTCCGAGCAAGACTGCAGCGAGGAGCTGTAAAACGTTGCGATTCGTAAATTAGCTCGTAAAAGGGAGAGAGAGGCTATTGCTTCTTTCGCTCGCTCACTCTCTCTCTCTCTCTCTCTCTCCCTCGATATTCAATACGCGGGCATGACGACTGTTTGTCGTAAACGTGCTTTCGAGGCGATGAGCAAGACAGAAATGTGCGATTTTCGAACTGCCCGGTGTAGGCGTGAAATGCAGTTCGTGATTCCCAAGTTGTGTAATAGTTTTGAATTCTATAGGCTCTTTCCCTTCTGCGGCTTAAGGGACTCATGCATATACTGCAGTCTATGTATCGTGTAGCTCTGATTTCCCAAGATGCAAGTTTGAAGAAAATCTCATAATGGAGTCGAATACATTAGTAAGAACTCCCCGTTTATGAATCCGGGTTGAATGTCCCGTGGCGTCGAGGCGACCCCCCCCCCCTCCCGCTTTCGTCTCCCCCCTCTCACTCAGACCAACTTCCTGCTGATATACAATTCGATTTGCAAAACTCGACGAAGCTGTTTGCGCACTTGGCTCGCGAACAAATTTTAAATCATCGAGCGTGGAGACCTCATCGCTTATAATATCACGGAGACAAGCCAAAATAGCGGATCGTCTTACGCGGGAATGATACAGAAACAAGTATAAATGTACTGTGCGCATATTTTAAAAGAGATAAGTACTCTTTACGTGGTTTTTCAATTGTGGTTGTTTCGTTGGCCAATCAAATCATTCCTATATAGTCAATATTTCAGTTTGTAGTTTACAGGTGCAGGTCAATATCATGAATTTTACTGCAAACCTCTCAGTTGATTGAGGATGAAAAAAGGCGGAACAATAATTAACTGAATTTAAGCAAGGTTTTTTTGAGTTAATATTACTATCTTCAAAGGTTATGGTTAAGCTGTTATATGTCAATGAGAAATGACGTGCAAGGTGGAAAACAAGCTATTAAAAAATTATTAAAATTATT